>JACDJE010000216.1:1242385-1307598 GCA_016647715.1 Pavo muticus
GGGGCAGCGCGCAGAGCAACGCGCAGAGCAGCGCACAGCGCCCGCCGCCCATCCCGGCCCCGCACCGAGCACCGGCACCGCTCCGCAGCCCCGCACGGCTCGTGGCGGCGCGGCACGGCACGGCACGGCACGGCACGGCACGGCACGGCACGCCTCCCGCCTCGGCACAGGGCGGGGACAGCACCGGGCTGCGATACCCCGAGGGACGAGGTGATGTGTAACGAGGAGATCTGGGGGGTGGTCAGCGGGGTGACGAGGGGACACACGTGTGCCCCAACACCAACAGGGCTTTGAGACCAGCCCAACACAAGGGGCTGGGCTTTGGGAACGGGCGGCCTCCCTGACCTCCGTGTGTTTCTCTGCTTTCTGCTCCCCGTGCCTAACGCTCCCACAGCAAGTGTAACTTTGGCAGTTGCCTGCGGTCTTCCCAAAGCCGTGCAGAGCTCTGCTGATGGCACTGGGTACGCCTCAGCACCCCATGGGAGCGGATGTGCAGCAAGGAGACACAGCAAAACAACTTATTTCTCCTTGTGTGTAACTCCTGATGGGAGCTGGGATGGGCCGTGCCTTTCTCAGGCTGTTAGAAGGAAAGGAACCATACGAAATCCAGCCTGAAATCTTTTTTTTTTCCAGTTGGGAAGAAAAAATGTCTGAAATTTAGTGGGAAAAAAAAACAAAAAACAAAAACAAGAATAAATCACTTCCAGACTGCTTTGACTTGCAAAGCCGCTTATTCACTGTGCGTTCCCAGGCCCTGGTGACAGGGATTGAATTCCCCCCTCGCCGCCTCTTGCACTCCAGAGCAGCTCCTGACATCTTGAAGTGATCAGCAGCTACGGAAGGGCGCGTGTCGCTGGAGGCCCGGGTTAAAGGGGAGAAGCAAAACGCACTGAAGCTGCTGCAGGAAGGCTTGGCATCTCCTGCCGTGCCTGAGTGCCTGCCTGCTGTGCAGCTCCTGCTTTTCAGTGTGTTCAGCAGGCACCCACCGTCACCCAAGGGCTGGGGAACAGGCGTTTAGCCCTCTCTTTGCCCTCTGGAATCACAGCACAAGCCGGTCATTCGGGGTCAGCCTTTGCTGCATGGGTGCATTTTCGTCTGGCTCCATTCCCCATTGCTGCTGGCTTTGCAGTTTTTTGGGGAACAAAGTGCTTGAAGGGGCTCTGGCCTTTATGGGCCTTTTGCATCAGGATGGCAGTAGTTGACCCCGCTACCATGGGGCAAGGAAGCAGGTTGCCCATGGAGGCTGTGGATGCCCCATCCCTGGAGGCATTCAAGGCCAGGCTGGATGTGGCTCTGGGCAGCCTGGGCTGGTGGCTGGCGACCCTGCACATAGCAGGGGGTTGAAACTAGATGATCATTGTGGTCCTTTTCAACCCAGGCCATTCTATTTTTAAGATAGAGGAAGAAAAAAAAAACACAATGTGGATAGAGAAAGAGGATTTGAGTAGCTATCTATAATCCCTTAATTTGGGTCATTTTGCTATGGCGGCTGAGTTTCTGCTCAGAGCTGGTGCACGTTAGTCTCCAACTCAACAGGGTTTGTCACAGTTCTTTTGGGCACAGCACAATGTGAAGAAGAGAGCATAGAGAGGGAGGAAGACACAGGGAGAGAAGAAACCAGAGGAACTCTTACCCCCAGGGGGCAACAGGAAAGCTCTGGAAGCAGCCAGACTCACACTTCTAGTGCCTGATGTCATGGGGGGCAGCCAGCCCCGGGCAGGAGGTTGCAGTTAGGTGATCTCGAAGGAGATCCAACCCCAGCCATTCTGTGATTTTATGCTTGGCACAGAGCCTGACCACTTTGTCTGTGCCCTTGGGTTGGTGACACACAGCTTCCACCTCGCCCAGTCTACCACCACCCTCAGCCTCTTCCACAGCACCGCTCTTCAGCATTCAGCACAGCAAACGTAGCAAGTTCTCTCCTTCCCAAGGGAAGCCTGGTTATCAGATCCTGACATCCCTGTCCAACTCCACACATGGAGAAATTCATGCATCTATTTGTTCCCGAGAGCTTGATATCAGCAATGGTTTCATTTCCTCCCTTGTCTTTTCAATGGGAAACTCAACATTGAGTTGCAAACGGGCTGTATATTACAGTCCCAAAGTACATGGCCAGAGCCATAAGATATTGCCTGCTCCCACTGCCCAGTGGCCAGGCGTCATCCAGGATTTGGCAGGAAATATCTTCCAGCCTCCCTCCCAAAAAAATGATGTCAAGAGGACTGAAATGAGGCGATAATCTGTGGGGGACAGACCTTAAGAGAGGGAAACAAAGGCTGTCTGTCTTGTCTGCCCAAGCACCAGCATCCCGAACCAGCCCGACCAGTTGTGCTTTCAGCTCTGCGTGGCTCAGCATGGGCCACACAGCAGGGAGCACCCACCTCTTCCAGTCTGAAGGATGCAGAGTGAGCGCCCGTAGCACCGCACAGGCAGCAGCACTTCCTGACTCACACTTTAATGGCTTTCCAGCACAAAGGTTGTCCTACCCACCCACCCTTCAGACCTTGACGCTGAGGAATGGCCGGTGCCCTTGGAGTCCTACGTATGCACACACAAGCGTGCTGAGTCCTGTCTGGGAGCACAGAGATCTCTATCATTACAGATTTCTCCTGCCTTCACAAGAAGTTCTGATCCCCTTCTGATAGCATCAGCAGCTCTGCAGTATTCTCAGCTTTGTCTTAGCAGCATCTCAGCAGGCGTTCTTGGTGCTGCCGGAGCTGCGGTGCCAGACTGGAGCCCAAAGTTGACCCCTCACGTTATTTTCAGTTTTGCTTCAGAGCAGCGGCATCGTTTCTTCACAAGACTTTCTGGAGGCTTTGGAGTCAGCGCAATAGGCACGAGATGCTGCACTTAGCAGAAATGGCACTGCTTATCCGCTCCGATTTTTTCCCCTCCGCTATTTCTGTATTCCCATTTTCGTTTTCCATTTTGTTAAATCTCTTCATTTCTGCTTTCTGTTTGCGTGTGTTTTTCTTCCCGTTGTAGAGACTCCTGTTCTTTTAAATAGCAGACTCCTCCAGGAACATGTTGTTAGCTGCAGGCAGATAGATGGCTTTCCTGTGTTCAGTGTTACATCCTGGCCACAGGATACAGCTCTCAAACGACTTGCAGAGAAAAGTGAGCCCTTTGTGTTGCTACCAAAATACCTTTCTTCTCGTGCTGCATTCTTTGGACAGGCTGTACATGCTACGTCTCTCCCTTGGCCCATTCTGCCCCTTGGCTCAGCTGATTCCTCCTAGGCCAATTTCTCCTGTTCTGCAGATTATTTCCCAAAAGCAGAGAGCCATCTCCCAAGGTTGGACACTGGCTAAAACTTCCTTACTTCTGAGCTCTGGGCATTCTTTCTTGCCCACAGAATAGCTGCTTGCATTGCACCGTCTTGCACTCCCGTTTGTCTTCAAACAGATATTTGGCCCCTGGCTCTGCGGATCCAGGGCACTATTTCTTCTAGCTGCCTTTCTACCAGAAACTGCAATACATTTTGAAAGCACTCTGCAGCTTGGTGAACTCTTACTTCTCCTAATTCTGGCTTTCCCCAGCAGGCTGCTTCTTATTTCTGAGAAAACACTAATGCCTTCAGTCATGACTGGAAGCAAGGATTCCTCTGACCACATGCTAGAGACACAATTTCAAACTCAAGGCTTCCACTGCTTCTCCCTCTTTCGAAGAAATAGAAAGAAAAGAAAAAGTGTTTTCTGATACGCTACCTTGACAGGAATGGGGAAAGCATGCCTTTGCAGCAGTGGTGATATGGTGAGAGCTAGTAATTGTGATCTGCAGCCAGCAACACCCTGTTGTCTAGGTGAGCAATTATAAGGGTGAGAGGTGAAGAGAGGAACCCACAGTGCAATGTCCAAATGGCTGAGAACACCAAGGGAGGAGCTGGCTCCCTGCAGACACACACATGGTGCAGACAGCTGTATGTGTGCTACAGCACCCACAAGATGGGCAGATGAACAGCACGGTGCTGACCTCATCAGTGGAGCTCGTCTTTACAGGAATAAAAATAATCTCATTGTCCTGCCAGATTTTGGCAGCTGAGCACATCCCAAAGCAGTATGTCTGCACGTTCTGCTGTGACACCACAACCGAGGGAGGACAGCAGACACTTGGGAGCCAAGCAGATGGTTACACATGGATGACACTCGGCTCTAGAACGAAGCACATCAGTGCATCACTCTTTTGTCCGAATCTAGCCGGTCTTCTCAGCATAGCCATTCTAATCGCCCGACACCTAGCGCTGGTAGGCAGAGTTGCAGCTGGGAGGGCTGCAGCACTCTCAGCCCTTGTGTGTATTGCAAAGCTGTGGTGCTCCTTAGACAGACAAACCGGAGTGGGTTACAAACCTTACAGGTGAATGAGTTCCACCTGAGCAAGCTTTAGCAAGCTGAAGCAAAGAGATGCTCAACAGTCAGTGCAGAAGTTAACATAGTAAAGCCAAACCAGAGGGGCCTGGCTATGAGGGTGGATTTCATTGCATGCCACTACAACTTGGAGAGCAGTCCCTTGGCTGTTCTCCCAGGCCAAGGGAAATGGAAGAGCTGTGAAATGCACGCTCCTAGGGAAAGGACTAAAAGCCCTACTGAGGGCAGAGAGGAAAACAGAAAAGCACTTAAAATAGTGTATATTGTGAGAAGCAAAAGCTACCTTAGGCAGCATGTAGGCTACAGGGATATTCATCCTTGGGGATAGGACACAAATACCTCAGGCTTCAGCCCACGTGTGAATGCGGGGTGCTCACAGACCGTGACACCATCCTTCCCAGCCTAGGAATAGGATAAAATCATAGAGCATCCTGAGTTGGAAGGGACCACAAGGATCAAGTCAAAATCTTGGCTCCACATAAGATGAAAGATGGGTTTGTTACCTAGTATGCAGGAAGCCAATCTCACACACAGGCACAAGACATTGATTTATCACAAAGCTGCACAAATTTGGGTGATAGGAGGTCTCCCACAGAGCTAGCACCCACAGGGATTTTCCATGATGCTTTTTATACATATTCTTATCACTTGACCACTATTCCAATACAGCCTCCAGCTCTATGACTGGTTACCCAATCTGCATATTACTACATGATGTCTTTGCTGAATCTGAAGGGTATCCATATGAAGACTTGTACAAAGATTAACTCCCACTTGACTCAAAACAATTCCCCCCTTTGAGACATATCTAACAGTGCAGTTTAGATTAGTCTCATCTTCTCTGAGGTTTTCTTCACTGACTTCAAGCAACACTTGGATATACACTGCAATACAACATATAAACAGAGGCTAAAATTACCAAAAATATAGCTGTTAAAAATATGTGAAATATAGAATGAATAAAATGAAAGTTACAAGAGCAAAGAGTAATATTCCCAGAGTACAACCTAGTCCTAAACAAGCACCCCATCTATTCCGGGTGCAGTTCATGCATTCCTCTTGATTTTTAGCTTTAGGGAATCTATTTCTTCACCTCTCCACTTCTCACACGGACCTGTTTTTGTCCTGGTGTAATGAACCCAGGACTCAATCCCTCTAGATTTTAGGATGACTTTTAAGGCAGGTCACATTTATTTGAACAATATTTTGGCAACCAATAACAATGTTGCTTCCCACCACATATGTCTGCACTGCTCTAATACAGTATCTAGTATATACACACTTGCTGAGTGTGAGATGAGTGCTCTTGCATGCTCTTTCCATTAATTCTTTCACTACTGGAGGGGTAACTACACACTGTTCATCAGATGTTACCTGCTATCCATCAGTAGTTTTAGTACAATTTAATAGCTCTGCTAACTTACCTTCTTTTCATATAAACAGGAGTCTTAATCTTTAAGATATCTCCTTCCAAGGTTATAATTGCATATCCAGCTTTCTGCTCCCCGTTAACAACAAAGCTAATTCCATCAGTGAATAGCTCCCAGCCAGGACTTTCCAGAGGGCTTAGATCCATCTGTCTGGAATCGTTCAGCTTCTTGAAAACAATCACGAGATAGCTTGTCTTCCTCACTTACAGGCAGGAACGATGCAGGATTTAAAACACTTGGCATTTTTTAATGCCATGTCATCTTGCTCAAGCAGTACCTTTCTACTCGGGGGCAGACAGCGATGCCCCTTTTGTTCCAAAAGAGCTACGATATGACAGCCTGTGGTACATAAATGGCAACTCTCTGCCCCAGTAGTAAAGTAATTGTCAATTTCTTACCTTGCTATTGTAACAATTCTTTAGCCAGTAAATTACCAAACAGCATAGGGCTGTTCTCAAATCCATGGGGAAACACCATCCAAAACTGCTGGGTCTTTGTCTCTGTTATTGGGCTTTCCCATGCAAAAGCAAACAATTTCTGGCTTTCCTCATCCAAGGAAATGCAAAAGAAAGCATCTTTCAGATCTAGAACTGTCAAGTAAACATTAGAATCAACTCTAGTTGTCAACAAAATGTAGGGGTTCCAAACTGCAGGATGCACATTGGCAACTACTTAATTAACAGCTCTCAAATCTCGCACTAATTGATAATCTTGAGAACGTGGCTTTTTAACAATATTACATACAGGCTGGCATTCTTGTAATAGTCCTTACTTTAGGAAATTCTCAATTACAGGTTTTAGCCCCCTACAGGCCTCCAGCTTCCTAGGATATTCTTTTTATCTTACCAGTTTAACTCCTGGCATAAATTCTGCTTTTACTGGCTCAGCAGACTTGGCGCTCCTTGGCTTTTCTGTCGCCCATACAAAAGGAACTACTGTATGAATTTCAGATGGAATTTCAGTTACTTGTTTTTCTTTGCTTTCTTCTCTCAGGTATTCCTGTAACAAACAGACTTGTGTCTGCCAGGATTATCTTGTGGGATGTGTATCTAATCCTTGTTCTCAGCAAAATTTAGATCTGAGCTCCCAACTTGTTCAACAAATCCCATCCCATGAGAAGTAAAAGGAATTCTGGCACATACAAAAACTCATTTGTTAAATTTCCAGTTTCACATCTAATCCTGTGGCCCCAACTACTGGTATACAATACCTACTTAAAGGTCCTTTACAGTAATTTATAGTGGGGTAAGTAGTTCTGCTATCTACTAAATAGTTAATAGTTATAGTAATAATAATTCCCCAGCCTTATTGGAACCCGTGGTCAGCTGTGGAACTTAATATGTTCATCCCCAGCCCCATCAATCAGGATCTTCTACTTTTATCATCAATACATCAGCTTCTGGATGCTGAACTGGAAGCATAAAAGTTCTGTAGCTTGGCTTACAGCAATAGCAACTCACACAAAATAATTAAACCCTATGTTCTATTATGTAAATGTAGGCTATCATTTTTTTTCTTTATATCTTTTTCTGTGAAATAGGACAAGAGGAAACGGCCTCAAGTTGCACCAGAAGAGATTTTGGTTGGGTATTAGGAAAAATTCCTGCACTGAAAGGGTTGTGAAGCATTGGAACGGGGAAGTAGTAGAGTGTCCATGGAGTTGTTCAAAAGATGTATAGATGCGCTGCTGAGGGACACAGTTTCATGGCAGACTTGGCACTGCTACGAGGGAGTAATCAACTCCCCTCACACCACCCTCACAGCGCCTGCCTCCCGCCCGCCGCCATCCCGCCTCCCGTCGGTCCCCGCGCGGCGCGGAGCAGGGCGGGAACCGCGACATGGCCGCGCCCTCATAAAGCGCCGCCGCCGGCGCCCGCGCGTTTGGTCACCGTGTGCGGCGGTGCCCCGAGCAGAGTGGGGCCCGAGCTGCGCGCCGGCTGTGTGCCCCAGAAATAATGAGGATATCGGGCCCCCATGTCGGACCACCCTGAAGAGAGGGCGACGATGATTGCGGCCGGCGACTTGCAGGAGTTCGTCCCCCGGGGCCGCGAGCACTGCCGCCGCCATCCCGGCGCGCACAACCTGCAGCCGCGGGAGCTGCAGCCCGCCTCCGAGCTCTGCTCGTCCGACGGGGCGGCCGGCCTGGTGGGCTCCCTCCGAGAGGTCACCATCCACGAGCGGCAGCGGGTAGGGCCGGGCCGCAGCGGGGTTGTGGGGGGGAACCTGTGGTGGGGACACCATCAGGAGAGCACGTCAGGGGAACCTGCCTGTCGCTTCCTGAGCCCATTGACCACATCTCTTGTAGCTTCTCCTTACAAAATCCTGTTTTTCTGTTTTTTTTTCCCTCCTTTTTAATTAAGGAAAGCTGGCAGCTGAGGAAAGGTGTCAGTGATTTTGGTGAGGAAGTGGACTATGATGAAGAGCTGTACGTGGCCAGCAACATGGTCATCTGGAGCAAAGGGAGTAAGAGTGAAGCGTCAGCCGCCTATAAGGCGTTCAGCGTTGACAGCCCTGTGCTGCAGGTACGTGCTGATAGCACAATGTGTTCACTGGGTGCTCTTTGTGTGTTTGCAAACACTGCCTTGAAGATGGGGGTATGCTGGGGAATGCAGAAAGATCGGTTTTGGTAGTAGCATCAACTTGTTCTTCAGACATCATTGTGCTGTGCTTGGTTTTAGGCCTTGTGGTGTGACTTCACTATTCAGCAGGAGAAATCTGACAAAGCTGATGGTAAGTTGTATTGCTGAGTTATAGGTGCCTCTGGAGATCATCAAGTCCAGACCCGTGCTAAAGCAGCTGCCCTGCAGCAGGTCCCACAAGAATGCACCCAGACAGGTCTTGAATATCTCCAGAGAAGGAGACTCCACCACCTCTCTGGCATTACTGTAATACCAACTAAGTACTTTGAGCTCAGCCCTCTTGGCATGAGAATTTTAGTCATTGAGAACTGTTGTTCTAAGGCTACCCCCTGCCCCTTAAATATACTTTCTTTTGCACAGGGGATATCTAAGAAAAGAGATAACTGTACTATTCTTTCTTTATTCTGCAGTTTCAGGCGGTAAAGAAATAGTACAGAAATGTGTCTGCATATTGCAGAGCTCGTGTGTAAATGTGCATAGCATAGATGGAAAGGATTACATTGCTGCTTTACCCTTCCAGGTAAGTGCTTCACCTCACTTTCCATCAGTGGGCTTGTTGTCTGGTACTGTGGTGGGCAGGTGTGCATAAAGTGCTACTGTTGGTGACTGCTGGAATTATTCATTCTGATGGATGAACATGCACCAGTGATGAAAGTGTGGCATTGATTATGGCACTGGTGCAGTTCTGGAAGTAGTAACAGCCAGATTGTAAGATGTGGGAAAGTATGGGTATGCCAGCTTGGTAGTTTGAGAAGCTGCTTCCATCAACACAACCCTTCTCTTAAGAAAAGGTTTACGCAACGTGTTTTGCCACAGCATGATACTCAATCATGAGAAATTATCAATACAGTAAATGCTTGATATCTTTGTTATGACTGTATCTCTAATTTTCTAATAGGTTGCAAACATCTGGCCAACAAAATTTGGTTTGTTATTGGAGCGTAGTGGTTCTTCGCATGAAGTACCTCCAAGTCCACCCAGGTATGTAACAAGTGGCTTTTGATTGTTTTGCTGTAGACTGTTTACTAATTTCATACAGATGTGTGAAAATTGAAGAGAAATAATGAAAGAATGTGTGTGTTCATAACAGGGACAGCTGAAACTGGAGCTCCTAGGAAGGGGCAATCTGCCAAGTCCTGATTTGCTCCAACATGGTGTTGTCTTAACTGTGTGAGAGCGTTTGATCCTGGGAACAGGGTATGGCAGGCAGAGTGTTACTGACCTAATTTCGTTGAGGTTTGTCCTGGAAATTGTTTCCAGGCTGTGATGGTGGTCATGGAGATTCACTGGGAAATGGTCATTGAGATTTCTCTCAGCTGTAACATGCTTTGAATCTCTGGAGTATCCTGCCCCATATTTGTAGACCTTGTGCTTTGTGGCTGGATATGAAGCAGGGTAAGGGGTTGGTTGGTATGCTAAGTAGTCTGAGTATACACTTCTGCTCTTCCTTGTTGTTTGTGTGCATTCCAGGCACTTGTGATTGTCTAGTCCTCATTAGACTTGAGATTAGAAATAGAGGCCTTGAAAATATTCAAGAAAAATCTGAAAAAATATATATTTCCATGAGCTAGCTGCAGTGGGTGTTCCATTTTAATTTTGGTAACAGGTTAGACATTAGCTCAGGCAAATAGCCTCTTTAGTGTGTTGGTGTGCTGTGCTCTCATCACCCTGTCCATAGGGATAGTGAAGTGTCATCTTCAGTGAAGGAGGGAGCTAGGCAGTGATTTGCTCCATTGGATCTCAACCCTTGGTCGTCTCTCAGGTCTTCCAGCCTGCTATCCACTGTTTTGCTTCTTTGGCATTGGCTAGCATCTGCACTGGACCCCTAGGGGATTACTATGGAATAAAATTGGCCCTGTATTTTCTTGCTCTGTTACTTCACAGAACTCACTGTTGACCCTACTCAACCTGGACTTTCATGATAATTTCCCCTTTTGCCACTCCTGCCAACAGATGGTTGGCACTATTGCTGCTCTGTGATGGGTACAGATTACCTGATGTCTGCCTGCTGGTGTGGAACACAAACTCTTCAGCTGAGTCTAGATTAAGAGCCTTCTTCCCTTCTTGCTCCTTGTAGCTGCCCCGGTGCTAGCTCTGTTCTTTTGGGCCAGCCAGAGTTTGTCATGTGGCCACCAGGTGGGGTCATTCTCAAGTGCTATGTGAAAAATGTAAAACCCTGTTTGACAGACCAGCCATTGGCTGACTCAGTTAATCAGAAGAGCTTCTGTTAATGGAATGTCTCTACTGTTAGGTATCAGGCTCAAATTTGTTGAGGTCCAAGGAGTGTTTTGGGATTGCAGCATGTGCACCAACTGCAAGAGAGGGCAGTTAGGCTTATTAGCATTTGGTTTTTGAACATGCTTTGTTTGGTTTCTTTTTAGAGAACCTTTGCCTACTATGTTCAGCATGCTGCATCCCTTAGATGAGATAACACCTCTTGTCTGTAAGTCTGGAGGTAGGTTTAGGCCTTGACATCAAACGCTTAATGTATAACTCAAGCATTTTCTGTATTAAAAATGTGCAATAATGGCTCTTTTAAGAAGTCAGAAGTGACTTGTTTTAGCTGCTTTATGAACAGGGAAACTGGTCAGG
Organism: Pavo muticus; assembly: GCA_016647715.1. Lineage (NCBI taxonomy): Eukaryota > Metazoa > Chordata > Aves > Galliformes > Phasianidae > Pavo > Pavo muticus. Next base: position 1,253,411 of record JACDJE010000216.1, read on the forward strand.
ATAAAAGTCCAGATTGCAGGGCAAAAAAGGGTATGAGAAATTACATACCTTCATCTGATAACAATACTGTAGAAGTGCTATTTTCACCTTAACTTAGGTTAACTACTTCTTTAGCAGGTGTGTTTGGCTCTGCTAGAGTGCAGTATGTTGCTGATTACACCTTGAGGATTGTGTTTGTCAATGCTGAACCTTCCATTGTGATGACCTACGATACTGTACAGAGTTTGCATACTGTCTGGGCTCTTCGTAGAGTAAAGCCAGAGGTACACATTTATTACTGACTGTGTCATTGTACATTTTTTTGTGTGTGTTTAGGTGCCATTCTTGGGTGTGTCTGTGAGGAATGCCTGATTATTTGTGACTTATTCCATTAATAGGGTGACTATTAGAGGAAAAAAGTCATGCTTTTGTATATACAGCAGTTGTGGAGATCACTCAATGAACAATGGCCATGTAACATATAGTGCTTATGATGTTCCTTGCATTGTACCAGAAAGTTTGTACTCTGTTTAAACTGCTCTCCTCCATGAGAAAAGTGACAAGCAACTTTCTGCCCTGAGAATCACAGGAGTAGTATGAATGACTGGGAGGGAGAGCACTGGTGGAAGGAATAATTGCTTGGACTGATGTACCGTTATGCCATACTGATGTAGGTGCATACTCCTAACATCTAACTGATGACACAAGCTGGTTGAGCTTCTTAGCTGGTACTGCCCATGTGTGATTAGTATGTAGAGATGTCTTTTCTTCCCCAGGAGCAGAACAAGGTGCTGAAGTTCTCAGAGCAGCTGGGCACGCCGCAGAATGTGGCTGCTAGCAGCTCTTTGACTGCTCAACTCAGGAGCCTTTCAAAAGGAGACTCACCTATGGCCTCACCCTTCCAAAACTACTCATCTATTCACAGCCAGAGCAGATCAGCGTCGTCACCCAGCATGCAGTCCCGCTCGCCATCCATTTCCAACATGGCTGCTTTAAGGTGGGTGCTGAACATTATGTGTAGACCTGATACCAAACAAATATGAGCTATAGGATAGGCAATACGTGTGGTATTGCTGTCTTTCTCTGCCCTTACAAATCTGTCCACCTAAGCTGTACTATGCCTTCTCTCTTACAGCATCTGAAAGCACTCTTGGAATGCTTTTGTGACGTTTGTTTGCTATTGTCTCTGTAGCATAGAGGGAATGATAGGTGTGCAAGAGACAAAGAGGTTGTTCTGTTCTCATACAGCCAGTCTGTAGTGGAGCTGGGGACTGTCTCAAGGTCTTTTGAGTCTCAGGAGTGTTTTCAGTTAAAGCCGTATTTAGAGAGAACAGTTTGGGACACATTTTTACAGACTGGACCATAGAACTTGAAATGTTAGTTTGCTTTTAGTTTGGATTTTGACAGAAACAACTGAACGTGGACTGGAGAATTGTTTTCGTATGATGGGGTGTGTCATGAAAGGAGGCTAATATTGTACTACCTGCTGTTTCAGGGTGGTTTTCTTTATTTTTAGTGTATGAACACGCTGGTTTAATGGGGGTTCTTATCTGGTTTTGTAAGCTCACTTTTCAGTAATGTTTTGTTTCTGCTTGCAGCCGTTCTCATTCACCTGCCCTGGGAGTGCATTCATTCTCAGGAGTGCAGAGGTTCAACTCATCCAGCAATGTTCAGTCTCCAAGGAGGCACAGCATTACCCATTCTCCAGAGAGCACTTGCAGTGATTCCTTCCTTGTGACAGAAACAGAACCAATTGTTCCTGAGCTGTGTATAGATCATCTGTGGACAGAAGCTATCACAAAAATGAGGTTAAGTGCATGTTGGAGTATGAGAGAAGTGTGGGATTGCCAGTGGGGTGAGAGAAAGAAAGTAAAACAGCTTATTTTAGCGTGAGCCTTCTGCAAATAGTGATACCTTAAGATAGGTGCATGAACTTGCACTTGCCATGTTTTTGAAGTGATGCTTGCAAGCATCCATCCCACTTGAAAAGGGAGCTGGGCACTTGGAATAGTTTTACCTGTTGTGTTGCTCATAGCCCTCTAAGGTGGGGAATGCTTTCATGAGATCTCAAGCAAAGTAGATTCAAAATACCATCACTGATTTTTTTGTGTGTGTGCCTTTTTTAACTCCATTACTGGGAATATTTCTTGCCCTGTGGCCATGAAAAGGGGCAAAACACAACTTAAAACCTAAGAATGAATGGGAGAGCAAAGCCAAACGGCATGTGCTCTGCACACCAAGAAGTATGGATGTGAGGACTGGAGTGCTAGAAGATGGATTTCTCTCATAAGGACTGAAACTGAGACTGGCACATTCCTAGCAGCTTGAGGCACTACTAATTGAAGTCCGGTGTCCCTACGGTTTGTGGACATTGTTTTCTTTAATTAATGTTTTTATAATAAACCCAACACTATGCTGCTCTTTGTGTCTTATTTAGAGAGAAGAATTCCCAGGCATCAAAAGTGTTTATTACCACTGACCTCTGTGGGCAGAAGTTCTTGTGCTTTTTAGTGGAATCCCAGCTCCAGCTGCGGTGAGCATTCCTAGTCTGGGGACAGGTTTAAGGAAATAAAAAGGGAGGGGGCAAAGCACTGTAAAAATTTGTCTAATCAAGGCTTTAACTTCTTCCCTCAGCTAGTGGAATGTGTTGTGATGTGAGGAGACTGGCTTTTAATTGGAGTGGTGTAGATGATTTGGATTATTTAAATACAATTGAAATGGCAAGAGTACATGCACTGTACTTGGAGTGGTATTCATATTTATCCTTATCTTTACCCCTCAGAATCACCTTGGGGATTTCATTTAGACTAGGGGAATAGCAGTAAAATCATTAGCAGGGCAAAGCTAGCAAAGGAAGGAGGAAGGAACCAGGTATACCACAATAAGACTGACTGCACCGTGTCACACAACTTTTGTTTTCTGTTTTTGTCTTTCTGTAACAGTGGATAGGACAATCCTTTCACATTTCCTGTTGTTTTCTCAATCTCTAGGTGTGTAAAGTTTCAAGAGAGCAATGACAAGTCACAGCTGATCTTTGGTTCTGTAACCAATATTCAGGCAAAGGATGCAGCTCCAGTGCAGGTATGTAACTATTTATGGACCGTTAGCTGCAAACTATCTTCCTTTGTCACTTATGTCATCCATTTGTCATCTTTCTACTTAAGTACAAGGAGCTGAATATGCTGTTTGATTCTTGCAGGGCGTTGATACACTGCTGGTTCTGGAAGGCAGTGGAAATCTAGTGCTTTATTCTGGAGTTGTTCGTGTAAGTAGCAGGCTTTTGTGTCCCTAAACAAGTGTTTGACTCTGGTTATAAGCTAGGCTGTGCAGGGGGTGCATCATACCTTACAAGGTATCATTTTAAGCTACTGTAGACTGCTTCTCACTTGAGACTTGCTTGGGAAAAGGTGCCTATGCTCTCCTAATGGGTGTAATTTATGCTGGGAGGGTGGCTCTGAAGAATGACTGGCACCTTGTGGTACAACTAAATACCTGGAGCTTATTTTTTGCAACAGTAGAGTGCTAAACTAATACAGTGCTTTCAAACAAACAAAATATCAAGCATATAGGAAGGAAGAATTTTGTTATAAATATTCCATCTGTATACAGTTCAAAAAATACGTTCTTTCCATGTATGCAGAGGCCTTGAACATTAGGATTTGTGTGTGTTTACCTGTGTGTGTGCATAGTCTGTGTGCTTTTTGGAAAGAAGTTACTCTGGAAGTGCAGTTTATCTTATGAAACACTGCTGAGTTTTTAGTAGCAATAGACCAGTAGCAGTAATGTATAAGGCTGACCATATATGGTGGTTTTCTTCAGTGTATGTTCTCCCAAAGAGAGGCATTAAATTAAGCAGTCTTCAGGCTTTAGTTCAAGTATATGTCCACTTCTTAAGTTACTCCTTTAGCCTGTTAAAGTATAAAACCATTGGTGTATATATAAGCAAGCTTGTGGAAGCACAAGCATAAAGACAACTGTTTGCTCTCCTATCTGCTGTTCAAAAAAGGTGGGGAAGGTTTTTATTCCTGGACTGCCTGCTCCATCCCTGACCATGTCCAACCAAATGCCTCGGCCCAGCACTCCTTTGGATAGTGTCAGCACTCCGTCCAAGACTTTGAATAAACATCTGGGGCCCCTAGAAGAGGTAAGCAGAAACAAAATCCTGCCTTGGAAAGGTTTTAGTTTTAATAGCTTTGGCATAATTAATTGAGTAACTGGATGCTTTTTTCTGTAATGCGATCTTCTATCGATCTAAATTGCATCCTCTTAGATTTATAGAAACTGTGATGGAAATGCTGCTTCATGCTGGTATCTTCGATTTAGGAATGGTTGATAGCTAAAAATGAAGTCCCACATGAGAGCTTCCCTGTGAACATCTTTAGCATGTGAAAATGAAGCTTTCAAACGCTGATACATCTGTTTGTTAATTACACAGTAGCTGAAGGCAGATGCACGGATGGTCTTTGAAGAGGGGCTTCTAGTCCCTTCTCATTGCTTAGTAGTGCAGGATTAAGATTTGAGTATGGCTAGAGGAGATCATGGATATCTTGCAAGAGAAAACCTGTTACTTTAAACCTCATGTAGCTATTGTGAAAGACTTGTTATGGCTCTGCTTGTCTTATTTCTGTGCTTCCTCAGGACCATTCTCTTTTCTTTCCACCCTAGTTTTCATGCACAGCCTTCTTCCCCACAGCCTCCATGCATGTTTTGTTTGGATGCATTGATACATCTGGTTAAGTGAAAATACAGTGAGGGCTGAGCTGGGTGTGTGATGCAAATCTCATAAACACATGCTGTAAATTGAAAAGGGAGGTTTAAAAAACAGCTTATTTGTTTGACAATTGAAGTTGGGCATCTTTCATCTGAACGACTGATTGATTTTTAGCTTTTGAAGTGTCTTTGGGAGCTACATTTTTTACCTTTCTCCTGTAAAGTCCCTGAATACAGTGTTTAAAGTATGTCTATTATGTCCTGCCTTATTTATGATTTTCATAGAACTTCTGAGGCAGTTCTGAAAAGACATTAGCAGCTTTCAGAATACTGATTAGTACACTTAAAAATGGTCATTTTGACTGTCCTTTGCTCAGATACTTTAACAATTCTAAGCAATCATTTTTCCCACTTTGCAGAGTATGCTTTTGTCACCAGTTCCAGAGCTAAGGGATTCTTCTAAACTCCATGACTCCACTTACGTTGAGGACTGCACTTTTCAGCAGCATGGGACTTTCATTCATGCTCTAAGAGATCCTGTCCACAACAGAGTAACTTTAGTAGGTATTATTCTATAGTTTGAGTCATGACTGTTAGCAGAGCAAAGTAAGGGTCAAGCTTATTTTTCATAGAATCACAGAATGACCTGAGTTGAAAAGGACCTGAAAGGGGGGTTTCAACCCCCTGTATAGTAAGACATTGCTGGCAGCTCCTGATCAGCAGTGAAGTGTTAAATATGCATTGTGAACTCCACTTTTTTCTATGTTGAATATCCGAAAAGGCATAGAAGTTTAATGATTCCTTCAAGTGATTTGGGTCAAGATCCATTTAAAGTGTTTTATGGAGTTAGAATCTGAGGTTGCAAACTTTGAGTGCAGCCAATAGCTAAGAGTTCAGAATATGCTCGATACATAAATGAGTTCTGAGTGGGTGGAAAAAGACCCCATCTCTACTTAAAGATGCATTTTGTAGTTCAGCTCTTCCCTTTTTTTCCCCAGGAGCTCAGCAGTAACACAATGGTTCGGATTACAATTCCTGAAATTGCCACTTCAGAGCTAGGTATGATTCAGAACCTACCACATGAAATGCATTCCATGATTCTCGAGGCGTCTTTTGTTTTAGTTTATACGTAGCTTAGACTGTGTGTTTGATATGATGTATTTCGAGGTTTATTGGCTTACTTTGTACAGCTGCTACCCTTGATTTAGGTGTGCTCTGTGCTTCATCTGATGCACTCTTCAAACTTCTTTGTTCTTTTGGTCTCTTTATACTTTACTGTTCATGCTTGCTCAGGGCTGAGATGGCAGTTCAGACACAACTTGTTTTCATTAATGAGCAGAAAGACTCCCCCTCCTCCCCCTGCTTTGTGTGGTGAATTAGAGAGGCTGTGTTTAACCAAAACTGAAGGAACAAAAGGTTGTGGTGTGGCTTTTATTGAAAGAGTTTCCGGAGAGTTAAAAGTAGGTCCAAGTACTGTAACAATTTGTAGCATTCATTGGATGAGTAGGATTGGAAGTAATGGAAAACAGGCCTAACTGTGTTGGTTTTTTTTCTCTTGCACCAGTGAAAACATGTCTGCAAGGGGTCAAGGCTATCCTGCCCAAGGAGATAGCTGTGCAGATGCTTGTCAAGTGGTACAATGCTTATAATGCCCCTGGAGGACCAAGTTACCGCTTGGAATGGAATCTGTTTGTAACTTGTCTCATGAATATGATGGGGTATAACACAGAGAAGCTGACATGGACACGTAATGTAAGCAAGTGTACCTGTTTGTTTCCTTAGCTTATGTTAATACTACTGATAATTCTTCAAGTTTTGAAATGGTTAGAGAGGTGCTGAAGTAAGAAATAGATCGTCTCTTGTCCTGAATAACAAGATGCCACTGAAATAATTGTGCATTTCTAGATTGCAGTGTACATTTTAGTCTGGGATGTGTATATCTATAAGGTGCTTAACACCACGTCAGGTGAAAAGAAATTAAGAATATCTTACTCCAGTTCTAACACTGATGGATTAAAGATTTTACTCAAGTAGTCCTAATTAAGCCTCTTTTGATTAGAAGCACAAAACGCAGTTCAGATTCTAAAGAAGGTTTTCCCTGCGGTTTTCAAATTACAGTACTTTAAGTTATGTCTTTCAAGCTGAACTTACTTGGAGTTTTCTGCAAGTGAATTTCCTGCTAGCAAGTACACTTGTGATGCTCACAGGATGGGAGGAGCAGGGGGTGCAGGCACATGTATACTGATGAAATAAAAGCAATTAGTGTGTACCCACATTACTTGCATTAGCTCATACCTGATATTTCCTCTGTCCTAGCCAATACCAAGTGTTAGGCAGTCAGACCTCAAGGATTGTGCAGCATACACCAGACTAATCAGCTGCGTGTAGAAAACATCTAATTGCAGTACATATTTTATATGTAAGCAAAACAGAAATATGTAAAGCAACATCATGTAGTGTGTGGTTTGAATGCACATGTTAGGACTGGTGAATTACTTACCCAACCTTGGTCTTATTTCTTGCAGCTTAATGTTGGAGGATCACCTTCACCAGTGAGTGCACCAAAGAAGGCTAGGCCATCAGAAACAGGGTCAGATGAAGTAAGAAATGGTTCTATTTGACAAATAAAAGCTGGGGGTGTGTTGATTTATTGATCTTTTTTTTAAAAAAAAAACAAAAAAAAAAACAAAAAAAAAGGAAAAACAAGGAATAAAAAACAAAAGAGGAAAGAAAAAAAATTTAAAATAAAAAAAAAAAAAAAAAAATAGACATTAATAAAAAGGACCCAAATTAAAAAAAAATAAAATAAGGAAAAAAATAAAAAAAAAATAAAAAAAAAACCCAAGAAAATTTAAAAAAAAAACAAATGTCTCCTAGATGCTTTATCCCCTTACAATAAAGTTGGCTTACTTCTCCTCCACTCAGCACCTTCAGCAAGTTAGGAGCATCAAAATACATGCTTCACTGAATGCTCTGGTTCTTACTGAATTTAGCAGAGTGTTCAAGATTGATTCACCAGGTTTTGCCTGGGCAAGAATAGGAAGGTTGCTTTTCTTTAACATGGGCAAGCAGTGAAGTGGATAAGGCTTACTAGCATTTCACTGTAAGAGGCTTACAAGCTACAATGGTACAATCGTGCCATTAGGTTTTGCAGGTTGACAGCTCAGTGAACCCATGGGGTTTACAGGCTGCAGTCTGTATGAAACAGATAAAGATCTGAATGCCCAATGTGCTGTGATGGAAGTAGAAAGAAGGCTGAGGGCACTGTGTGAATTGCAGCAAGGTGTCACGCACAGAATTACCAGTGCAAAGAAGGCACTTCAGATCAGTTTTCTTCTTTGTTTTCTTAAATGTTAATGCTTTGATTCATTTCATGCATAACTGCAGGGAGGATGGGAAGATACAGCTTAACGATTGTATCTGTGCAATGTAGCTTGCATGGTTTGTGTGGCACATTAACTGTATTTGTATTGGTTTAGGGGAAGAAACCTCTGCAGTGCTGCTCTGGAGTTCTCTTGCTGGAAATCTGTTCATTGTTTGTTGCCTCTTTCTCCTGTTTGCTTTGTCTAGGACTGGGAATATCTCTTGAGCTCTGACTACCACAGAAATTTTGAGTCTCATCCTCTATCCAGAGTCTTGGGGTTGGACCCTCTGGAAGATTTAGCTCCACAGGATGACTTCTTACAGAGCCTTAGCCTGGATTACTCAACTCTCCTTTTTACCCATATTCCTGCTATTTTCTTTGTTCTTCACCTGGTCTATGAGGAGTTCAAACTGAACCTTCTGATGGGAGAAGAAAATCGGTCACTTGTTGTTCTTCTGGTTCAGCTGGCCAGGTATGCCAAACTGACAAATCACAGATGCTGTATGTTGTGTGGTGTCTCTTGATGTTGTTGTTCTTTTTATGGGGATATTTGGGGATTACCCAAAGTGGAACAGACTTTCATATTTTTGAAGAAAATGAATAAGTAACAGTTAAAGATACTTGTCGTAGGAAATCTCTCATATAGTTCTGACCACTTACCAACAGAAGCATGATTCACAAATCGTAGTTCTTGGTAGAAGGCTTTTGTTCCTGCAATACAAGAAAAGGGAGAGGGAGGAAGTCTACTCAACAGATTTAGTACATCAGAGAGTGCGGACAACCCTGCTGCAGGCAGAAGTGAAATCACCCTGTTGGCTTTCAGTGCTCAGTTTAGACCAAAGTCTTCTTCATTTAGTGATTTCTTTCTGGTAGAGATGGTAGATTTTTTGTTTTGATTTAAAACACAAACAGTCTCATCTCAGCTTTGGTTTTACGTGACCTTATGTTTAGATCATGACGAGAAACTTGAGCAGCACTTGCTTTTCTTGCTGTGTTTCCTCCTGGCAGCTAAATTCTGTGTACCATGGACAGCTCACATTTTGTCTGCTGCATTGACTAAGCTCACAAGATCTATCAAGTAGTCAACTCTGTGGTGTTTTCACTGCAGCCAGTGACTGCCTCTTCTCATCTTCCACCCCCACATTCAGATGGTGTTGCATATGTATAGACACACATGCATACAGTTATCTGTATAAACAAAAGACTCAGTAATGCCTCTCCAAGTTTTGTTTGATATTTCTACCAAAATCTCTCTCTGGCTATAGATTCTTCCCCTGGCACTGCAGTTGTTTGACTGGAGTAGCTTCCAGAAGTAGAAGATTGACCTGTCCATTATTCTATTGTGCCAAGGAAAAGCAACTCTGTGGTGGAACACTGTGTATCTGTTGGGGCTGGAAGCTGTTGTTTGCATTCACATCTTGCAGATAAACACAGCTTGTTATCTGACTTCTAACGTTTAGAAGTTTGGGGAAGTTGTAGTGACAGTTATGCTGTAAGTGGTGGTGGTGGAGGTGTGGCACAAAGTAGAATTACAGCTGAAAAGAAGTGCGCTGGGGGGAAATAAAGCATGCAGGTTACTTGCTTAGCAAAGGGGCAATGCCCGTGAGCAGCCCTAGTTGAAGAAGTCAGAGCTTCACGCCTTGTATCTGGTGCATATTACAAACATTAAAAGTAAACAGAAAATGTCAGAAATGGAGGAAGGCATGGGGTTTCTTTTTGTGTTTCACTGTAGGATGATTCACATCTTTCATTCTAGGGACTTGAAACTTGAAGCTTATATAGATTACTACTACAGAGACTATCCAGCCCTTGTAAAAAGCTCTGGACAGACGTGCATAATTGATCAAGGTGAGTTTAAGGCTATGTGAAGCTGAGTGTTCAGTGGTAGAGGTGTGCAAGTTCTCTTAATACTGAGCATGTTGATAGCTGGTCAGGACTTAACCCACGTGTAAAACTGTGCATGGGTTGCCTTGTTCCCTTTGTCTTTAAAAGCCTGTTAGAACCCTGCAGTCACAAGCTGCTGCCTTCAGTGTGGTGCTTCGTGGGATGTTTCACAACAAGGACCTGGGAGGAAGTGATGGTTTTATCCCAGCCAACTCCTAGTGCAGGCTGGCTGAGAAATATTTGTGGAGAGCTATGGAAAAACCTGGTAATGAGGTGTGCTTCTGCTGTAAAAAGTATCCATAGGCTGGTGTATGCTCTCAGTTTATAGTCCTTTAAAAATAAATCAGAGCTCGGTGCACAATCATGAGAGCTAAAATAAAATCACTTATTGTTTGTGCTTCTGTTTAATGTAGTACCAGCTGAAACTTGCTGGTCATACAAGACAAAATATTCTTCTTCCTGGCACAAAAAATATAATCTCATCATATTGGTCAGGCTTTGCCACTCATGTTTGTGGATAGGGAGGACAAAGAGGTTATAGTTAGGCTGTTCTCTCACTTAGTGATTTGATGTTTAATGACAAGGCTGTTCCCCTGGGGTTCTTGAAAATTAGTAATTACATACATTACTTTTCACAGTGGGCTGAGACTTCCTTGAAAGACTCAAAGGTGTTTCATTCTTAGAATCATAGAATGGCCTGGGTTGCAAAGGACCACAATGATCATCTAGTTTCAACCCCCTGCTGTGTGCAGGGTTGCCAACCACCAGACCAGGCTGCCCAGAGCCACATCCAGCCTGGCCTTGAATGCCTCCAGGGATGGGGCATCCACAGCCTCCTTGGGCAACCTGTTCCAGTGCATCACCACCCTCTGGGTGAAAAACTTCCTCCTAATATCTAGCCTAAACCTCCCCTGTCTCAGTTTAAAACCATTCCCCCTTATCCTATCTATATTCACCCTCATAAACAGCCATTCCCCTTCCTGTTTATATGCTCCCTTCAAGTACTGGAAGGCTGCAATGAGGTCTCCCTGTAGCCTTTTCTTCTCCAAGCTGAACAATCCCAGTTCCCCCAACCTTTCCTCATAGGAGAGATGCTCCAGCCCTCTGACCATATTAGTGGCCTTCTTCCATTACTGTCTATATAAACTTGCACCTGACAGAAGGCAGATGTATTATGGATCACCATGTTTCTGTACTTGCACAGAAGTACTTGCAAAGAAGTAGTGTAGGCCTTGTTTTGAGAACACAGAACAACTTTTGCCATGAACTCAGTGTCATGACTGTTCATACCATTAAATCCAAACAGGTTTCATGCATCATCCTGCATTTTTTTCTGCTGAGCCTCCAAGTATCTTTCAGTGGCTGAGTTCCTGTCTGAAGGGAGGAAGAGTACAGCCGTATCCTTACTTACCAGGAATCTGTGAAAGGAGCAAACTGGTAATACTGGTATGTACGTTGGCAAAGAGGATGTGTTTTCCTCTATCAGCATAGCAGCCCCGTGGCCACGGTTTGTTCTAGCTGCTTAATTTCCTGTGAGTGAAGTGCCCTCATGGGAAGTCAAATGATGAGAAGTTTAAATGTCACGTGTAAAGCGGTGAGAGCATGCTGGAGCAGTACTGAGCCTGTGATGAATGACTGCTGAGGAGCATGGCTGTAGCTGTACTGCTTGGACATCTTGAGCATCTCCAAGTGTTTCTGCACTTTACTAAGCAGGCCTCGGTTGTCTGCATGAAATTCTCCTGTGGCATAGTGGTGTCAGCCTCTTTCCGAGGGGGAATAACAAATGTTTAGCAGAGAGAAATCTCTGCAAGTTCTATCCTCTGTTCTATCACAGCTTGAACATTACTGAAGGATGTAGATGAGTTTTAGCAAGTGGGAGGAGGTATTTGAGGCTGGGAAGAAGAGCATATGAGTGCAGGGTAAATGGCCTATGCTTCGCTGCTCATGTTTTTGGTTCTTTGTGGTTTGCAGTAGTGGCATGTGCAAAGTAATAATGTAACTCAGTTAACTGTATTTCGTGAGTGAGAATTTCCTGGCTTTTCTCTTGGGCATGTATCAACATAAATATTTAACTGCATGAGTAGTTATTAGTGCTGATGTTATCTTCTGGTCAGCCTTGTTGGCTTCTTCAAAAAGTGTTTGTGGAGGAAAGCTGTCAGTACAGGATTTGGAGCAGAGATGTTGAGCTGAAGAGAAAAACAGAGCAATGAGGCTCTGTTGTGACCCAGCTGTCCAAGAGTAGTTGCAGAGTCTTCCATTGGAACTGCCAGGAGTCAGCCTGTCCTCTGCTTCAAAGGGTGGAAGGCTGAAGCAGCAGCACTGAAACCTGTTAAAGTGCTGATGCTTTCACTTAAAATTTACCCTACACTCGAACTCTGAAGAACAGCAGAGCCTTTCATTCAGGCTGTCAGTTGTCTGTCACCAGCTCTGTCTGCCTGAGCCTGACTTTTCTGTGCAGAATTCAGAGCTGGCACGTTGGTGATGCAGCTTGTCAGGTATCTTTGGGAGAATCATGGCGGGTTTTTGCTTGAATGTGATTTTGCCTTTGGCGTGCCAACTTGTGTGGTTCTATTCAGAAGGAAACAGTGGTGGATCACTGATTTTTCTGGCTGGTGTGGCTGCTCTTCACTCAGGTACTTCACAAAGTACCCAGCACTCAAGAAGGGGAGGAAACCAAATGAAATATGTTGGTTGTAGAAAATGTTGTTTTCCAAGAGAAATTCAATGAAGCACAAGTAACATAGGAAAGATGATTAGATACATGTTGTTCTGTTTTGGAAGTTTGTTTTACCTTTGAAACAATCATTAGAGAAAATTCAGTTGTTGCAAGGTTAATATTTCCAAACAGGAGTCTAGAAACCTGAAATGTGAAAGCTTACTGGCTTCAGTTGTTTGAATCTATGTTTACTTAATGATGTTTTCATAACAAACGCATCCAACTGTTTAAGTTACAGAAGTTCCCTTCTGCTTGTTTTGATAGGCAGAATAGTAATAGCTGCAAATGAAGTGACTCTGTATTATGGTGTCTCTTTCCAGAGTGTGGCTCTGTACATTCTTGGTGATGAGAGCGCTGTGTCTAATGAAGCTTCCCCTTACTTGTACAGAATTACATCAGGTAATGATGCTTTAATGCCATTGTGCTATCTCCTGGTGTCTTGTTTCCCAAGCAAAAGGACAGCATATAACAAACAAGGGGATAACACGGCCTTGTCTCTTCTAGGGCAACAAAAGCAACAGATAGAACAGGATGACGGTCGGTATGTTTTTCAATATTATGTTAAATTCTGAGTATTTGCCTTTCTGTGAAGCTTTTGGTTAAGTTTTATTGACTTCTCCTTTGTTTTCCATTGTTTTACAGATGCTGTTTTGGACACAGCACATCTATTTCCAGCCTCGCCGAGAAGCTGATTATTTGGTTGACTAATATTGGTATAAACAACTTTTATCATTGTGTGAGATGGTAACAGTTGTAAATAAGTATCAGAATTGCGTAGTATGAAAAGCATTACATCAAGTTTTGATGAAGTTTTTCTTCACGCTTGCTAACTTTAAGGTTTCACCTTAAGAGATCTGGAGACTCTCCCATTTGGTGTGGCTCTTCCTATCAGAGATGCAATATATTACTGCCGAGAGCAGCCTGCCTCAGACTGGCCAGAAGCAGTTTGTGTCCTGATTGGGCGCCAGGATCTGTCCAAACAGGCATGCGAAGGCAACCTACTGAAGAGTAAATCTGTGAGTATGGGCACAGATGGATTTTGTGATACTGGATGTTGGACACGAGCTCTGTGCAGAAGCTCTTCCACCATCTGCTGATGCTCAGGGAGTGGTAGGTTAAAGGAGCAGGGAAGGTGCAGAATTCAAGACTGAAGGCAATATGGGATTTACATGCATATGGGAGTTTGAGTATGAAAACTAGCATCTGTCCCATGAAGAGTACATACATAGCTGTGCAAATTCAGTAGAACAGATCTTAAACTTCATTGAAGCTTAGTACTCAAAAGTTTTGCCTACAGAGCAATTTGATTGTAAGTCTTCCTCTCAAATCTTCTGGTACTACCTTTTCGGTACTCTGTCTAGAAACTCTGCCTTCATAACAACAGTGGCTCTGGGAGAAGGAAGTGGGATTAACAACTGTTTACGTGGGTTGATAGTGACAGGACAAGGGGGAATGATTTTAAACTGAGAAGAGAGGTTTAGGTTGGATATTAGGAGGAAGTTTTTCATACAGAGGGTGGTGACGCACTGGAACAGGTTGCCCAAGGAGGCTGTGGATGCCCCATCCCTGGAGGCATTCAAGGCCAGGCTGGATGTGGCTCTGGGCAGCCGGGGCTGGTGGTTGGCGACCCTGCACATAGCAGGGGGTTGGAATGAGATGGTCATTGTGGTCCTTTTCAACCCAGGCCATTCTATGACTCTTCAGTCCATCTGCTTCCTGAGTTGGCATAGCTGGGGTCTCCCTTATCACTGGAAGATCTGCATTGTTTTCTGAAGCACACTTTTCATGTTTTTCTCCTTTTTTTTTTTTTTTTTTCAGAAAGGGCTTAGTTATTTTTATCCTGAAGAAAACTGATTAAAAAGTGTCTTTTTTCTTTTAAACATCCACTTTTGATAGTGGGAATTAGTGGCATCTCTTGGAGTTAGAGCTCTCTGAAGTGTCTCTTGTTGAGGACACTGGAATCCAAAACCATGTGAAAGCTGACTAAAAGTTTGCATAAATAATAGGAGAGGCTGTGGCTTTTTTCAGAAGTCAGGAAAAGGGTCTTGTATTCTCAGGTCCATCTTGGTCAAGATAATTTTAGCTGTCTTAGCTTTGGAAGTGAGGTTAAAATTACTTGGGGTTTTTTTAACAGGGACATCTGATTACATTTCAGAGAAGTTAAATGTTTTTTTTAGTCATGTAGAACTATATATTCAAATCTGATGTGGCACCACTAATTAAAAATGCAATTAATTTTCTGCTGGTTAACTTTTCCCACCTCTAACTCTAACAGTGCTGAATTGTAAAATGATGATCAATCTGATTTTATCACTTTACAACAATGCCTCGAATGTATGTTACCTTAAAAGGATAGTGATCTTCAAACACCAAATTGTTTGTCATTTCTCAGGAGGGCAGGGTGGAGTTTCCTGTTTCAAAACGGACGCTGGCTATATGGGTGGTGCAGTTATGTATTGAGATTTAGTGCATATTTATCAGAAGAAATTAGTTTTCATTCATCAGCTGTTAATCTGCTTGCACTCCTGGTGCCGTGTGCCTTAGGAGAGCCTGCGTTAGGTCTAGTTTTGATCTAGTTTTTTTCTAGTTGTAGATTTGATGCTTTCTGATAGTTATCAACGCTTGTGCACTACTGAAAATGACTTCTTTTCTCTTGCAGTCTGTGGGCCCAGTGCTGTCCTCTGATAGTCCATCCGGAGCTGAATCGGAAGAGGATGAGGATGGCATGAACAACATGAACGATGAGGTCATGTCACTAATATGGAGCAAGGATTTGAGAGTGCAGGAAGTACGCAGGCTCCTTCAGAGTGCACGTCCTGTGCGTGTCAATGTAGTGCAGATGCCAGAAGCCAGTGACCATGATTTCATAGAAGAAAAAGAAAACCGGTAAAGAATTCTGTTTCTAGCAGGCTTTCACTTAGGTGAAAAATGGCTGCTCTTGACTTAAGTATGTCTTATCAAACAGCATGGTGTAGTTCTGTCTGAACACAACAGTGAAGTAGGCAGACCTGAGCAAAGGGCACACCAGAGAGTTGTATTTTGTAGTTCAAGTGTTGAAGTTCAATATGCATCAAAGCTTGTTTTGGACAGCTGTTGGGATTGGAGCAGCACATGGGGAGGTCTGTTAGTTTGAACCCCATGTGTTGGCATTTAGGGTTAGAAAATTATTAAATATAAGCAGGACCTATTTTGTGGAGAACATGTGTCTGTAGAGAATAAAGCATTGTCCATCTCCTCTATAAAACAGGAGAGCCCTTTATTATGGTCTATGCAAGTCTGAAGTCAGGGGATCTAGTTAGTTCTACAGAGCACAAGTTCACTGCCTCATCCTTCTCTTGAAAGCTCCTATTGGAGCTATTGTTTGCCCAGTCATTCACCTCCCTGTTCTGCTGCTTTATTCAGTTGTTTTAGGGGTTTTAAGTGTTGTCTTTGAAAAAATAAAATAAAAAGGGGGAGAAAAACCCCAAACTTCAGAACATTGTTAACATGCAAAACACTCTACAGAAGTAGAAAACTAAAGGAATGCATTGAATTATTGTCTGACCTAACAAGCTGAGTAATCTAACGAGTCTAGAAAGTGTTTCCAGAGTAAATCATAGAGAACTGTGGTCAGTATTCCTGGAAGTACCCTATTAATTCTGTACACTGTTATTACTAGATGTGATCACTAGTCATAGCAAGATCACACGGCAATTAACTTTGTTTTGCTTTCTCCTTTCACCTCGCTTCTGATATGCTGTTAAATTGTGGAGTGGGTTTGTTTAACTAGCACCTAGCTTAAAGTCAAGAACAGAGGCAAATTTCAACATCGTATCAGCTGAAGTGTATCTTTGAGATTAATCTTAAAATCAAAGACTTTGGTTTGTAAGTTTAACCTACAAAAAAAAAAGAGGGGGGGAACATAATACTGTCTGAATCAGAAGAACAGAAAGCGGACTATCCAGTGCCTGTTATGTGTAGTCTCACTTTACTGGAATATATCAAGCAATGGGTTTTGTTTTGGTCTCCTCAACAGGTTGTTACAGCTGTGCCAGCGAACCATGGCCCTGCCTGTTGGACGAGGAATGTTTACTTTGTTCTCCTATCATCCTATTCCAGCAGAACAGCTGCCCATTCCTAAGCTGAATCTAACTGGTAAGTAACTCAGTGTTTCTCAGTATTTAACAGAACATGATGTAGTTTCTTAGTTGTTACCCCATTGTTTTTTGAACCTCTTGCAATCTTACAGCACCTTCTGTCTTCCATAGTGTAAGAGGGCTTTAGGAAGAAATAGCACTTTTTGTTTTGAATCTGCTGCTTGCTAGTGTTTTCTCCTGGAATGGTCAAGACCAACATTATTTTCTAATGCAGGCATTATATCAGGCACATTCTGATAGGCAGAGAATAGTGCAGTTGCCCAAGGATGTGTAGCTGTTCAGTGTTGTGGTGATACTGCAAGTCCTCATTGCTTTTTATCTAGTGTACTATGCTCATCATCTGATGTGTCTGAAGATATCTAAGGTTGTCTTTAGATCAGAAGTATGACTTTCATGCTGCCAGTGTTCACTTGGCAAGCTGCTGAAATTCAGAGCAATTCTGGAGGGGTTTGGATTCACCTAATTGCTGTCAATGATTTCAATTTCACGGGCAGGCCGTGCTCCTCCTAGGAACTCTACAGTTGATCTGAACAGTGGGAACATCGACGTGCCTCCTAACATGGCTTGCTGGGCTAGCTTTCACAATGGGGTAGCTGCTGGGCTGAAGATAGCACCTGCTTCACGGATAGACTCTTCTTGGATTATCTATAACAAGCCTAAGAATGCTGAACAAGCAAATGAATATGCCGGCTTCCTCATGGCTCTGGGTCTCAGTGGGCATCTCACGAAGCTTGCCACACTCAATATACATGACTACTTAACAAAGGTGAGGACTTCTTTCATAAGCAGCAGAGGGAAATACTTCTGAGACGTGATTTCTGTAAACAAAACAGGCTTTAAAGAAGAAAGCAGCATATTTCTTTAAGAACTGAAATAGGAAGTTTCCCGGTGCAGGCAAAAATCAGAACTGCTTTGTTAATCTTAGATTTTGTTCTTAAAACATCTTGTGTGTTGGGAGTACAAGAAAGTAAATATCGACATTAAAACCATGTTTAGCAATTCATTGTGTGAGAATTTTTATTTAGGTTGAAGTTTGCTTCTATAGCAAGATCATAAACTTGGGAAATACAGTTACACCCATAACAGCTAGTATTCATTTTCCTTTTAAAGAGCTGCCTGCAAAGCTTTAGCAGCTGTGTGTATTGGAGAATGTGAGACTTGTCTTTGGTGGTGGGGCAGGCACCTCTCTTTTCTGAATGTACCTGCTTTCCTTTGTTGCTGATGTTTCCTTTCTCAGGGCCATGAGATGACCAGTATTGGGCTGTTGCTTGGTGTTTCTGCTGCCAAGCTGGGCACGATGGATATGGCCATTACACGGCTTCTGAGCATCCACATACCTGCCCTGCTCCCACCAACTTCAACAGAGCTGGACGTCCCCCACAATGTGCAGGTGGCTGCTGTGATAGGAATAGGCCTTGTCTATCAGGGCACTGCTCACAGGCACACAGCTGAGGTTCTGCTGGCTGAAATAGGTGGGTGCTAACATTAAAAAAAACAAGGTGATGATGGGAGAGTCACAACGTGTGTGTGATTTCCACAGTGCATCAGGGATCTGAATGTGTTGAGAGATCTAATTACACTTCCGCCTCTGCAACAGGCACCTCACATTTCCCAAACCTCATCTTTTGCTTTCAGAGGAACAGAAGCTCTTGTGAACTGAGTTTGTAGAGTAGAGAATACTCAAAGAATTTAGCAGAGGAAATGCAGAATCATTGGTGCTAAATTCTTACTGCATCTGGAAACTTTAAGTAGAACTGGTCTGGGGCTTCTGGGGTTGCCAGCTGTTTGGTAGAAGGACTGCCTTAATTTCATACTCCTACTAAACCAGATGTTGTAGATTCCTGCACAAATTCTGACTCTACAGCACTCAAGCAGATTGCTTCCCAAGATGCCTGTTATTTCTCATGTCTGTCCATGAGGTAGCTGTGTCACCGTGGGCACCATGTTGAGGCACTGGATGGGAAGAACACTCTGGGAAGAGCTTTGGCTCTTGCTTTTTTGACTCACTGGATTGGTGGAAGCGCAGTTGTCATCTTATAAATTTCTTCTGTTCCCAATTTTGTTGCTCAAGGTTTTCCTTTGAGAGCTGATTCTGAACAGCAAAGTTCTGATCTGAATTGTTCTCCGTGTAATTCTGGTTTTATTTCTAACAGCTAAGTTCTTGTTCGTGTCTGTGTAACTTCAGCTAAGAGACTGCAGTTCACTCAATAGAGAAAGGGATAGATTTTAAGATGAAATGATATCTGCACGTAACAGATTACCAGAAACAATCTTTTTCAGAAAGTGGCAGCTCTTGAACTCAGCTGACTGTGTTTGTGTAGGCTCAGCAGTCTTCAAAGTATGTGTAATTGTGTTGCTTTCAGGACGTCCACCTGGACCAGAAATGGAGTACTGCACAGACAGGGAGTCCTATTCACTGGCTTCCGGACTAGCCTTGGGCATGGTGTGCTTGGGAGTAAGTGCCTCCTTTCACTTCAGCAATTAGTAGAAGAATCATTGTATATTGGGACAGGCCTAATGAGAATTATTTCATCTTCAAACCCTCCCTTGGCCAAATGATTTTTATCATATAAGGAGACACTTGCCTGTTATTTCTTTTCTTTCTTCTTTAGCATGGCAGTAATCTGATAGGTATGTCAGACCTCAATGTTCCTGAGCAGCTTTACCAGTACATGGTTGGGGGTCACAGGAGGTTCCAAGCAGGAATGCACAGGGAGAAGCACAAGTCTCCCAGTTACCAAATTAAGGTATGTGTTGATGTTCTTTGCTTGTTTGAGGGGAAAGTAATAATTAGCTTAGAAGTCTACAAAAGTCTGTCTCGATGAATGAAGTGACCTTGAATCTTTACTCACATCACTATGGGCTGCTACCTTCCTAGTCAACTAGTCTGCAAGTATGTGCTTTTGTTTTCACAGGAAGGAGACACAATAAATGTGGATGTTACTTGTCCAGGAGCCACACTTGCCTTTGCTATGATCTACCTAAAGACCAATAACAGGTATTAACCTTAGAGGTACTCAAGCACTTTGCTCTAGCTTGTGATAGGAGTTTAAGCTGCCATAATGTTTGCTTTGCCTCGTGTGGCTCCCTCAGGTTTGTGTGTTGCTGAAATATGATCTGGAAACCCTGTTCCTTTACTGTGCTCTGCAGATCCATTGCTGATTGGCTTCAAGCACCAGATACCATGTACTTGCTGGACTTTGTAAAACCAGAGTTCCTTTTATTGAGAGTAAGATTTTTCTTTTGTTTCATTTCTCAGTCTATTTACTGGTAGTAAAAACACATCTTATTTTAATAAACTCCATATGCCTGTCATGCAGAACCCTTTCTATAGATGGCTGCTCTGTTACTTGTCAGCTAGAGTCGTACCTTCAAACAGTCTGCTTGCTTCTCACGCTGTGCTAGAGAGACACAGAATTTGGTGAGGAACATTTGAAGGATACATCTCAAGCAGAGTAAATTAAACATTTAAGTGATCATTTTGTAGCTTTTCCCAACAGTTTCCCAGCAGTTAAACTTTCAGCATCTGTGTAAGCAGTAATGTGCTTTCATGTCAGTTTACCAGCTAAAGATACAGACTTCCCAAGGGCTTATTCTGTGGCTCTTTTATCTCCAAGCAGAATTTTAATTGCACTAAAATAAAAGCTGTTTTGCCACTTCTGATATGAAAGCTAAGAAACAGCAATGGAGCTGCTAATGGGCAGCTGCATTTCTGGATGCATGTAATATATTAAAAACTAACGATGTATTTTTTCTTCCTTTCCTTTTGGCATTATCACTTATTTTAGACCTTAGCTCGGTGCCTGATTCTGTGGGATGACATCATGCCCAGCACTGAATGGGTTGATAGCAACGTGCCTCAGGTAGGTTTCATGCTTCCCAATTTGACACCTTGCTGACTTGTGTAAGTGAACATTTCCTCAGTTACATGAGCTGCACAATAAAGTGTATGTTAATTTACTGCATTTCCTTAATATGGGAGATGTGATTTGGCTTAAGGGAGACTGTGGGCTGGGCTAACAGTTAACACTGTTCACTTATCACACCGAGGCCAGAGAAGAGAGGCAGAAGAGGTGAATGTAACAGACACAAATTGCAATGTGGGAATCTGTTATATTGTAAGGAAACAGGGTTTGCAGGGGAAGTGGTCAGACATTAGGAAAGCCCAGAACCTCTATCTTTGAGATTATTCCAAGTGAAATTTGATAAGATAACCTGAGTAAATCTGGTCTAGCTTTGAAGATGGCTTTTCTTTGAGCTTGGACCAAAGACTGCTAGGCTTCCATCTTCTGAGACATCAGGTGTTTTTGGCCCAAGTGTCTAATCAAAACACACCAAGTTTGTTCATGTGACAGGTGATGGTTATGCAGGATTCTTTGACTGTTACGGGAGCCCTGGGGGCTCGCATCCCATTTAGCATTATGGGATGGAATTCTTCATGGCAATGATGCTAGAGGGGGAAAGGGGTTAAACTTTCCTCCACAATGACCAGACAAACTAGGTGCAAAACTTTTCTACAGGAGGATCAACCACATCCCAGGATATGTTGTGTGGAATTTTTAAGAGCAAATTAGATGATGTCTTTCAGAAATACAGGATGGAGATGAACTCCCTGGCCTCTCAAGATCTCATCCAGTTCTGTTTTCTCTGATATTTGAGTACATAGAACACTATCACACTTCTGACATCATAATGCCATTGTTTTAGAAATATCTAAGGAACCAGATACACGAGCATGAAAAAGTGTGCTTTCAGGATCAGCAATACAATGGAGCAGTAGCATGTCGAAGAAAAGCTAACTTTTGTGTTCCTTTGAAACAGACCTGTTTTGTATCACATGAACCCTTGATGGCTGGAGGGCTTAGGGAGGTTCCCCTCTATTCATTTTTCTCTCATGCTTTTTTATAGATCATAAGAGAGAACAGTATACCTCTTCATGCAACAGAGCTGCCTTCATCAGAAGACCTGAGTTTAGAAACACTGATGTGAGTAACTCATAAAAGATGAGGTTGCAGATAAAAGAATATTTTACAAAGCCAAATTCTGCTTCTGAAAAAATGCAGCTGAACTTTTAAAGACATATCAGGATCAAATAAATCTTTCCCTTGGTATTTGGGGAATTCTCTGTTTTCTGTAACGGAGAGGATCTGTCTTTTTTCCTTCTTTTATCTTCTATTATAAGAGCTTGTGATGCGTACTCAGATTAATAAAGAGAAATGCTTAGTCAATTCCTGTTTGTGTTGTTTATTAGGCAAGCTCATGTCTACATCATTGCTGGGGCATGTTTGTCACTGGGATTTCGATTTGCTGGCTCAGAAAATAAGGCAGCATTTAACTGCTTGGTAAGAGGTTGGATTTCTTCCCCTTGAATCCGTGGAGCTATAGCTTATCCTTTGTATCTCTATTCAGCATGCATTTCTTTCCTTTCCAGGACAAATATGCAACAGACTTCCTGAAAAGTTTGTCAGCACCAACAGCTTCTATAGTAAGTTCTTCCAGGTTCTCTGTCTACTTTGATTACTCTCACTGAAACCTTCATGCAAGCAGAACCATCCCTGTTACTTGTGTGTATTGCAGACTTACAGAGTGTAGCGGGGTTGTGAATCACTGTTAAGGACTCACTGTTTCTCCATTCTCCCTCTTTCTGTGGAATGTGGTTTTCAAACTCTGGGGTAGACAGCAGCATATTAGACAGATCAGAAGTGTGCATTTGACCACAGAAGTGTAATGGCACCTCCCCTGTTGTACACAAAGATAGGTCACTACAATCTCGAGACGTGCCTGAGCGTCTTGCTGCTGTCTCTTGCGATGGTGGTGGCTGGCTCTGGAAACTTGAAAGTTCTTCAGCTGTGCCGTTTCATGCACAAGAAGACCGGCGGAGAGATGAACTACGGGTTCCATCTGGCTCACCACATGGCTTTGGGGCTCCTCTTTCTGGGAGGAGGAAGGTAACTTGCCATTTCCTAAGGCCATTTTTTTTCCCCCACCTTTTCTGCAAATGCTGGAGCAATGCACGATTTACTTCCTTTTTTTAATGGGAACACACTTGTAAATTCCTTGTCTGCACTTTGCTGCTATCCTTCCCTCTTGCAGGAGACCAAAATATATTGAATGTCTGCGGTAGTGGCAAGTGTTTGTTAGCACTAAAACTAATAATGTTTTTCAACAGGTATTCACTGAGCACTTCAAATTCTTCCATTGCTGCTCTCCTTTGTGCTCTGTACCCTCACTTCCCTGTTCACAGCACAGACAATAGGTAAGGGTTTGCATGGTTCATGTTTCTTTAAAATTTATATTTCCTTCACTTTCAGGCTAAATAAATTTCCTTACAATAGAGGATATATAGAGAAATCCTCTAGAATGTTTATATAGGCACCATATAGCTAATTTTTGGAGGTCTCCCCCTGCAGAAATGTAAAAAGCAGAAGTAGTAAGATGATGGCTCTGATCACTGATCAGTGAAGAAATGCAAACAGGTGTCCTGAGGCCTCTGCTTGTGCTGCTATGACTTATCTGTTCCAGCTTGCTCAGCAAAAAAGAGTCATGCAGGATCCGTCCGTTTATGATTCTTAATCTGTTCTAATTAAAATCCATGAAGTCCTGTCTTGTTAGCTGAAGCATGCCGTCTTAAGGAAGTCTTTGAAACCTGCTAAATTACTCCAGATTTCACGTTGGTTCAGTTGACAGCTGTATGCAGTTACTGAGCTGTGTGCAGTTCAGTACTTGGGATTATTCTGTGCCTGTACTTCGTGTCTTGAGTTTCCTTTCCCCACACACAGGTATCATCTTCAGGCCTTGCGGCACTTGTACGTGCTGGCAGCAGACCCAAGGCTCTTAATACCCGTTGATGTGGACTCAAACACTCCTTGTTATGCACTGATAGAGGTTACATTCAAGGTAAGGGAGGGAAGGTGTTTGAGGAGGTGTGGGAGGCAGCTGAAAACTCTGATACACCAAAGCTCTGCTGTTTTCATTGTTGTGGCCTGAAGTCTTGGGTTTGTTTTCAAGTTGTGGTGGAGATAAGCCCGATTCTTTAGGCAAATAATTGCAGGGTTGTGTTCAGCCCACTCACACGTTGCATATGCTTTGATGACACATAGAGAGGAGAATACAGGACAAATAAAAAGCACCACAAAGTCTTCAAGTGTGTAATAACTGACCCAGAGTCATAGTTCTCATCTTTCTAAAGAGAAAACTTCCAAAGACAGAGATGGTTGGAGCCATTTCATAGAATTATAGAATCATAGAATGGCCTGGGTTGAAAAGGACCACAATGATCATCTTGTTTCAACCCCCTGCTATGTGCAGGGTAGCCAGCCACCAGCCCAGGCTGCCCAGAGCCACATCCAGCCTGGCCTTGAATGCCTCCAGGGATGGGGCATCCACAGCCTCCTTGGGCAACCTGTTCCAGTGCCTCACCACCCTCTGGGTGAAAAACTTCCTCCTAATATCCAACCTAAACCTCCCCTGTCTCAGTTTAAAACCGTTCCCCCTTGTCCTATCTCTATCCACCCGTTTGTGGGTTTAACAGCTGCCTTCTAATTCTGCTGAAACTGGCAACTTGGTGTCTCTCTTTACATGATGTGCCTTCTGGGGAAGAATGCTTTCTGCGCTTTTTATTCTCACATAGATTAACGTGAGATGGGTGGTGCTTGAGAAAGATCTGAAGAAGGGATTGCTGAGGGAGAAGTGTTGCAGTGCAGGTCCTCTGTGGGTCTGGCAAAGATGCTGAAGTTCTGCTCCTTGCTGTGGAAGGATAGCCCTATCCATACTATCATTTCCTTCTCAAGCTTTTGGATTTCAATTGAGTGTGCCTCCTGTGTGGTGATTCCTCCATGAGAAGTATCTCTCTAGTTCAGGCTTGTGTCTTGTAATGTTAAAGGCAATGCTAAGCTATGTATTTACTCAAGAGTTCAGCAACAGAAACTGACTGACCTCTGCAACCGTGTTGTGAGAAGCACATTTTCTTTCTTTTCACATGAAAGTGAGCTTTACTAATTTGTGAATCCTGATGGCATTTTGAAGGGCACACAGTGGTATGCAGAAACCACCGAGGAAATGATGGCACCCACGCTTCTTCCAGAGCTTCACTTACTGAAGCAGGTAAAAGATGTTTAATGAGGAATATAATCACCTGGGTTTGTGCTGCCCAGGGTGCAGGAGCACTTGGTGGTGTTTCTTTGACCCGGTGTCCAACACTAGCCAGGCTCTGGACAATGCTGTCCTATAGCAGTGGCTCTGAAGACAGTTGTCACTATGAAGTGCACGTGCTGTCTCATGGCATGTGCTTCTCTTTGGTCTTGGCTGTCACACTTTCAAGATCTGATGTAGCAGGGATTTCCCTGTGCCAAAAGCTTCACTGCAGGAGAGACGAAGCTAGGCCCTCCTTCATGTTTTCAGAGTGGGTAGCATGCTAAAAGGTCCTTTCCCCTTGTAAGGGCAGAGAAAGAGCTTCAGGCTTACGTAGAAAACCCTAACTTTTACGTTTCTGGTTATACCTAATAACAAAAATGCTTGAATCAACAGATCAGAGTGAAGGGACCACGGTACTGGGAACTTCTCATAGATTTAAGCAACGAAACAAATCATCTCAAGTAAGTATTATTTGTAGTGCTTAAATGAATAATAACCTTGTAGTATTTTTTTCAGACTAAGAAAAAAGAAAGGCAACAAACTCCCCGTACTTGTAACACCTACGGTTTGCAAAGCAGGCTGGTTTTGATCAGTTTGCTGTTGTGCATTTGACAGTGCTTTAAAGTGAAGAAAGAAACTGCGTAGTTGGTTTCACCTGTTGATGAGAATAATTCATGCAAAAACAGGTCAGGGGAAAACCTGATAGTAAAAACCACAGATATTGGTAGCGGGATTTAGCAGCACCAGAAACCATCTGAATCTCATGGTTTTAGTTTAGTTTTGAGTTGTTGTGATGTCATGTTTCCCAGGCTGTTGATACAGTAATTAGGCAGCAGTTACCGCTTTGTGCAATACGATTTCTCTGATGTTACGTGAGGTATACAATGCTTACTGCATTTTTAACTCTCCATTGGGGAACTGTGAAAAACAGAAATCTTCCCGGAATCACAGTATCTGTGAGTAAAATCATTCTCACTCAGTGCTTTTAGCAGCCTACAGAGTAACTTGTCACCGTGAGTAGTGTAGAAGAAGCCAGCTGCATCTTTCATCAGCAGCATGGTTGTTCTGGTTATATGAAATACCACCATTGAGATGAAGTTAGGCATTACAATGCTGGGGCTGTTGGTCCGTGCCTGTAGCGATAACAAACAGAACTGATGCAGAGTGCAGAGTCCTCCAGATCAGCAGACACATCCTGAGTCATTGCTGCACCAGAGCTGGCAGAGCACAGCTTTGTCCTTCTACAGAGACTGCTCACACTTCAGTGCTTGTTTGCCCCGGAAGAGCCTGCCAGTACTGCCACAGCATGAAGCAGCACGGGTGGCTGAGGAGCTTGCAGCCTTTGGCTCTGTCTGCCCTCTGGGACTGCAGATGCTTTGGCTCTGCCATGTCTTGTCCCCAGCCCTTTCAAATGTCAGGGACCTGGCTGGCATTGTTTTGAAGGTAAAAGCACGTGTGAAAAATCTTTTTTCCTCAGCACAAGCAGATTGCTGCTGTGTTGTTACGCTCAGCAGTTACTTTCAGTATGGAGAACTTAGTTGTTTTAGGGATGCCAGTGCCTACGCTCTGAATCAGGTAAACATGCAGCTGCTTTGCAGCAGCGTAACTTTCGAACTGCTACATGCTTTTATTTGTAGGCTTGGTCAGGAATGAGGAGGAAGGGTTGTATTGGGTCTTTTCAGTTTATTTTTCATTGAGGAAGGACTTGCTCAGCATGCAGCATGCTTTTAAAGCTGTGGCTGCCAGCTTGCGTGGTTTTCCTTGGTGCTGGACATAAACCTGCTTCAGGAAGTTACACTCCTTGTATTAGCAGGGCTTACCCTGTTTTCATCACCATTGCCTTCCTCCACATCACCATTTAATAACAGCCTGCCCCTGAAGATACCAACATTTCTATGTTTATGCAAGTTTAAATAACCAAGGCAAAGCGTAGTGGGGGGATGTTGTATACGAGCTGTGGAGTTTGTGTTTATTTTGCAGGTCAGCCTCATTGTGTGCGTCTGCCAATGTAAAGTAAGCACTGCTGTTGTTATTTCAGATCAATTCTTTCCAAGGGTGGTGTGTTGTACGTGAAGCTGAGAGCTGGGCAGCTCTCCTACAAGGAGGACCCCATGGGCTGGCGCAGTTTCTCAGCACAGACCATTACTCATGGCAATGAAGCTCGGTCATTCAAGGTATCAGTGCCATACTGGATCTTTGCAGAGCAGCATGGAGACTTTCTTATGCAGGCAGCATGGCACATAGAGATGAAAGCTGGTGAAACTTTGTTAAAAAGAGATCTGGCAGGAAAGTGATGTCACCTCAGAGGAGCGTCTGAGGACAGGCTGTGAGGAACTGAGAATGCCACCTTTGGAAAGGACTTGAGGTTTGTTGGGCTGTTATTTCCAGCAGGTAGCACTGCCACCAGGTTTTGAGTGCTGAAGTCATCTGAAGTCTCACTTGAGGGAGAAGGAGCCTGGTGGCTTTCATAAGGCATGCAGTGAGCCTAGGTCAACAGCTGCCATGCAAATGTATGTTCGTCACAGAAACATCAGACAGATTCTGCCCATGATATGCTTGTCGTAGGTTGCAGTGTTCTCATTTGTGTACTGGGGGAGGAAAAGATGGGTAAAAATCGCTATTTCATTTGTGTGGTGAAACCTAAAAGTTCATTTTAAGAGTGTATTCTGATTTATTTTGCAGCCAGAAGATATTTCAGCTTTTACATCTGATCCTGCTCTGTTGTTGTTTGCTGAGTATTTTTGCAAACCAACTGTGAACATGGGCCAGGTATGATGCCTACATCTGAACTACTGTGCTTTCTTTTTCATGAGTCAGAGGTGGGAAGAAATCTGTTAAGATGTGAGGAACAAAATTCAGTCCTTTGGGAGTTTTCTAAAGGATGCTTTATAGTGCAAAGGTACAAAATAGCGCTGACTCTTCAGTTGTTCGTGCAACCTCAGAGTTGGTTAAGCTACAGAATACACCCATGGTTGTGCTGTGTTCATTGCAGAATGCACTAACCAGAGCCTGAGAGCCCTGTGCAGTGTCCTGCAGCATTTAGGTGGAGTCACTGCAAAAGGGAGCTCTGTATTTCTCTGCACGAAGTCACCTAAGGGAGGAAGTAAAATACAGCTGTGTTACCCCTAGTGTTAATAATCACGAGAAGGAAAGCAAGCTGCATGATATTGCCCAGCTATCAGTGCAGGGGTTGACTTCAGTGGAAGGAAATTGGAGCAGTGTGCACGTTGTAAAACATGTGTCTTATCAGAAACAGGAAATGCTGGATTTCTTCTCTTCAATTCTCTATGAGTGTGTTACCCAGGAAAAGCCAGAGATGCTGCCCACGTACATAGCAATAGACCAGGTGAAGTAAATACTGTATTGGTTATTGTTTTCTTTAAACTTGTTTATTGTTTATTGCATATGCTTCTATGGAAATAAAGAACGGGGGATACGTTGGTGAGGAAGAGAGTGGTGATTTTAAAAGCAAACTGGAAAATAGTTTAAGGCTGCAAAAGCTATAATTACACAGTGAGGTTAACTGGTGGCCCTTCTAAGTAGGTGCTGAGAAGGGGGAGCCCTTGGAGAGAGGATGTTTTAGGGTTCCTTTCCTTTCTTCATTAAGTTCCCATTCTCACAGTTGCTTTGTATTTCCCTCTACTAGGCTGTGAGGAGGTTGGAAAGAGGAGAAATGTCTGAGACATTTGAGCTGGGGCAGATAAAGCTGGTGTTAGAGTTCTTCAATTCCAGGTGTCACCAGGGGAGGATGAGCAGGAATCCAAACAGAGGGCTCTTCATGAACTCTGAGTTTCTGCCTGTGATGAAGTGCACTATTGATAAAGCTCTGGATCAGTGGCTTCAAGGTATGGAGAACTGACTTTAAAGCTACAGCTGCTGTCATGATTCAGTGTTCTCATCATCTTGCTGATTAAGGTTGACTTTTGCCTAAAAGTACTGAAAAATGGTAACTGAAGAGAAGGCAATGAATGTTAGCATACAACAACTTGTTTGCCATGGCCTTAGGATCATATATCACTTACCTGAGACAAAAAGGATGGGTTTTAGAGCTGAATTCTTCAGCAGTACAGTTTGCACGGAGGACTGAAGTCCTGCTCATGTATGACTGCTGCTTTCATATCTTGCCTACCAGCTTACTGCTTAGGCTTTCTTCAACGTGGTACTGGAAGTCTGTCAGGGAAAGACTGGGTTAATGAGATCTGTTGGACTGACAGAGTACAATCAGTAAGCTCCAGCTACTGCCCTCAAAATAGCTGTTCTTTTTGTGAGTCTTTAATCTCTCAAATATTAACACCAAAAATACAAATGCTGGAGTGTTCTCTGACCACCTAGTGATGATACTGCAATTGGAAGAGCTCCAGAAAAGATCAATACCTACTCCCTTTTAGCAGGGAACCAGTAATATGGTATTTGTACTATTGATTTTTGTTCTGTTTGAGTACTTCTGTGTTTGTATATGCATGAATGTTATCTCCTCACGTATGGTTGTGGTGCCAAAACTCAGGTGGGGCGACCAACCTTCAGTTTCCTTAGTGTTCAGTACGTTTGGAGTGAAGCACCCACTGAATGAGGTGTGCTGGCCATAGTGTGTGGAAGGTTTTACTGACTCAGAAGATTTTATGTTACCTTAGGGAAAAATTCCCTAATTTTGCATCAAGATAACTTTCTGGAGCAAGAGTGAGGGATGAGCACAGCATAGAAAACAAGGTGTAAGGTAAAAGCTAGCTGTAACAGAAGGATGGAGGTTCTTAAAGAAAACCCTTAGCCCACCTCCTATGGGGAGATGGAGACTTTTCAACAGGCTCTTCCTGGTGATACACTGTTATGTCTCACCTTTTCTTCCACCATCACGTGCTCCCTAAATTTTATCAATGTGTCTTGTACGTTGCAGCTGGAGGGGATGTCTGCCTGCGTTCCTACTTAAGCAGGCAGCCTAAAGATGAATCCCAACAGAACATGCTGGCGTGCTTCCTTGTTTACCACTCTGTCCCAGTGCCTGGTCAGCTGGCAGCTGGAGGCCTGGAAGGTAAGGCTGGAGTACGTGCTGAATTTGGGTGGATTGCACGCATTTGGGTATGATCTTGTATGCTGAACGGTGTGCATCCTTCTGTTATGTGACTGTGCTTCTCCAAAAGCCATTAACATCAGTTTTTATTCTTTAATTGCCTTGAATCTGGGCACAGAAGTTAAAGACTTGATGCAGGACTAGAGAAGCCAGCATTATCCACTATGAAAGTCTTGGCTTTCTCCAGACCTGCAGGAAATGAGATTCTCACAGGCAGCAGAACTAGATGAGGTGGCCTATGGCAGGAGTAAGCATTCGTTCATTAGGCCAGCTGTATCTTAAGTATCCTTAAATCTTTCCTGTAAGTACCTAGTCACAGTGATAGCATTCCCTTTTAGATTTCCAGTGGCAGTCTGATTTGAGATCCAGAGACATTCTGGGCTCTTTCTTTAGGCAGCTTTTCTTCTGCCCACCCTGAGCCCAACCTGAGGAGATACCAGTCCTCCTCTGCTTGACTGAGGACCAGCTTGGTTTCTCAGGCTGCAAAAGAAACGCAGCTGGGCTTTGATTTGATCTGGGGAACTCTGTGGCTTGCTCAGGGGCGTGTAATGAATGTCACCACCTCAGTGGTGAAAGGAACGTTGCCAAAAGCCACAGCTCCCAGCACAGGAGTCCTGTTTAGACAGTGGCACCCTGTGAGTACAAGCTTCTGGGTCTCATCTTGGTGTTTTCTGGTCAAGTGCCTTGTTGTCTGTTTAGGCCTTGATGGAAATCCTGTTTTTGTGTTCTCTTTGCCTGTTACAAGCCTCCATTCTGGGAGTTCGTGCCATACTAACCAAATTTGAGATGTCTTAAAATTCAGTTACAAGGCCTTGCTTTTTAACAGGCACTGCAGCAAAATTGGTGGTGTGTCTCCAGAAATTCTCCCTGAACACTGCCACTTTCCTCTCCTGGTAGTTCCATTCCTGTGCAAGTGTTACATACAGCAATACGTGAGTGTTTTCTCACTTTCTGTCATCTCCAGGAATCACCAACTTCTCCGAGATGCTTTTGAAGTTCAAGCAGTGGAATGTGCTGGTTCGTGCATTACTGAGGCTTGCTCCCGTGCTGCTTAAAAATCCCCAGTCCATGGTGCTGTAGTGTTCTGGCATGGAAGTCCACAGTGTGCTCATTTGACATGAGGTTACTGAGCCACAGAGCCGGTGTTGTTCCACGCTGTTCAAAAACAGCCAGGTAAAAATGTACTTTGTTCTGGAACTTCACAAACAACAAACTTCAGTCTTGCCCCTTGTGATAACTGACCAGGAGTTGCATATAAATTGTTACAAGAATAAAAACTGTGTAAAAGTGAAAAAATAAATTTACTTTCTTAACTAAAGATAGTTTTCAAGTACACCCTTTGTGCTGAGTTCTGAAGAGACCTTGGCAGGGAACCACGTAACTTCCTTGTTTTTATAGCTTCCTTGCATGCAATGCATCTTAATCTGCTTCAGTGAGGTCCTGTGGATGTCAGGAGATGAGCAGCCCAGAAGATGCCAGACTTGCTTTTCCTCCTGGGGCTCAGACTGGAAGGGAAGGCCAGCCACCTGCCGTGCTGCTTGCATCTTGCCAAGTACGCTTTTCAAGAACTGACATGATCCTTCAGTCTCATTCATGCCATTTTTTCCCTCTCCCAGAGCCTACAGCAGATCTCTTCTGTAAGCATAAGGTCTCTTTTGGGTCTGAACTGTTTTGCTCCAACTCGTCCGCGATATACTCAATACTGCACTGTTTACATCTCTCCTTTTGTAACCTTTGTTCTGCAATTAGTCAGTTGCTGCTGAGAAAACACCTGCCTCTACTACGTTACGTTATGTCTGGGCAAGAACTGAAACCACTTACAGACAATTTAAATAATTGGGCACTCGTTTGTGTTTCCTTCATCTCTGCTACGATTCCTGATGTGTTTCCCCAGCGCACTGAGCTTGGAGCGCGGCTGGCTCTATTTGTTCTGGGCAGGCAAGGCACTTAATTTTTCATAAAACAAGTGGAGTTACTCCAATAAAAGCAGCCAGAGGTTGAATGATTACTTCTAGAAGAGCAGCCAGAGCCAAGTTGCTGGGCTTGAGTATTCTGAAATTCAAAGCTTGATCTCATCCTGCAGTGACCTCGATCCCCTTTTCTCCAGACCCTCACCTGGGGAGCCAGAGGGTCTGAGGGAGGGGAGAAATGGCTGAAGACAAAAAAGAGTGATGATGAAGAAAGCAAAAGGTGTAAGAATGCTTAGGAAGTTTGTAACATTTTCTTTCTGAAGATCCCTTGTGTTACTACTGAAGTCTCGGTGGTTTTAAGGTGTCCTGAAGCCAAGAGTTGCGTTCCAGCCATGTTGAGCCCATAACAAATCCCATCTCCTCCCCCTCGTTTTTTAAAAGCTGTACAGAACTTTGGGCACCTATCACAGGGAAGTCAATACTCTGTTCCAAGGCAGGTTAACTGATGGGCAAAGCATGGAGCTCAGAACAGCTGCCCTTGAGCTGCTCCCAGTGATCTGGGTTGCCTGTCCTCCAGCTCCTGCTGCTGGCTCTGGGTCAGAGCGGGGCTGCAGAAGAAGATGAGCCTGATGCAGCGCGTCACTGGGTGGAGCAGTGCGTGCTGCAGGAAATCAGATGTGACCTGAAGGAAGTTCCTGCCTGGAGTGCAGGAGGAGATGGAGGATCTGCGTTTGGAGAGAGGGGAGCACCTGGCAGTGCATCACTGACAGCTGAAAACAGACACATTTTAGCTCTATAAAAAGAGAACCAAAAC
Organism: Pavo muticus; assembly: GCA_016647715.1. NCBI lineage: Eukaryota > Metazoa > Chordata > Aves > Galliformes > Phasianidae > Pavo > Pavo muticus. Next base: position 1,286,122 of record JACDJE010000216.1, read on the forward strand.
CCACCTATTCCATAGGCACCTCCTTTGGTGTGTGAGTTAAATAAACCTCTGGCCTTCAGGCTGGCTCTATTCCTTCCCCGATGGCCTCTACCTGAGCCACTGGGGCAGGGCCAGAACTTCCATGAATGGGTAAATGTGCCAAGCCAAAGCTGTGCAGGATCCTCGAGGTGATTTTGAAACCTCAAGTGCATGGGCTGACTTAGCTGACTTGGGAAGGGGAAGCTCTGGGAGCTGCTGCTTGGTTTTGGTTCTGCCTTATGCGCTCCTGCACCGTGCCCCTCTGGGGGAGGCTGACATCCTCTTCTGGGCTTACAAAAGTCTGATAGGAGCCTGTGAGGATACTGCCACCATCCTTGGGATAGATGAGGCTTGGGCTGGGATTTGGCCACCGGCACGGAGCTGGCGGCTGCTGGTCCTGCTGCACCAAACGCCGAAAGCAAAGGTGTTCGGGAGCTCAGCTGAGGACGGAGCCGCGGAGTGCAGCTGTCGGCGTGTCCAGCGCGGTGCTGGCAGCGCGGCCGGGAGCTGCCTGCAGGAAGGCGGGCGCGTGGGTGTGCGTGTGTGCGAGCTGTGCGAAGCCGAGAGGCTTCCTGTTTCCTTTTTAAGCTTCTAACAGAATTTGAAAGCAGCCACCGCCGCGACCTGGACCAATGATCTGGGCAGAGCGCGGGGGGAGTTTCAGCTCAGCAGCTCTGGCGCCCGTTACGAACAGCAGCCTTCGCTCCCGGCCACGCGCAGCCCGCGCTCATCTCAGTGCCCGCTCCGCCGGCCGCCCAGGGTAAGGTGCTGCTTGCTGGCTTTGTGAGACACTAAAAACGCTGAGCGCGGCTACTTTGCCTGCTGGGCATTTCTATTGCACTTGAACCCGTCTATCTGCTGCAAGTTAAGCTGCAAAAATGTTTTTATACGGTCTTTGCGATGCCTGTGGTTCTCGTGCTGCTGTTTGCTGCTTGGGCTGGGCTCTGCCCTCGGCACGGGGCGAAGACAGTTTTGAGCGCTGTGTGTTGAAACTGCAAGCGCTCTGCTCAGTGGGTGCTGTGGAGATGCGTGCTGGGGAGATAGATGGTTGCGGAGGGGCACAGTGGGGAGCTGGGGCTCTCCCCTTAACGCCTCCCGCGTCTGGCAGGACCAGGAGCGCAGTCTCGAGCTGTGGGCTGCCACCTGCGGTGCCCAGGGGGGTTATGCTGCAGCCACCAGCTCTTGTGCGTGGGCTTTGGGCAGTGACAGGGATGTTCCCCCCCCTGACCAGCTGTGCGCTGCTTTACTCACATCAATCCCTGCACGGTGACAGAGCAGAGCACAGCATCCCCAACCCCTCGGTGCCACCCAGTGCCATCACGTGCCTGCCCCAGAGCACAGCTTTCCCCTTGGCTCTCCCCTCCTGCCTCCCCGCGCCCATCCCCACTGCAGCAGGTTCCTTTTCAAAACCTGCCCGGCCCAATCGATGCCTTCTTCCCCCCAAAGTTCCCCTTTTTGGGTGGCGCGCCGTTGCCCCGGCGGTTCTTCAGCAACAGTGACCTCTGTCGGCACCACTGCCTGGCCCCGCTGCCACCCCGCTCCGCCTCGCCCTGTTGGTGGAAGAGGGGGAAATCAATCGCTCAGCAGGACAGAAATTGGGGGAATCGCTCCATGAGAGAGAAGGGAAAAGAGCGGAAGGAGGGAGCACAGATTTTGCCGCCTGCTCCAGCACGCTGCGCCGGTGCCCCAAGTGCCACCGTGCTCCGGAGCCACCCATGGGTGCCGGTGAGATCAGCAGGAATGTCCCAGCGCGGCGGCCGGGGAGTGACTCAGAAGCTCTTCAGGTCGCTGTGGTTTTTCTTTCATGGTTTAGCTGTGACTGAGCGCCTTGTTTCGCGCGCCGCGAGCAGGCAGGTGCTGGCACACCGGGCACCCGTGGCATTTCGGCCACCGTGCAGGGCAGTAATGCACCCTCATCTTTTTATTTCATTTTTTTTCCCTTACTTTTCTTCTCTTGCTTCTCTTCTTCCCCACATTCTCTTCTCCGGGTCCTGTTTTATTTCTTCCCTCCGCCCAGCACAGCGTTCTCCCACCTCCCGCTGCACCCCGGGCGCGCTGCCAGCACTCCCCGGCTGCAAACTTTCCACCGGCTTCTTCTTTTTTCTTCCCAAAAAGTCGAAGAAAAAGGAAAAAGAAAACCCACCCCAAAAACCCAACCACCTCCTCTTAGCTGAAACCTCCATCTCTTCATTAAGCTCCCAGCAAAGCACACCCCTGCACGGCGAAGGGGCTCGGGGCTTTATGCCTGAAGGGCTCCTGAAGCTCTGCCAGAAAAGCAGCTTTTTCCACGCAGCCCATGACCAAAGCAAGGCTTTTGCTTCACTTTTTGTTGTGATGTTTGGTGGGAGGCTCCTGGGGGCAGGCTGAGCATTGCCCAGCCCTCAGCCCATCCCCACGTGCTGCCCTGCTCTGCCTCCTCCTGCCCACAGAGGCACCCTTTCATCCCTACAAGTGAAATTTCACTTTTTCAAGAGAAATCCCATGGAAATGGCCCAAACCTGGAAGGGAGGGGAGGCTCAGCCCCACGGCACTCTGCTGCTGCCCTCCCAGCGTTCCATCCTGCTGCTGTCCATGGGATGTGGGAGTGATGCTAGTGGGGTGACCTCCTGCACCTCCCACCTTTCCGGGACGATATTAGGGCACAGGAGGTGCCACGCTTTGACTCATCTGGCAGCAGCTCCCAGGTTCACCCTGGGGCTCTCCCTCTGTCCCGTGAGCGGCAGCCAAGCTGGCCATGAAGCAGCACGGCACTTCCAGCACGAGGCTCCGGCAGCCCATCTTGAAGCCATTAGCAGGGAGGGAGCGATCCCCTCTCACTCCCTTTTCCCCTCTTGGGTGCTGCTGCAGCCGTGGAGCCGCTTGGGCAGCAAGTGCACGTTCCTGCAGCCACCAAGAGCCAAACCCCGCGGTGCACGCAGCTGGTGGGGCTGATGGCTAACAGCATGTGCACCCGAAGTGCTGGAACGCTGGGTTCCTCCTGCCTGGAGGTAGCACGGGGTTGGGATTTCTTCTTTTTTTTTTTCTTTCTTCCTCTTTTGTCTTTTTTTTAAAGAAATCCGTCTATCCCTACAAAGTCTGATCTCAGCAACTTTTCCACCCCTCCACGCCTGGCCTTTTAATAGGTCTTATTTGGAATGGCAGAAAATACGACTCTCTCTTTAAATAAGGCAGGAGAGGAAGAGGGGGAGCTATTGCCAAGAGCAATAGCATGGGGCTGCACTCGCCCTGCGATGGGAGCCCGGCTCCAGCCCTCCCCAATCCCCCAGCTGCTCCTGGGGCCACCTCTGCCACCTCGGGGACATGCAGGGCCTCTGTCCCCATCTCCCACTCAGGGCTTTGCTGCAAACCCTCAGAAGCAAGACCTTTCCCAGGGCTTCCTAGGGCCTCTGCCTTCACTCCACGTGGGAGTTTTCCCACTGGATTTGAAAAGCCAAAAGTCTTTGCCGGATTCCCATCCCCATTTCTGCCTCTCGCTCCCAGTTGGGCAGTCCCGGCCCACAGTTTCCCATAGCGAAGGCATTTTCTGATGGGAAAAACCCCACGTGCTTCCCAATGGGTGTAGCTGGCCAGCAGCCGTGGGAAAGCTGCCCCGTCCCGCTCCTCCCTATAAACCCAGGCAGGAGCTTGGGAAGGATGATACGGATCCATACGGCATGGGACAGGGATGCTGCTGCCCTGGTGCAGCGAGCGGGGCTCCTCTGCATCGTCCAACCCCGGTTATTTCCATGCGCCTCCCCGACTGAAGCCACCCTCCAGCGCTGCTAATCCATCCCATCGCAGCATCCCGCTGCTCGCACCTGTGGGGCACGCCGGCCGGCTGGTGTTAATTGCTGAAAGTTGCTTTCTGAAGGCAGCTCTCCTCGCACAGCATCCCGCATCCTATCCTCCTAAGGAAGGTGCGTTCCCTCTGCAGGGCCCCGGCTGGAGCAGGAGCACAGGAGATCTGTGGGGATGCCGGAGCGCAGCAGTGGGTTGGCACCGGCAGCCCCATGGAGCGTGAGCCGGGCACGGCGGGCTTCTTCCTCCCGAGGAGATATCTCAGGTGAGTGGGATGCGGGGACCCAAAACGTGGTGCCAAGCTCTTACCTTCTGCGTCTCCCGGCAGAGTGCAGATCTTCTGTTCTGCGGGAAACCGGAGTATTTTCGAGCCCGTGCACTTACGGTAAATGAAACTGGGTCTGCACTCTCGGGGCCACGTGATGAGCGCTTTTGGTAATTCAGCTCCTTCTCGAACAAGGGGAGAGGGAAAACCCCAGGGAACAGAGTGGCGGAGGCGAGAGGTGCTGCACCTCCCTAGGCGGCCAAAAATGAGTCAGCAGGCTCGGCTGCAGGCCGCTTTCGTGGCCATCCCTCAGCGCGGCCTTCCCACCGCCACGCAGGCTTTGCTTTGGGGCTGGAAGCACCGCCCCGCGCAGCGCTCATCTTCCCCCGTGCCCGGCACCTCCGTGTCCCCGCGTCCTGATTAACGCGAGCTGGGATTCCGCAGAGCCCTGAAGCCCCACTGCCTGCCTCGTGGGCCCAGAGTGATGCAGAGGGAGCAGACCTCGCAGGAGGAGCATCACCTTTTGGGGAACATGGGCTGGGAAACGGTGCTCCTGTTCCCTTGCGTCCCTGCTCTTGGTTTTTGCCGACAGGGATATTTGCCGACAGGGTTATTTGCCGACGCATCTGCTTTCTTGATGCACGCGTTTTCTGATAGACGATTCGATGAGAAAGGGACGCTGCCGGAGATGCACTTTCCTGGCAGCGGGGGGAGCCCGCGGGCCAAGGCCGGGCGGGGCGGGAGGGGTACCGGTGCTGCCGGCACTCTGCGCCGAGCGGGCAGCGCTGCGGGACGGGGCTGCACCCGTGTGCGCTGCACGAGGAGCTGCGCTGCGCTGCGGCCGCCCGCGGGCGCTCGGTGTTTTCGCGGCGTGCTTTGCTGGCGTGTGTGAGAGGCTGGAGCGGCTCCAAAGCAAACATCGCTAACCCAGAGATAAACAATCCCTGTTGTATAACAGGCGGGAACCTTTCTCCTCCTTCCCACCAGGAGCCCGACAAAGCCTTGGGGCTGCGAGCAAATAGTTCCTCCCCCCCCGCCCCCTTCGACCCTCTCCTCCCCATTGCATTTTGGTTTGCAAAGCCAACGTCGCAGCTGGGGCAAACATACCCAGATCTATGCGGGCGGTGCATAGCCTCCTGTCTAGAGGGATACGGTTGGTCGGTGGGCACGGTGGGGATGGGCCGACAGCTGGACTGGATGATCCTAGCGATCTTTTCCAGCCGTAATGATCCTATGATCTGCCACCCTAAGCGCTCAGGAGGGGTTATCCTGAAGGGGATGGGGTGGTTCTGGGGGCCCCCCGCCCGCTCCCAGCCGCTGGGGCCCCTCTGCTGCAAAATGGAGAAGCCAGGGAGCCCTCGGCACGGCCCCGCTCCCGGCACCGGATCAGCACAGCGCCGCACTATAATGGGATGTGGTTTGACCCCAAGTGGGAGGGTTTAGCCTTATATACCGTTTATTTGCATACACTTGTCTGAAATGAGTGTTTCAGGACACTTCGCCGGGGCTCGGCACTCCCAACGCCCACCGGCGGCCGTTCCCGACGGGGCGCTGAGGCACCGTCTGGCTGTGCGTTATCGCCGCGCTCATCTCGCCCGGTGCAGGCGTGGGTGCTGCCATGCCCTCCACCCGCACGCAGCCCCCCCCGCCTCGGCTGCGGCACCCCGGGGTGCCACTGGGTTCGGTTCGAGGGGTGGGTGCGAAGGTGCGGCTTTTCCTCCATTTTTCGGCCGAATTTCTGCTTTATACGCTGTGTATCAGCCCGGCGATAGGCACTTTGTATGTATAAATAGGGATGCTTACAGTCTGACGTGTATTTACGTGAAGTAAGGGCTTGCGCACGCCGCTGGGCGGCAAGGCGAGGCTGGCGCGTGCTGCCGGGCTGATCCCTGCCGTAATTTGTGCTCTGAGAGCTGGGGGTGTTTCTGTGCTTAGATCTCCAAGTGACTCAGAAATGAAGGAAAGGGCTTTGCTGAAAGGAAGCACCGGGCTGAGAGCGCTGCTGCTGGAGCAGCACCTCCCCAAAACGCCGGGGAAGGGGCACACGCTGGGTTTGCACAACCCAAGAGGGCTCCGGCACCTTGTTGTCTGTGTTCTGATGTCTGCGCCTTGCTTTTAGGGGGATGGAATGTAAGGAAAGGGCACTCCAGGGAGTGGTGGGGTCACCGTCCTTGGAGGTGTCCCAGAGCCGTGAGGATGTGGCACTGAGGGGCATGGTCAGTGGGGATGGGTTGGGGTTGGAGTTGGTGACCGTTTCCAGCCTTAATGGTTCTCTTGATTCTAATTCCTCACTTGCTGATGGCCCTGATGGCCCCGTGCCTGCCTCTGGGGAGAGGGCAACAAAAAGCTGTCCAGATCCACGGCCAAACCTCGCTAAATATCAGGGACCTCACGAGCACTCCCCCCATGTCACCTCACGGCACACCAAAGGTGTTTAAAATCTCTATATTTTTATGCCAATGCTCATCGTAAAACCACAAGCTGCTTCTCAGTTTTGTTTTCAGCTGGCTTTGATGAGACGATTGGCATCTCGCGGCTGAGCCGCGCGGCGATGCTCGAGGCGCCCGGCTGCCGTGCCGTACCTGGGGACATTTCCCCAAAGCCCTGTGCCACCCCGCAGGGCCGGGGATGTTATTTCCTATGTACTTCACAGCCGGGATTTCCCACTCACCCTTGCCCAGAAAGCTGCACTTTGCTTCTCCTTGGGTTCCACTTTCATTCGACGCGCTGCAGCAGTGAATAGCCCTCGACATTTTGCTGCAGTGCTTGCGTGTTAGTTCTTTTTCAGCTTGAGGAGGTTGCTCACCCCCCATGGAAGTCCCAGGGTGGTTTTTTCCACATGGCTCCTGCTGGGCATGCAGGTAGAGCAGCAGCAGCAGCCCCATTCCTCCCCATGGTTGTGTGGTGCGAATCACAAAAGAGCAGTATGAGCTCGATCCCAAGTGCAGGCTGTGTTGTTTTCCCCCGCTCTGCCTCTGCCCGCTCCAACAGCAGCCGAGCCCCGGGCCCATCTCTGCCCAGAGCCGCTGAAAATGGCTGTCTGAATCTGTCCGAAATTCTGCTTTCTTCAAATGTGGTCAGCTGCGCAGTAAAAGCGTTCCGTGCAGCCCACTTTCAGGACACTCTTTGGTGTTTCACTCTTTCCACATGAGTCAAACTAGAAGGATTTTGCAAACCTCACCGCACGGGTGCCCTCCCCTCGCCGAGTGGCGAATACCAGCGTGGCTGGCGGGCTGAGCGGCCCAGCAGTGGATGAGTCAAAGTACGCCGCGCTCCAACCCAGCCCTTTGTAGCTGCGTTTCGGCTCCCTGCTTCCCACCAGGACGTGGGGAGTGCTGTGCGTGGGGATGAGGTCAATAGGGCACAGGGCAGCCTGCTGCTCAGCTTCCAGCCCTCGGTGTGTGCTCTGCTCTGGGCCAGGGGCCTGGGACGTGGGTTTGTCCCACGCTGCCATCCCTCACGGCCGATAAATAGAGGAAGGATCAGCCCAAAAGGCGCCGTGCCGCGCGTAGTCACAGGAAGTGCAGACGGCGTCAGGAGACCCGCGGCACGCTTATTTTTCACTCCATTTCAGCGCACAAAAGCCTGCTGGCGGGGGCTACTGGACCCCCCGGCACGGCCCACGTGTGCCAGGGATGCGGGGTCGCCAGCGGGGGAACAGGGGGCCAGGAGCTCAGTGTGCGCGGGGCGGTGGTGGTGGGGTCCTCCCGCAGAGCCCCCTGGGACGGCAGGGCCGCGCAGTGCCCCTCAGCAGAGGGGCTGAAATTGTGGCCGTCGCCCCTCGTCCAGCGGCCGCCGCTGCCGCCAGCCCTTTCGCGGAAACCGTTGTGGGCTCGGGCGAGCGGGAGGCGGCGAGGCGGCGGCGGCAGGGCCAGGAAGGGGAGCGGGGTTTCGGCATGTGTCATGCCCCCCGCCCGCTGTGGGTGGCTGGGTGGAAAAACCCCGGCGATGGGCGGCCGTTTGGGGCACGGGGACGGCCGGGAATGCGGCCCCTCGCTCCCGCTGCCTCTGTGCCACGCGGGGCCCAGCCGCACGCCCTTCCCGCCCAGCACAGTAGCATTCGTTCAGCCGCGGGCAGTGGCGTGAAATGGCGGTGCTGAGCCCCCGCCCCAGGCCGGCCGGGTGGGCGCCGGGCCCGCAGCCCACGGGGCGCGCTCGGCAGCACGGCAACCGGCCCTCCCCGGCGTGACTTTCATTTTATTTTTAAATACCTTGATTCTGCGGTATTAATTTGCTTTTTGGTTTCGATATTAATACTGAATACGCACTGGGTCGGCGGCGTTTGTTTTCGGTGGTAAATAAGCGCTCAAGTGATTTAATGGCCGTGGTGCTGGGCTGGCGAGGGCATGGGGGGATTGCTATGGCCCTGTGGGCTGCCCCATGGCCCCCAGCACCTCCTGCCTCCACCGAGACCCTAACAACAGCATAGAAATGGGATGCTTTGCATTTTGGGGGAAAAACACTGGGAAATGGCAGCATGCCGGCCCTGCCCATGCCGTGGCATCCAGAGGGGCCGGTGTGCCAGGCCAGAACTGCCCGCAGGCCGCCTGCCCTCTGTGGAGAGCAGATCCAACCTGAGGGCGATTTTGGGGTTAAATCTGCCCTTTTTCTCGTTGTGCCGCAGCTGGCCTCGCGCTGTATTTGCCACTGTACTGTAGCTGAAAGGTTGCAAACAGTTTTGGGAACAAGATGTCTGCCTAAAGCATGACAGAATTGGCCACAAATTGCAGATGAGACTGATAACAAAAGCCAACAACATAAAATATGTAGAAAAACAACGCGTTAAAGGCAACGAGACCACTGAAGGGCTTTTTTGTGTGTTTTCTAACCAGGTCTCTGGCGACAGGAGTGAAAACACACGAAGAGAGAAACATCAGCTGCTCCCTTGTTAATATCTGACAGGCAAAGGGGCATGGGCAGCAGTGCTGGGGGCTGCCAGCCCCTTCCCCATGCCCTCGGGCTCTGCTGGTGGTCTGGGTGGAGATGCACTTTGCTTTGCAGCCCGTCCCTGCATTGGGCCGGTGCTGAGCACAGTGGTGCTTTTTGGGGGCCGGCTGCCAGGCTGCTTTCTCTCTGCAAACACCCCAATCTCACAGCAACATTTTCATAGCGAACGTAATCGTTTCGGCCCCGTAGAGCAGAGTGAGTGGGAAAGCAAAACCTGGGTGCCGAGATGCAGGAGGGTTTTTCAGCCTCGCAGCACAGCTACCTGCTGGAGGGGAGTTTCCTTTGTCTTAATAAATCAGGTTGAGCGCAGAAATTAGGATGAGGTTTTTGTTTTTGTTCTACTTATTTAATCTTTGTTTTTTATAAATAAATACAAATAACTCAAACTGAAACTTGATGGCTTTGGTGATAATAAAAGAGCAGCCCTGGGGAAATTTTCTTCATTAACATGTTCTTTCACAGCCCACACTCGGGTTTCGGTAGGAAAACTGCTTAACCTTTTCAGCAGCAGCAGCAGACGCCTTTTAAAGCCCAAAGGCACTGAAACACCGTGTTCGTGGCTCGAAGCTGCTGTGCATCACCGGGGCTTGGCTCTGGTTTGGGGTGTGAAAGGAGGGCACAAACCCCACTGTCACTGCCCATCGCCCCACACAGCACAGCTCCTGCATCCCTGCAGCACCAGCGGGATGCTTAACCTCCTTGCTGTTTTCCATAAGAAAAAAAGGGCTGTGAGAAACCAAATCTGCTCTCGGCACACAGCCTTGCATTGCATTGCTTGGTTTCTGTGGCTTTTCTCCTTTTTCCCTGCCTATCAGTGCCGTGCGTATGGATGGGATGCAGGCGAGCCGAGCATCACCCTAGGGCCAGGTTTGGGCTTTCGTCCCTCCAGATCCTGCTCAGGGCATGCAGGAGCACAGTGCCAGCAATGGGTTGGTGTCCCAACTTGTGTTTGTATTTTTGGGGGGTGAGTGTGAGCCTGGCACCCCTGCTCTATTAGCTCTGGGAGCAGCCCTTATTCCCAGCCACCTTTTCCCTTTTCCCATGCCAACTGCTTTCTCTGGGCAGCAAAACAGAAAAAAACAAAACAAAAAAAAAAAACAAAACAAAAACAAAACCAAAACCAAACCCACAAGAAAGTTTACAAAATGTTTTAAAATGTCTTTTTTTTCTTGTTTTTTCTCTCTCTCTTTTTTCTATTTTGCAGGGCAGATCTATGCTCTACCAGCTCCCTTAACACCATACGAGTTTTTAGTATTTGCAGCTCACTTCCTGTATGAGGTTAGTTTGTTTATCATAAAAACCTATTTTTAAACCCATTTCTGCCAATAAGTAATTTGAATGCTGATGCTCACTCGCAGCGTTCCCCGGCTGGCAGCAGGGCTCGGCGGCCACCTCACACCCTGCCTGTACGGTGGTGGCATTCAGTAGCTTTTCTTGAGGGATGCACCCAAGGAGATGCCCTGAGCGCATCCATTAGAGCCAGCACCATGTTCACATGGTCAGGAGAAGGCCTGCTCCCAGAACTGCTCTTTAGAACTGGTTTGAGAGAGACCAGGGCAGCAGTGTTCCCCTTGGGCTTCCCAGCATTCGACAACATACAGATTTAAGCCATCATTTCTGAGCCACTGTGGATATTGGGTTCATCCCTGTGCCACCGAGACCACTCTCCATCACCTCCAGGCACCATCAGCAGTCCACCACCCGAATCCCAAGGTCAGGGCTAGACCCAGCACTAACAACTGAGCTTAGAAACCCATCTTTCATTTGGGAGGAATAAGGTCGTGTCCCTCTGCTCACATTTTTGCAGCCGTCTCCTCGCTGCGATGCTGTGACGCAGCCCCATGACCCAGCGCTGGGCTGGGCGTCCCAGGGGAGCAGGGAGGATGCGTGCTGCCAGCTTCTGTCTTACGGAAAAAAAGCACAAAAATCCAACCATTTATTTTCACCTTTCACCAGGCTGAGCCCAGCGCCAACACAGATGTGCAAACTGGAGCCAATTAGAGCGGCATCGGCAGCGCTGGTGCACGGCTGGGGAGGTGGCATTTTGCTGCCCGCCGTGTCCTGCCCCCCTTCGGGAGCTGACATAGCATTGCCTTCAAACATTTTCTCCCTAATTAAAGCGATGCCTTTGTCAAAAAGTTTCCATTTGGCGGGTGATGTCGGGAATCACACCGAGAGAAAGCGTGGTTTAATTAGCAGCAGCCCACGCGGCCGGGCAGCAAAGGCTCCCCCGTGCGCTCCCGACAACATTAAAAGATGAGCCCATCAAAATACTGGGCAGGAGAAACTCCCACCCTATTCCTTCGGTGCTGGTGGGATTTGTGTGTCCTTGGGCTGAAGCTGCCGGGAAATTTTGGCTCAGGACACAGCTGCTGGGGAAGGCAGAGGAGTGTGAGCTAGGCAGCTTTCGTGCTGCCGTTTGGACTCTCAGGAGTCCAGCAATAGAAGGAAATCAGTTTTGTCACACCATACAGATGCAGCCAGTCCCACCACATCCATACAGACCTGTTAGGGAAGTGCTGGGGAAAGTTGGGAAATCCTGCCTAGTGACCAGGGCTCCAGGATGCCCATCCGTGGTGAAGTCAGAGCCCAGGGCTCAAACATCCTAGAACCCATCAGAAATGTAAGAAAACCCACTGGAAACAGTGACCTTTGTTGCAATATGAAAATCAGATGCAAAGCTTGGTGGGTATTTTTAGCTGTTTTAGGCTGCACAGGTGTTTGAAAGGTCAGATGCGAGTCATTGGAAAAAAATATAGTGAGGGTATGGCAGGATGGCTCTGCCACTCCCCTGGTGCTGGATGGCCCTAAACCCTTTCATCCTCATTTCTGGGGGATGGAGCTTGGGCCAGGCTTTGTCCATCGTTCTATGGCACCCCGAGGATGCTCAGGGCTGTACCTCCTACCTGCATGGTCTGTCTTTGGAAAGAGACACTTGGCTTCATAGTTTAATATATAAAATAAGAAGAAAATTAATCCCAGGTAGGATTCCAGCACAAATCCAGCCATGATGAAACTGACACTCAGAGATCTTTATTAACACAGAGCAGCTTGATGCCGTAGTGTGAGGGTGCAGGCAGGAGGAGCCCCTCATCTGCCCATCGACAGGGTGGCTTTTGGTGGCTGTTCTCCACATCACCACCTCCCATGAGGTTTAGAAGGTCTTCCTTCCACATAGCACAGCCCACCGTTATCCTCGAGGCAGTCATTATTGGATTTAAATTGTCCCACATTAACAAGACTAGGTATATTGTGAGTAGGTTCAGCTGAAAGAGGTTAAGAGCAGATCCACATGTGGCCGTGAGCCACGCGTGTGGCTTTTCGCATGATCAGAGTTGGGTTTTTTTTTTTCCCTTTTCAAGGAATAAAGGAAGTTTGTCATCATTCAAACAAACACAAAATGGATGGTGGTTTTAATTTGTCACTGAAGCAAGACTTTGAGACCACAGAAAGAAAGAGAGCCAGTCTTTTGGAGAGGGACCAGACAACACGTCTTTGGTGGACCTGGGCTATGGTCAACCTGGGCTATGGCCAACCGGGACCTGCTCGTGCCAACCCAGGCCATGGCCCACCATTGCATCAGCCATAGCAAGCCAGGATGGGGCCGTGGCCAATATGGGCCTGGCCATAGCTTACCTAAATGCGGCCAGAGCCTTCCTGTGCCAGGCTGGTGACCACAGGCAGAAAGCAGTTGGGACTCTCACCACTGTGGGATGCCGCCAGGGAGCATTTCCCTTCCCTGCTGTCTCACTGAGGTCGTGGGGTTCAGGCTGAGCTCCTTCCAAAATGAGTCACAGCAAAGACAGAGGGAGAACCACCAGCAGACAACCTGCCTGCACAGGTCACTCTGGCTTGGCCCTGTCTCCAGCTCATGGCCAAGGCCCTGTTAGTTAGCTTGCAAACTTGTGGGATTTTCCCCAAAATGAGAGGCGAGATGTCGATCCCAGAGGGGTCAGGGCTCTCCCCAAAATCCTCCCCTAACTCCTGTTCCGCCATACTCCTGAATGGGACCAAAAATCCCCAGGCAGATGGCGTGGCCTTCGCTGGGCAATACGGGCATTGTTGAGTTAAAGAAGCCCCTAAAATAGCACCTGAAACCTATAAACTTCCCTTTCAAGAACTTCTGTAATTTGAAACAAGCACAAGAAAAAAAAAACAATCCAGAAATTTTGTTGTTTGTCAAGGTCGGGGTGGGCTTTTGGTTTTCTTCAATACGTTTCAGCAGGAGCCTCTCACAGGGCAGGGGTTCCTGGGCACGTTTCTCTCTGATTTATTCCTTCCCCACTTTCTTCCTTCCTTTCAGCTGTCAGCATCACAGTGCTGAGCCAAAGCGTCCCGGCAGTGCGCACTGAGCAGCGGGGAACTGTGGTGGTGAAGGACGGCCTTCCAAGAACCCAGTGGGATTGTGATGAGAGGTTGGAGATCTTTTATTATTTCTTTTTGTCCTTCTATCATTATATTTTTATGAAGTGAAATGCACTTAAAGGCTTATGGAGAGTTGAAAAGAGCAGGTAGATGAAGATGAACAGCAATACCTTGGAGAAGATGGGTTGATGGTTGGAGTGGATTGTTGTAGTGGTCTCTTCCAACCTTATTATTCTATGATACTCAAAAGTAAGTCCTCCTTGACTCTGAACAGCTTAAAAACAAAACAAAACACGACACAAACAAACAGGGAAGTGCAGCTGCCTCTGCAGAAACAAGCCCTGCTCTCGCCTCACCACCGTGACTCATGGCCAGGGCCAAATTCCCAGCAAAGGGAAGCATGCTAATTCTGAACAAGTGACTTCAGCGCTGCGTTCAGGGAGCAGATAGCAGAGAGGTGTACATGGACACATATCTGCATGCTTGGCTTCTTGTTTCTGCCATCCTCTGCTGCTGAACTTCACAAGCCCCACAATCACCTCATGGCTGCTCCTTTTGTGCAGAGAGCCCCAAACGAGCGCAGCAAAATAATTGTTCCAAACCACAGCTGATGCTATCAGTTATCTGCCAGCTATTATCTGTGGTGAAATAAAGGCAAAGTGAGCAATCACTGGGGTGGGTGGCTCAGGGCAAGGAGCCATCCCATTCCCTTGTGCTCTTTCACCATCACCAAGTGCGAAGGGGATCCGTCCATAAAACACTGGGGAGGGCTCAGAACTGAGGACAGAAGAGGGAAGGCCAAGGCAAGGGAAAGCAGGATGGTGGTATCAATGAGCAGACTGTGAGGATGAATACAAAATAAATAAAAACCCTCCCAGAACTCAAGTAACTCATTATGGAAGCCTAAACCACCCAGGAAAAGATGAAAAAAAGAATAAAAAAGCAACCCCTGATAAAACCCTACTGAATTAAACACATGAACAGATCACTGCCTTGCTCTTCTCACCTGCGGGCACCTACAATCACCGACAACCTCCTGGCAGAGGGTCAATCCAGAAGCCCCCAAAGAAAGCACCAGACGTGACAAATAGTCAAATAGTTGAAGGTTTTATTCATATAAAACTCATATTAAGAACATAAAAGATTGCATCTTAAAAAAAAAAAAAAAAGATCTGCAATTATTTACAGCAGTATTGCACAAGTAAAGTGGCAATTACCCTGTCCAAAATTCATCAGTGCAAAACACAAGTAAGCCAGGGAAATTGCAATAAAAATGCTACATATGCTGGGTCCTATGAAATGAGTTAGTGATTAACTGGGACATCAGTGTGCACTCCGGTTGTACCTGATGCTAGAGCTGGTCCGGGGTCTTGGCTGAGATGGAGGAGAACGTGGTTTTAAAGAGGGGAGGACCAAAACTGTGGTGGAGAAGCCAAACTTCCCCTGAATTTCACTAATGCTGCAACCTCGGAAGTGCCTAAATCCCTATGGGAGTGCAGGACTCAGGCACTTCAAACCAACCATCTCTGCGCCGCGTTGGCTGCACTGAATCCAGCGGGCAGCACTGGAAGGTCCATCACTCACATGGTCCATCCACACTGCAGAACTGGGGCAGGAGGAGAGAGGGGCAGACAGAACCTCAACAGGAACTTAAATAAGCAGGAAATAAATAGACATCGTTTCTACAAGTTACAGCATGATGGAACAGTAGAGTGCATTGATTACACAGGGGCAGGGGGAAAAAAAATGAAGAGGGGGGGAGGGAATCTACAGTATTTACCAAGTTTAACTCTAAAAAAGTTTAGGAAAAAAAAAAACAGGATTTTTTTTTTGATTACTTATAAGCTGTACAAAAACTTACATGAGAGAATGGAAAGAGAATACATTGCACGCAGATATTTGGGCTCAGATGATGAAAATAATACGGTGTCCTATTCTAATAAATAGTCAGGTATTTACAGTTACCAACTGAGAAGCGTAACGCGTGGCGTGAGCCCATCCAGCACGCTGGGGCTCTCTGCAACCGCAGAACTTCATGGAGTCGTTTTGGCAGAACAGAGAGCACAGGTGATGCGGGCTTAAAACGACCCAAACCCATCGGCGAACACTGCTGAAGTGAGTTTCACTGCTGATTTAAAACCATCGTTCTTCTTTTTCAGGACAGTAAAAAGAAAAAAAAAACCCAAAATAAACAATTCTCACAACCCTGCAGGGATGAAGCCTGTTGGTTTTTTTGTTTTTGGAGCTACGTTTTCTTCTGCCTGCCTTCTGGCTGGGAAGGCTGGATGTGGAGCAGCCCAAGCCAGATGATGCCAATCCCTTGCGTTCTTCCCCTTGTTTATTACTCCACAGCATAGAGCCAGGAGGACAGGGGAAAGCGCTGGGTGCTGGCCACCATTCTTTGGTGTGCTCCGTGGGACACAGGACCAGAAAAGCTAAAATTGCTCCACTCTCCTTCCAATGAGTGCAATCACGGGCACGCAGCCCCACGCCAACAGGTCATCGCCTCCCAGCCGGTGCAAAGAGGTCAGACTGTACACAGCTCTTCTCACATAGGAACACTGATCTTCACACAACGGCACGCAGAACAGCTTCTCCTGACGTGCATATTGCAATGCGGTAGGAAAAACCGCTATCATAGGGCCGGGTTTGCTGCTTCTTCTATGGTGCTGGTGAAACCAGAACTAACTGCAGCATTTGGAAGGTGATTTTAGGACCATCCGCACCAGCTGGAGGAAAGGGGACAGTTTTGAAGGTGAGAGGAGTTTGTGCATAGAAACGCGGGCGGTCGAAGCAGTGATGCGCCCCAAAAAGCACCTGCTGTGCAGAAGCCTCCCGTGCGAGATGAACCAGAGATGATGGCAGGGTCTCCTTTGGCTGGGACACACACCCACACGGTGACCTTCTTGAGCCACGTGGCAGGGTCTCCAGATGGGAGGAGAGACAGGGCATCATCCTGGGACATCAAACACCTGCTGAGGTCTTCCCAGGGCAGAAGGAGGAGATGTGCCACAAGGAGAAGACCTGCCCAAGGCTAGCAGGGTGCAGACCCCACGCTCCATGATGAGTCGATACCATCTGAACAGCATGCACAAGCAAGTCTGCATCCTTCAGCGCTGCACGGCCCGTCATTCAGCTGGATCCCACCACAGGAACCTTCAGGGTCTTCATCCCCTCGCTCCTCACCTGCAGACGGTGGACTTCTCCCATCGCCCTGGTCCAGTCCAAACAGAGGATCCCAGAAAACATCCAGAGTGCCAAAAACCCTCTCGGGTTTAACAGCAACACTCTAACCATGCCTTAGAACAGTTCCTGGAGTCGCACAGCAGGACCTGTCACTGGGTGCAAAACTGCAGTGGTTTGGGAACTGTTTTAACCTGCCTCCACAGACATCTTATTGCTGAATTACTCAGTCACCAATATTATATATTATAACATTATACAATACATAAGCATTTTCACACATCTTATAGAAAGAATTTCTAAAAAGGCAACCTGGTGGATTGTTTTTTGTTTGATTGGTTGGTTGTGATATTTTGGACCCTGGGAATCTGACAGCTAAGTCTCGAAATTCAGAACTTAAAACAAAAACTGGAAGAAACCAACAGTCAGCAGGAAATAGGCTATTTGCATGACGCAAACCAAGTCGGATTTGGGGTAGCATTAGGTATTTACACGTAAAAGAAGTGCTGATTAAAATCCCTCTGCCCTTCTTCCATCCTCATCCTCTTTGGCGGGCGGGAGGAGGCGGCAGCGCAACGGCCGGGGCGCGTCCGACGCTCCCTGCAACACCTGCAGCACAAATAAGGCAGCTCTGCAGATCAGCTGGATCTGGAGGGTCTTGAGGCGCATCCAAGACGAGCCGACAGATTTCCAGAAACGACGAGCAAACATCGTCACTGAGGACTTTTCTCAGAGACAATTAAAAAACAATAATTAAAAATTGAGAGAAACACAGTAAACACCACTCTCAGATAAAAATCTAGCTTCGGAGCATCCCGGCAGGTCCACGTGGGAAATCCACCCTCCTCCTGCCACCGCATGCCCAGGCCAGGGGGGCAGCTTGGAAGCTCCAAGCTCTGGCATCGGCTCTTCTCCATTGGTTTTTGGAAGAAGCCATAGAGTCCCAGCAGCCCGCACGGCCGGCGTCACTGCATCCTCCAGATGAGGCGGATGATGTAATGCAGGAGGCGCAGAATGACCACCTGGGGGTTTCCAGCGTGGTTATCCAAGAAACCCTAGGAGGGAAACAGGGCAGGGAGTAAGAAAGTGACTTGAATTCCCAGCTACCAGGAGTTGAACACCTCCTGCATGTGAGGAAGGAGAAGGTGGACCTGGCACCTGCCTTACTGCAACTCTGGGCTTTCTCCCTACTGCTGCCACTACAAGGAAAGGTCTACATTTACCTACTGAGCTTGCTTCAAGGGGTTCAGTACAGATGAGACCACGAAGTTTGCCCCAAGGGGTGGCTGAAATGCACTGATGCTTGTTATTTGTCACTGCCAAGGAGATGCAGAGGGAAAAACACCAAAACAAAACCAAGACCACTCAACTCAGTGACATCAAGCACTTCAGTATACTGAAGAAGCCACCGCTGGCATCCCAACCAGCACCAAACCAAAACTGCTGCAAGATGACCAGTTCCCTGTCCCCAGCCTCAGGGATTGGTATTTCCCCTCAGCACATTCATAAAACAGGCTCAATTCAAGTTCACCAAAGGCAACTCAAGACTTCTTTTGAGCAGAAGATGATCCAACACAAATAGGGCAAATGCCCCAACGCTTTCAAGCGAGGCTGAGCACACAGTTCTCAACTCTTGCTAACACTGGCAACTGTGAGACTTCACAAACTGGAAATCATGCATTTTATGATTTTACCAAGAAGTAAACCCAGCCTCCTTTCACATTGGCTTTAGATAAAAAGCTTTATAGTCCTCAGTGGGCCAAAGCTGCCTGCTCCCAGCCACGTCTGCCATGAAAGCTCAGAGAGGACATCACACTGGCTCCCTCACCTGGGTGTGGGATGTGCGTAATGCTGCTTGAGGCTGCAGTTTGGAAGCAAGCAGTAAGCCCTGCTAGGAGAAGCAGGGAGGTAATAATAATAATACAAAACCCAACTAGAAATGAAGACCCTGCAGCAGGAAAAGCAGCAGTAGCAGAGGCAGGTTCCCAGTGATGCCATAGCTTCAGCTCTAATGGCTCTGGGCGCAGCCACTGCAGCGAAGCACTCCTCCTTTGAGCAAGAACCAGTATTTCACAGCAACATTCAAAGAGCATTTCCTTTTAGGGTCCTTTTTCCCTCCCTAGCCCCAACAGAAGTCCCAGCACCACCACCTCTGGTTTCCCACGCTGTCACAGCATGGTGTGGTTCAGGCTATATTTAGTGTAGCAGAGCCATGTCTGTACATGCCCTGCAGGGAGAAATCACGCTGCTTACACTGATACGCAAACTCCTCTCGCAGGCACGGGGGCACACAGAGTGCACTGTCCCCCCCAGAGGATGCTCGAGCATCCCACAGCCAGGTGGAGAAGGGTGAGCAGCGCACTTTCAGCTCACCACGCATCCGCTGTGCCACAGCTGGGCTTCGAGGCAGGAGAGCACAGCGGCCACTCCCGCTTGCTCAACTTCTTTGTCAAGGGGGATCGATGCTGAATTACCCAATTCCCTGTGTTGTTTTTGCCCTGGGGAGCTTCTAAGGGCAGACAGAATACAGCCAGGCTGCTTTTGGGGACCCCTCCTGGCATCCCAGCCAGGTCCTTGTCCCCGGGGCCCCCAGCTGGGCACGCTGGGGCAGAGGAGCAGCGCCGACCCGTCGGACAGCCCCGACCTGTCTGGCAAGCACCGTTTATGCACTGCTGAGTTCCCCATTTCCACCCTGAACGAACCCGCTGCGATTGGAGGGCGATGGCAACACGGGCTGCCAGCAAAAACCTCGTGTTTATCCCTTCCCTGGTGCTGTGCTGCTGATCCGGCTCTGCAAGCATGAGCTTCTTCAACAGCAAGCTGCTCATAGAAGGAAAAGGCAACTATTCAGGGAGTGATAGCCAAGCACGCTGGGGACAATAAATCCACAGCAATTACTTAAATGCTCTGAAAGCTGCTTGGTTCTGAATGCAACAGACAAGAGGAATTCATCAGACTAATTAAGCCTGCGGGAAGCGATGCTACTTTGCCCTTGCACTCCCCAACGAGCCCTGCTGCAGCCCTCACCCACGTGCACAGCAGGGAGGGAAAACAAGAGCAAATCCACGAGGGAAGCTGCTGACTCCAGAGCAGGGGAAAAACACATGAACTCAAAAAGAATGAGCTGGTAAGAGAGCAGAGGCAGGAGTGGATGTGGGGCAGCACCAGGACAGGCACTCATTCTGGGCAGAGCTTCTGCCATGCAGACTCTGGACACGGTGAGGAAGTGAGGAAGTGACTCATGAGCCGGGGGGATGAATAAAGATGTGGGCAGTCAGCACATCATCACCAATCTCCTGCCTCCTATTCCCACAGGTGAGCCAAAGGAAGGGGAGATGGACTAGAAACCACATGTACAAACATGCAGCTGTGAACAATGGATGAGAGGCAAGTTATCAGCTAACACTGCTCTTCTGATAATTGCTGTTACTTCATCTCTTTGTGCTGACTTTACGTGCGTGTTAGTACCACTCATTTCTGTTGCGCCACTTGAAGGTGAGATTTTACAGCCTTACAGATCTAGTGGGCACACTGGTGATGGGTCAGTGGTTGGACTGGATGATCCAGGTGGTCTCCTCCAACCTTAGCGATTCCATGAAACACACAATTTTTGAAGTTTGCTGAATTCTTCCAGGAGAAATAAGCTACCAGAGCAGGTTCATCCCTGTTGCTATGCTTTGATACAGGTGACCCTTCACAGCAGCAATTCCCTTAGAACAGTGATGCTGGTACCCGAGAGCTGCCAGCCACTCAGCACAGCTCCTTCCAGTGCCACCCCAACAACACACTGCTACACCCGAGCTCTGCTTGCCTTACTTCCCTCCTTATCACCAGTTCAGTGCTAACCCGGAGACAGATGGTGCTTTACTGGCTCTCAGTACCATGAATGAAGCCACGACACCCGAAAATCTCCGGTCCCAACTCGAAAGGTGATGCTGAGTGTATTGAATGACGCGGCGGCAGCAGACGACAGCCACCCGCGCATCCTTTTCTACATTTGAGTGAGCAAAACACTTGCCACAGAGCTAGTTTCCAGATATGATTAAGCTTTTCCCTTTTAGAGGCTGTGCGTAAAGAAATGGAAAGTAAAAATAAGAAAATTACCCTTCTCGGACAATAGGAGGCATTGAATTCATCCCCGATGCGCCGCAGCTCCTGTGCAATCCATATTTCTGGTTGTATTTCTTCTGCGAGTGAGTGAGATCGCCACCTGGAAGCTGCACAGAGCAAAAACAGAGCGTTGGAAACAGGAACAACTCAAAAAGCAAATGTTCCATTAAACCAGGGAAGAACGCAACCGAGCCTCGCCGCGTGATGCGCGCGCTGCAGGCTTGCACCAGCATTGGTTTTGTGTTATTGTTATTAGGCTTTTATTCGTTAGTATATCAGCTGCCTCTTCCCTAGCAAAATCTTACTTTCCCCTTTTCTAAACATAACGAGTTTGCAAAGCAGCGACTCCTTCTCTAACCTTACCAAACCTCAGTCCTGATCATTTGAGCTAATTCTCACACTTCTTCCCCCAGCAGAGGAGGCATCCAACGAGACGAGGAGCACGGCTGCTTCTGCTGCGCTGAGAAGAAAGCCACAGTTGGACAAAGAGCACCCAGAGCAAACTTGAGGACTTTTCATCCCCACCATGGGGCTGGAAGGCTCTGCTCTTCAATATTATGTGCCAGCACTTCAGCAGAAAATAAACCAGGCGCAAGAAAATGGCACTGGCTTATAAAAGGAGGAAAAAAAAAGAGCTAGTATATCAGTTATGTTGAATACACAGCACCGAGCCCTTCAGTCTCCATTTTAAGTTCCTGAGCACATGATAAAACCACGGTACAAGCCACCAAATATTGGAGGGGAAATGAGCAACCCCCGGCGCAGCACCTGTGCCCCCTCCTGCCAAGGAAAGCTCAGATTTGAGCAAGACA
>JACDJE010000216.1:1311055-1430913 GCA_016647715.1 Pavo muticus
GGCCCAGCACTGAGCGCAGCACTCGAGGTGCGGCCTCACCAGTGCCACTGCGGAGGGACGGTCACCTCCTGCTCCTGCTGGCCGCACTCCCGCTGACACAAGCCGGGGTGCCGTTGGCCTTCTTGGCCACCTGGGCACACTGCTGGCTCACGTTCAGCCGGCTGTCAGCTAACAGCCCCGCAGCCTTTTACCTCCGCACAGCTTGCCAGCCACTGCCCCAAGGCTGCAGCTCTGTGTGGGGCTGTTGTGGCCAAAGCGCAGCACCCGGCACTCGGGCTTGGTGAACTCATTCCACTGGCCTCAGCCCATCAATCCAGGCTGTCCAGATCCCTCTGTAGGGCCTTCCTACCCTCAGGCAGATCAACACTTCCCTCCAACTTGGTGTCATCTACACACTTATTGAGAGTGCACTCAATCCCCTCGTCCAGGTCATCAACGAAGGTATTAAACAGGGCCGGCCTCAGTGCCAACCCCTGAGGAACACCACTCATGACCAGTTGCCAGCGGGATGTAACTCCATTCACCACCACCCTGCAGGCCTGGCTCTCAGAGAAGAGTAAACCTGTCCAAGCCACAGGCTGCAGCTCCTGCAGGAGAATAATGTGTCAGACAGAGGCAAAGGCTTCACTGAAGTCCAGGTAGTAGTTTCTCTCATCCTTTCCCTCATCCACCAGGTGGGTCACACACATACCGTTACACACACTGGGATGGAACTGGGCTGCTCACTGTGGCTCACACTGGGGCTGAAGGGTGAGGGGAGCGGCAGTGGTTCCAAGCAGCACTGGAACATGAGGCACTGACCCCTCTGCCCCTCGGGGGGCTGAAATTTCCCCTTCTGAAAGACAAGGGGAAAAAACCCTTGGGGAAATTAACTGGGAAAGGGCGTTAGGAAAAAGCGCAGCCGGCGCCGCCGCGCAGGGTCTGGGCTGGGGAGGGAGCGGCTGCGGCAGCACGGCGGCAGTCAGACGCTTCTGCTATTTTCTCCCCACAGATCACTTTGGTTTCTGTGTGGGTGGCTCACGCGCACAGAGGTTCGAGGGTAAATGTCTCACAAGAACAGGATGTCCTTTGCACCCAGACCGCATCTTGGTGCGTTTTGGGGGTCAGTGAGTGTCCACATCCCAGCCGCCCACGTTCTCCCAAGGACTGCCCTCTCTCTCGCACACCGCTGCCCCGTGAAGCTCAACAGCTGTGCGAATAGAACCCACCTCAAGCGACGGGCAGAAGGGCTGCGGGATGGGCACAGCCCCACAAGCAGCTCCACATCAGTGGTGGCACTGCTGGCTGATGGGGTGGGCTGCGATGGGCTTAATTCTGCTCCACCCTGGAATGGAAAAAGATGACTTCTGCTTCTCCAGCCCGTTGTGATAAATGGCATTTCACACAAAGCCGGCAGATGTAATCAGTTTAAGCCAGATGCCTGAAGTACGAGCCTTTATCTGAATCGGTTTTGGAGCCTGACCTTTACGGGGCACGCTTTGTGCAAAATGCTGCCATTTTTCAGCCCTCCAGGCGCACACAGACAAAGTTGTTTGTGAATCGTCTGAGAGCCCCAGAGGTGGCAGGGGGCGAGGGAAAAAGAGGGAGATTCTTATCTGGGAGAAGGAGGAAGAGTGGTGCTGCTCAGGCTGCAGCCACCCTGTGCCCAGCGGCAGCAAGACGCAGACACGGGGATAGCAGTGGCTGTGGGACACACACAGGGCACAGGCGTCAGCTCCCAAAATAACCCCCAAGGGCTGAGGATATGCACGGTGTAGGATGGCAATGCAACCCCCAAGCAGACGTGCACTCGCAGCGGGGCAGGCTGGCAGCACCACAGGTGACATTAGTGCTGTGTTCCTATAGGATTGCTACTACGTTACCATGCGTCCATCTCATCAAGGAGGTGCCTACAGCTTCTGTCTTTGTCATGTTATTTCTTCTCCTAATGCTAATGAAAAATCTGGTGTTTGACACGCCATGGTAGGGAACGTTGCTGGCACCAAGCAGGTGCATGGTGACAGGTGGCCACCAACCATCAGAAGGCATGGCACAAATACATGCCAGCCCCCCCCCGGGGGCCCTGCCACACTGTGGGCACCATGGCACCGAGCAAAAACTGAGCAAAGTTGGGTTTTCTGTAGAAGAAAGAGCAAGCCACCCACGCGCCAGGAAATCTCTCCTCTGGGTGTGGGTGGTGGGGGCCCCAAGATGAGCTATCTCTAAAGGGCAACTCTGGGGATACCTAGAGATCGGCATCGGAGTGGATTCGGCGCGCGCAGGAGGAAACATCAGCCTCAGCAGCTGGGGGTTGGGTTGGGCTTTTTTTCTTTTTTGTTTTTTTCCCTCAAAGCTCTTTTTTAGTAGCTCGTTTTCAAGGTGGTTAGAAAACAGGAGCCCCCCCAACACCGTGCTCACGCAGCCTGGGATGCTTTTACCCTTTTCAATGGGAAATACCACGGGTAGCAGCAGCCCGGGCCCAGCCCTGCACAGCGTGGGCAGCACCCCCAGCTGTCCCCAGCAGCTGTGCACCCCTCGGCCCCTCACCACCCTACAGCCGTTGGAATCTAGGAGCCTAAGATGGGGAAATCACAGCCAGCGCCTCCCCCCAGCTGAAAGCCAGGGCAGATTGCAGCTCGCCTCTACCGGCTGTAGAGAACAATGTGAAACTCCTACACCCACGCAAGCAGGCAGAGGCTCTGGCACCGCAGGCACGGCCCTGACATTTGGGTTCTGGAGGCTTGGGTGCAGCTGCTTGGGCCACACCTGTGCTCTCTTGGGAGGGAGCACACATGGGTCACGCACCTGAACGCCCCAGCCGTGCCGTTAGCATGCGAAGGTGGGAAGAGGGTAATGAACGTGGTTGGGTAAAATTTGGGTATCCCCAGGTCCTACTCCACACTCAGAAGCACTGTAGGCTGCGCTATGAGCTGACGTATGAAACGAAATGAGCTCCTGCAGCTGGCGGAGATCTGTGCCTGGCCGGGGAACAGCTGGCTCCAGCTCTGCACGTAAGAAAATTCAACGGAGGAGGAGGAAAAAATCCCCAGTGCCGGGTGTTTATGTTTCAACCCTGCTCCAGCTGATGCGCTCCAGCTGACGGAGCCAGCCGGCTGTTTGGGATCAGACCCGGAGGCTTTCCCCACGCCACGCCAGGGAGAGCGGGACCAGCAGGCAGAGCACAGCAGGGCCCGGGGAGCGTGCCAGCAGTGTGCAGCAGGGCTGGGTGCTCCGAGAGGAGAGCAGTGCACCGCACGTGGCACAGAGCCGCGGGGCTCTCCAGAGCTGGGAGAGGAAGATAAACAAGGAGGGAATTACCAAAAATGACACATGTGCTGTGGCCAATGCCCCTCCCGCCAACATAGGCTTTCCTACAGTGCAATTTGATTTATCAAAACAACAGGACGAGCGTTTCTCAGTACCTCTACAGGCAAAAGCAGCCTGCAATTTCAGCTCGCTGCGCCGCTGCCTTTCCCACTGCAGTCGTAGCCAAAACGACGTCTCAGAATAGCAAGCCCTATGAAAAACAAACTCTACCTCCCCGCTTGTGGCAAGTCTCAGCTCGCGAGCTGACTATCCCTGTGCTCTTCTCAGCATCCAGGTGATGTGTTGGGCAGCCCGTGCTCAGTTTACCCATCCAGCCACGGGATGATTTCCAAGTTTAACAACTTGAGGAGAACGTCTACTGAAAAAAAACAAAGTACCCCTTAAATACAGTAAGAACAGGGAAATCTATGAAAATCTGTTGTTTGTCTCCCTCCTGTGGAGGGATGCACTACATAAATAACTCCCTCGCCGTACCTGGGGCTAATTCTGCACCTCTCCAAAGTAGCTGGGGGAAGTGGTGCTTGCAGGCTGCTCTGCTGGGGCTGGCAGGAGGAAAGCTGGATGAGTGCCCAAGCGGAGCTCCGACCCACGCCTCGCTTGCTGCTGGATGCTCCCAGAGGGCAGGATCGGGCTTTTAGAAAACAGAAACAGCCCCGAGAGCAGCTTGGGGCAGCTGCACCCCTGGCACTTCTGCTGGAGGAAGGTCCCTTTAAAAAGTAATCTTAGGGAAGAGAAAGGAACAGGCAAATTACTGGTGAGACTTCACTTGAATTCTTTGGTGTTTTTCAAAGTCGGCCTTTGGCAAGTCAGGCATGGCGAGCCAAAGCAGCCCCTTCTTTTAAGGTCTGAGGTTCCAAAATAATAGCAATGTACTTTGTACCGTCATTTCTGTACACAGAATCCTCAGCTGCTCCCACCTATCTAAAAGCTTTAAAACAGCCTCCACTCTGCTGCTAAAACATCTTTTCCCCACCCTCGAGGTAGCCCAGGCAGGCTGACAGTCTGAACAGCGGGATCTTTGCGTGCTGCACCCACGTTGAGCACTGAGGCAGGCAGGCAGCATTGCTGCCTCGTGTCTTCCCCTTAAATTACCCTTATGAATCACTCCAGCTACTGGGGCTCCTGGTCACAGCTTCCAATGTTATCCCTGCACAGCAGAAATGTCCTCATGAACAGAATATTCTCAGTGCTGGGAACCTCCAGGTGAGCCCTGCTTCTTAATAACAAAATGAGTGCCACGAGCGGTCCGCTATTCACAGCTGGCACAGCATTAGTGCAAAGCGCTGCCAGCGTGCGAGGAACAGTCAGTATTTACTCCAAGATCAATCAGCAGCCACAGAAGCTCAAAGGAAGGCAGTAATAAGCCACAGTGTGCTTGTTGGGCAGGCAGCCAAAGGCACACCTGCTGCACGTGGCCGTCGCACGCCGGCNAAAAAAAAAATTAAAAAAAAAATATTAAATAAGGAGTCTGGCTCTGACCCGACTGGAAAATGCATTCCTGAGCCAAGCTGACACGGCTTGGCTCGGGGAGCTGTTTTGTTTTCACACTGTAGTAGCGCAGGAGCGGTGCCCGCCGCCTTCCCGGGACAGCCCCGTGCTATTTCTTCCCCTGGTCGCTGAATGAACTGCAGCACGAGAGCAGAGCCCACACAGGAGCCCGATGGCACCACGCAGAACACGGCCCGGCCCCGCAGCACAGCCCGCCCGCCGGGACGCGTGGCTGAGAGTGAAATCGGGCTGAGGTTTTCAGAAAGGACTTTCTGCGGCGCTGCCGGATCACAATATCAAAAGCGTCCAGTCATAATTGCAGAGAGGCAGAGGAACTCTCAGAGCGTGGCCACAGTCATAGCGGGAGCTGGGGCTGCCCGAGGGCAGGCGGCCCCACACTGTGTGAGCCATGGATGGGTGCTCTGCGCACCTCCGGGCTGCCCCAACACTGGGACTGCGGCCGCCAGACAGCCGTGAGGGGTAACTCAGGCTGCTGGGAATGGGGCCACCAATAGAGAGGGACTGTAGCTGGTGGGTGCCCCACCCTTGGGGGCACACGAGGTCCGAGCATCTCTGCTCGCTGCAGAGCAGTTGGACCAGGTGGCCTTGATGGCCCCTTCCAATTCCAACAGCTCTACGGCTTTATGATTTTTTTTTTTGTTCCTCCTCTAATTGTGCCAAAGCGAAGTCTGTAGCCTGAAGCCCAGGAAGCGTCTGCCAAGTTTCCCTGCCCAACGTCACCCATGGAGCGGGAGCTGCCACCTCCACCCAGCACCCGCACCCAGGCACAGCCCTGAGAAGCGGCGTGGTACGAGGATGATGCACGCCCCAGCAAAGCAACACTGCCGTGCCCACACTCACAGGTGGAAACCAAACCACCTTCCAGGCTTCGTAACGCAAATCCCCTTCAACACAACCACAGGTCAGGCAGCCAGAGAGGAGCACCCAGCCCATGCCACACCAACACACACACCTCCACCTTCTCGCTTTAAGGCTTCCCCGCTGCACCCAGAGGATTTCCCCCTTTTCCATGCAGGGCTAAGATGAAACCACTCCTTTCCCCTCCGTGCCTCGCCCGAGCCCAGCGAGGACTTCAGAACAGCGGGGCCGCGCTGCTCACACGCAGACTGCCGCCTCCCCCGGCTGGCTGCCGGGCGACGGGAAGCGCACACCGTGCAGGAGAGCACGGCGACATCCCGCAGGCACGGGGAGAGCTCACCCGCAGGGCGCTGCCTGCCCCACACAAGCAAACCCACGGGTCGGCTCCCACCGAGCGCCAAACATCCGCCGGAGATTCCTCGGGCAGCAGCAGACAGCTGGCTGCGGGGCTCGGGTGACATTCTTCGGGCACTCCCACGGGCAGGCCGCCCCCAGGCACGGCACAGCACGGCAAGGCTAGGCTCTCCGCACCCGCAAAGCGCAGCGCGCCCCGGGCAGAGCGGCGGGCGCCGTCCGGGCGGTGCCACGCGAGCGCTCGTTGTGAAACTCGCAGCAAGCCGTAAGGACGGCAGTAAGGTCAGAAAACCTTTCCTAAGGGCACGTTACAGTCAGCGCTGCAGCTGTAACCACAGAGCTTCACCATGAGGGAAAAAAAAAAAAGCCAAGCAAACAGCACCGCGGCACCGCGCCGCCAGACGCGCCCGGCCGGCCGCCATCCCCGCAGCGCTACCTGCGAGCCGCCGCCCGCCCCGCCCCGCCCGGCACTCACCCATGGCGCTCAGGTAGTGGCTGACGGCCTGGCACGGCGGGCTGGGGGTCTGCGTGGCCTTATCGCAGCTCATGGGCGCGGGGCTGCGCTCGGCCTCGAAGGAGAAGTACCCGCTGGAGGAGCGCGGCAGCAGCGGGGACCTCCGCACGAAGAAGAAGAGCGGCGAGCGGATGGCGAACGGGCCGGGGCTGCCGGGCGAGGCGGGCCGGGCGGCGCCGGNCAGGCAGCATTGCTGCCTCGTGTCTTCCCCTTAAATTACCCTTATGAATCACTCCAGCTACTGGGGCTCCTGGTCACAGCTTCCAATGTTATCCCTGCACAGCAGAAATGTCCTCATGAACAGAATATTCTCAGTGCTGGGAACCTCCAGGTGAGCCCTGCTTCTTAATAACAAAATGTGTGCCACGAGCGGTCCGCTATTCACAGCTGGCACAGCATTAGTGCAAAGCGCTGCCAGCGTGCGAGGAACAGTCAGTATTTACTCCAAGATCAATCAGCAGCCACAGAAGCTCAAAGGAAGGCAGTAATAAGCCACAGTGTGCTTGTTGGGCAGGCAGCCAAAGGCACACCTGCTGCACGTGGCCGTCGCACGCCGGCACAAGGGACTGCCTCGAGAGCCCTGAAAAGGGGATCCTGGATGGAGAGGGAAAGCAGATAGGAGCACTTGGGCACAGAAGTGGTAAGAGGTGTGGATCTAGGAAAGGGTCAGAGGTTCTAGCAGCAGGTCTCGGCTGAGCTGTGCTAAGGGACGTGGAGCAGCAAAAAGAGATGTTTTAGTTAAGGGGAGCTCAAGAGGCATCATCCCTCCACGCTAGTGCAAAACACAGCCCGCTCCTGCCTGCAGCCTGTGTTCAGCCCTGGCACTCCCCAGCATTCTTTTAAATGGTCAGCTCCAAGAATGAAGACATCCAACAATCAAGGAATACAAAAGTAGAGAAGACCTGCAAAGTCTGCTTGGTAAGAGCGAGTGTGGATACGTTGCTCCAAACAAGCAGCATCCATGCTCCCCAAACAGGATTATGTGGCTCCATGCTCCCAAGCCAAGGAGAAAAGCCCAGGTTGGGTGTTTCTGTGGGGCTGCTGTGCTCAAGCTGGTTGCTGAATCTCTTTGAAGTTTATGTATTTAGCACCAAGGCTAAGCAGGTTTGACACCTAGCACTTGACAAGACTCCTGTAAGTCAAGCCAAACTCCCGAGAAAGCAAGTAAGCAAGGTGCACAGGTAGTAGCAAATCAATGCACTGTTTTATTGGCCACTGTAGTTAAGATGTGTAGAATTAGATCATTTTAACAAACAACATAGAGAGAAAAAAGGGTACTTGTAAAAATAAGCTTTTCTGGAGTTTTCCAGAGCAAGATGCCAGATACCACAACACAACTTTCTGCCACAGTAAGGGGAAACAAAACCTCATAATGACCAGGAAACAACTACTTCGCTTCCAGCATGGACACACACACACTTGCCTCTTGCTTTTGCCCACTCCTATAATAATTTTTGACTTCAAATCTAACAAAGAAGTGGCAGGTGTGTGTTCAGTTCAATCTAATCCAAATCTCATCTATGCTGAAAGAAACAGATTAGCAGCTGCTGAGAAGAAGGGTGGAACAGAAGCGCTGTGAATATACAAGCCACAGAGCTCAAGGAATTGCAGTAACAGCAGTCTTGAATGCATGGACAAGCAGCAGTGCTCATCTTGTCACCAACTCAAAACTGTGCTTGCTCATATTCCTTAGTCATTTGCAGGTGGCTCCAGCAGCTTTTCTTGGGAGAACAGGGACATATGGAAACCCTGTCCTTACGCATGGCACACGTTCCTTTCCATGAAGTCTAGTAGGTCACAGAAGTTCACCTTCTT
Organism: Pavo muticus; assembly: GCA_016647715.1. Lineage (NCBI taxonomy): Eukaryota > Metazoa > Chordata > Aves > Galliformes > Phasianidae > Pavo > Pavo muticus. Next base: position 1,319,412 of record JACDJE010000216.1, read on the forward strand.
GTAACCAGCAGCACGTCCTATTTCACTTCCAATTACTGCCTTCTCTTAGAAGAGACTCTGGAGTCTTTCACGATGGTGGGATCACAGTTTGGAATTCCATCTCAGTTCCCAGCAGCTTGCTCCTTCCACAGAGCTGTTCGCTGTTCTTCATATTGAGGAAAACACATCCTGAACACCTCACATACTCTTTCAGTTTCAGAGATCAGACTGACTTTCAGCTGGCTGGACAGCATTTATTACCTGTGTACTCCCTAGCCTATATACATTGGAAGTTGAAAGCAATTACTTCACCTGTACAGCCCTCTTCGCTAGCTTTTTCTCCCCCAAAATACACAACACGTTACGCCCCTCCAGCAGGGCTGTGCCTCCCACACTAAAGCTGGGCAAGTTCCATTAACACTTAGTCTAGTATTCAAAAGGTGACATTTCTGCCCTATTTCATGCAAACACAAAGGTTACCATTCCTGAAGCTAGGCCAGCAACATTTAGCTTTAAAAGATGTTACAACAACATTCCAGGTGCACGACATTCCCATCCTCAATCACCTTGCAAGCTGAACACCTACTTTCGTGACCGTTTGTGCTCTATGAGCAACACAACAAGCCTTCTCCTGAGGAGCTTTATTTCCTTTGCATACGACTTGCAAAATAAGTCCTTCAGCCTGCTGCGCAAAGCAGTTAAAGAAGGCAGGCTCTGGCAGTTTGGTATGTTCAGCATGGTGTCAAAGAACTCTTTCCACAGCTCAGCATTGACAAGCCTGCAAAGAACCAAAAAACAACGAAGGTATAAAAAAAAACTTCCCAAGTTTACACTGCTAAAATATCCTTTCCTGCTTTTACCCTGTGAAGCAGCTCCCATGCAATGAAACCCGTGGCTTTTAAAGCACTGACATGTAAGTGCCAGCAGCACTGAACAGAAAGTAGCTCTGGGTCTAAGGATAACAGTACATCTTTCTGGAGAGGGAAGGTTTTGAGAAGATCTTTGACACCAACCTTCTGAAGGATCCATCAGGCTTCCAGACACCGCTTTCATTCTTCACTTGCATGTAAGTACCAAACAGCATGCAGTAGACTGTTGCTGCAATGCCGAAGTAGTCTGTCTAAGCAAAGCACAGACAAGTTCCACATTAAAAGGGCATACCCAGACCACCAAAAACTAAACAAACAGAGAAAACAAAATAGAAAGAACCCAAAGCAAAAAATCCTCCCCATCCCTTGGAGCTAAAAGAGCAGTCTCCATAAGAAGAGGGTTCTGGATGATGCCCTGAGAGCAATGAGCAGAACCTACAGCACTGGTGCAGGAGGTTACTATTTCTATACTCCATTTATACATGCATGCCTTAAGCCCTGAATATTATGGCTGTGTATACAATCTCTTACCTGGTAGTTCCATGGTTTCTGGGTCAGCATTTCAATACACTGGAACCCAGATGTTTCACACTTCGCAGTAAATGCAGTTCCTTCAGGAAAGAGTTTCATGTCTATACTCTGTCCCAAATCAATGAGTGTCAGGCCGTGAGAGAGGTCATCTATGTCACACGTGTCGTTGTCCAGAAACCTTTAAGCAAGACAAGCAGCAGCAATCAGAGACTGTAATACCAGGATATGGTGGCACCTCACATAGCACAGGGAAATACTTGCCTTTCTCCAAGCATGAAGTTATCGGGTTTAATGTCACCATGGATGATTTTGCAGCTATGGAGCTCTTCTACCATATGAAGAATTTTTACAGCAAAATAGATTACAAATGCTTGAGGCATCACCTTCTCAGGGAGCTTTTTGTAAATGTTTATGGCATTCTGCATAAAAAAATCCCAAAGATAGGAAAGAGCCATCAGCTACACAGAAACAACTCCATATGGACTGCAAGTTCATACTGATAATAAGCACAGATTGAGCTCAAGATGAAGCTCCATAAAGAGAAGAGACTTCTACATATCACACTCAGAAAGGAAGAAGTTGTTCAGAGCACAAGCTGAGAACACTTACCAGCAAAGTTCCATAGTTGTAGAGCTCACCAATCAAAATACTTCCATTGTGAAAGAAGTGAGCAGAATAAAGGTGGATATAAAGATGGTGTATGCTTGGATCGAGTCTTTCCACCAGTTGGGTTGCTATGTAGAACTCCCAAGGATTGGCAGGATTCTGGACCTGTAACAAAACAGGCTCATTACTAAATGCATCTGCTAGCAATAAAGCAGTTCTCCTCAGCTCTTCTTCTTGGACACCAGACTGATGTACCCAAGCACTTTTGATGGAACAGAATACTGATATCTACAGTATTCTACCTCAGGATAGTGAACTCAATCGTATCAAATCACTGTTCCACTGTGGCTTATATGCTCTTTAATGTTATTTAAAGTGTCAGTCTTTAACGTTGATGTTTCAGTCTCCTGTTGGCAACATACACTTCGTTTAAGGGAAGCTTTACAATGAGTTCAAAACAGGAAAGCCTGATTCTGAACATCAGGTATTTGGTGTAGGGGGAGGAAAGAAATTTCGTAGACATTACCTTTAGCTATTAGAAAGCTCTTAGTTCAGGTGTTATACAAAAATATCTATTTGTAGGAAGACTAAAACATTGTAGATTCACAAAAAGATTTCACAGCTATGAAAGAAAGATCTGATGGGGGTGAGTTGTTGACTCAGTCACACAGCCACACTCCAGCCAGGATGTAGTAAGTGTACACGTGGGCCTTTAGCCAGCAGCAGGCACAGGGTTGCATGATCTAGTATAACCCTCTTGTGCTAAGCTGACCTCACAGTCGTGCAGCCTTTCTTTTTGGCAGTAGTTCTGATGAAAGTCCATCCTATCACCTGTTGCTCATTCCTGCAGTGAAGCAAGCCTGCAGAAGGGGAGAGCAGGGAGGGAGCTGCTCAATCTATGACTGCCATCTAGACAAGCTTGTTTGTTAATAAAACTGCACCCTAGAGGCATCAGCTAGCGGAGCATGCAGCAGCCAGCTGCCACCAGAAAGGCTGGCTGCACAATGCAAAACGAGTGCTGGCTGAGAGCAAAATACTTCTTGTGGAAAGCCAGCAGGTACATACTTGGGAAGGTGCACGGCCCTTTCAGTGTGACCTTACAGCATCAGCAGTTGCATCAGTTTACACACATTTTCATTTGCTGTGGACTAAGAGCATTCACACAAGTAGCCAGCTTTGTTCAGCTGAGAGAGATATCCTAAAAACTATAGCCAGGTTACTTGTGACCACTTGACAGAGAGAAGATAAGAGGAAGTCAAGACAAGCTGATAAAATAACTTTCCACACAGAATGCATCAGACACAGCAGCACTCAAACCAAAGCAAGCTTGACCTGAGCAGAATTAATCCAGGGAGGTATTAGATTTCTGGAAGACTACAGAATGTTCCAGTACTACTTACCTTGAATATGACTTTCTGGTTGTTTCTAGGGTCACTTGCATTCAGAACAGAAGCCTGGTAGACTTGAGCAAAAGCTCCTTCTCCAACCAAGCTGTCCACGCAGACCGAGAGGGAACCTTTACAAGACAGAAGAGATTTAACAACAAGTCCCACTTGCAGACTTCAGCAAAAAGATGCAATTACTCAGCCCAAAGAAAACACACCAGTCATATACAAGTTAGTGCTGTAATGCTAGTGCTAGGCTTTCTCTACTTGCTCCTCTTGCTAAGCAAGCTTTTCATAAAGGAGAACCCGTAATCAGCCTTGAGAAGTGCTGTGAAGTACCACGTACTAAAAAAAATAAAGATCAGGGTTTCTATTTTTGCTCGACTCCAAAGTGCATTTCTTCAAAAGTAAACACTAATGTTTACACACAACTGTGTTGCAATTACTGTCACGCAGGCTTTGTTGACAGAGGACTGCTGCTGTCCCATACAAAGTGCAAGAGTTGCATCACAGATTACCAGGAGAGGAAAACTAGCAAAGGTTTTTGCTCCTTACTCACAACACCAGTCAAAAACAGTTGCATTCTAACCACAAAAGACAAAACAAAGAGGTCTAATTTCACATCTGAAGTCTAGATAATCTGGAACCTATTTGGATACATGCATAAGTAAGCTGGATTAGAAAAAAAAACAGTTCAGAAGTATCCAGAAAAGTCTGTAACGAGCTTCAGAATGAAATGTTTGAAGTCGCTCTTACCCAGATGGAGTTCAGCCCTCGCTTGGATAGGTGGAAGAACAGATTTCCATTCAAAATAGTTGGTATAGGTACTGAGTGGCTTAGGGAGCTCTGATAAGAACTTGCAGATCAATTCCTTATCCCAAGGGTTCTCAACAAGGACTTCATAGAAAAAAAGCAAAATATTTAAGCCATAAGGAAAGTGCCATTTCAAAGAGGTACCACAAGCTTATAACTGAATGAGTATAATTAATCCACACTCGCCCTTCCGTTGCTTGTATATGAGCAGCAATCTCTTTGCAGGAGCCACTGCTTACTGCAGCGACCACCTTCCCAGGTGGGAACAAAGCCCTGCTCCAACAACACGGCACTGCTCCAGCCTCAGACTTCACAGAAGAAAAGCACAGCCAAGGCTCTGTACCTGAAGCTCCACCAGCCCTGGCTGTCCTGCTGCCCTGCTCAGTTCCGGACGGTTTCTCATGGGAAGTCTCATCCACCCCAACAGATGAAGGACATCCAGCTCTACTAGTGGCAATCTGCTCGTGTGATCTGTGAGAAGCAGCTGCAGTGATGGCATTTCCTCGACGCTCCCCTTGTTTTGCAGTGGGTTTAAGAGCAGGGCTATATATTTAAGAAAAAACAAACAGCTTTTAATTGGCAGCACTGCCATGCCATTTTTACCTCTTCAGCAAGCCAGAAGCACAAACATCTGCACCATAAGAACAATAAGAACTCTGGGCATGGCTAGCCATACAGAGAACAAACAACCTCTACAAGCTAACTACATCTTTTACTTCCAGCAGCAAATAAATCTGTTCAAAGCCAACAGAGCCCAGCAGGCTTATCAGCATTCCTTATTTGCTCGTGGCTCTTTTACGCATTGCAGTCATTGACTCCTTAATAATGCCTGCACATCGCTTCTGACAAAGCCTTCTGTAGAGCACCTCACACTCTGAATTGAAGATACTTCACACACCAGCAGTTCTGCTCAGCTGCTCCAACCTCCATATTAATAACACTGAAAAATGCACCCCACAACAGGAAGCATGCAGGCAGAACTGGCAAGGTGAAGTTTGCCTTCAGATGCATGTAGTAAGTTCTCTACTTGATCATGACTTTACCAAAGCACTGAAAATGGTGCTTGCACCTGAGTGTGAAATGTGCATTACAAAAATAGGTACTGTTCAGCCCCTCCTGGAAACTCTTTAAAAAGACACCATGGGAGGTCCAGGCAACCACCAATGCAACAACTCTCTCAGAGGGTGGTCAGGCACTGCAATGGCTGCCCAGGGAGGTGGTGGAGTCGCCATCCCTGGCAGTGTTCAAGAGGCGCCTGGATGAGGAGCTACGAGATCTGGTCTAGTAGCTTGTGGTACTAATAGGAATGGGAAGGCAGTTGGACTAGGTGATCTTGGAGGTCATTTCCAACCTTGTGATTCTGTGATTCTGTGAACTAAGTTGCTGCAGCTGATGGAAGTCAGGCATCTGCCAGACGTGTCACTTTCACCCACGCGCTCTGCAAACACTACTTCCCCAGAGGCTGCAGTAGCACTATCAGCTAGGTCTTACTGCAGCCCCCAGGACAGTAACACATTGACAGTAGTGCCACAATAGTTAGAGCACTTGTTACCCATGCTGCGTGCCAGAATACTGAAGTTACACAAGCATTTTTACAGATATTATCACCGTAGGTTCAGGCAGCTCCACAGAGTGCTAATATACATGCTAAACAGTCAAGCTGATACCAGCACGTTAACTCTGGACTACTTGGAGGACTTGACCCAATTGCAACACAGCAGAGTTGCCTGCTCTGGCATAAATTCGCATTGCAACCTGCAGTCCTGAAGAGCTCACCCAGTCAGTGCCATACCTTAGCTTCTTAGTTTTTGCCTTCTTGTGCAGTTCTTCAGAGAACTCCAAATCCATTTGCTGCAAGTCATTCTTGGAAGCTGAACAAAGGGAGTAGCAACAATAATACATGCTTATTTTGCCCAAAAGGCAAGCACGTTTAGAGTATCATTTCCAACACAAGAAGGGAAAGCCACACTGCAACTGTGGAAGTTGCTGAGGTACCAAGAGAGCCAGAACTGAACAAGCCTATTTTCAAACAGCCAAGGGAAACACAACAGCTTGATTTGTTTAGAGAAGAGTGTTCCAGGGCTGAAAGAGGGGTAGACAAAAACAAGGGTCCTCACCAAAAGAAGGGGATGCTGGGATTCCAGTCAACTGTTTGACTTTTCACAGACTCTGGAAAACCCTCCCCAGAGGTTCAGACCAGAACAGCCAAAGGCTCTCTGGCCCCCTGCCACCTTATCTTTTTTGCTCCCAATTAAAAACATTTTGGAAAGCACAAGTGCTGGGCCTGCCCATACTCCTAGCTGTTGTTTTGCAAAGGATTTGCATTCAGAAGTTGCAGCAGTGGGAGCAATACCTGTGCTTTACTTGGCAAGACCTGAAAGGCAACTAGGGCATAGAACTGGAGGTGAGAAGCATTGAATTTGATGCTCTAAACCTGAAGCATTCACTCTTTTACCTTTGTCCTCCAAAGCTGGCCGTGAACGCACTGACAGGTAATTAAACGGTGTTGATACAAGCCGGGCAGCTTCTGTAAAGTCTCTTGTGTTGTTTGGACAGGAAGCTAATGTTTTATTAGTGCACGATGCATTCCACACTATACAATCATCCTGCAAGAACTCTGGTGTCCTTGTCTCTTCCTAGACAGGAAAATAAATACACAGACTTAAGCTAAGCCATCAGAGCTAACCTGTCAGATCTGCACTGTAACATGCTAACAGTCAGCCTCAATAACACAGAGTATGCATGTGTCAACATGCAAAAAACAAAGGAGTGGCAATATAACCTAAATCACAGGTTATACAGTTTTGTATCAGATCTGTGTGTGGGCAATGATCAACTTCACATGCTTGAAGCTGAGCATCAAGAAATTGCATAGTAGTCTGAAGAAGCCTAAAGTTTAAGCAGCCTAAATTTCAATGCTTCTCCACAGCTCTGAAAAGGGCTGGGTGCTTAGCACAGCTTCAAGCACCTCTGGCTCCCCGTCATTCCTTTCCCAGCACAGATGCCAAATCTACACATCAGCCACAATCAGATATGTTCAGGAAATAGAAGCCTCCCCTGTTAAGCTCCTAAGTTTCTGTTTTTGTTTTAGAATGAAAATTAACTGAAAAAGCTCATCTCATTGGCAGAAAACAGCCAGGGGTACCTAGACCTCAACGAGGTAAGCGCTGCAGGACGGGGACAGAACAAAGGTATGTGCCCTCTAACTACCCAGCCCCTGGCTGTCAAGGCTAACTCCTGCAGTGGGATGAAGCACTCACTTCCGTGCAGTCAGTCAAGGGACGCTCTCCAATAGCTCTGGGCTCTTCTGCCTTGCTCTTTGGCGGTGGAATCCTGACAAAACAGGTCGTTTAGAATAACTTTTCAAAGGAGACTGATGGTAAGACAGACTTGTACAAAGAAACCCATTTGTGCATAACCTAGAGAAGCTGCAGTAGCTCAAACAAACAAGCTATCCACACTTGTCTTGAGAACTGAGGACCTTAAGTATGCTGTCCAAAACAGGAAAGTTGCGTAATAAAGAGAAGCAGCTGCAGCTTTCTCATGCCACTTTCCCACAGCTCACACTGATTTTACTCAAGTCAATCCTGATACGGCTAATACAGCCATAGAAAACCTGTACATATAGAATTGATTCTATTCCACACCTAACTGTTGGTTTTTTTCCTCCTTACCTGTTGTTCTCTTTTTCCTCTTCATCTTCAAAGATAGAAAACATGGGTACCACAGGGGCGACGACATTGGCTTTCAAGGTTCCATCAGGCTCTTCAAAATAAAAGATCACTGATGTTCATAGAAATCCACATTTCCCCCCGTAATCAAAAAGGTGATGGGATTGAATTTGTAGCTTTTCTTTCAGGCTACTGCACTTTTATGTCAGGCATAGATATGCTGGAGCAATGCGTCTCTTAGTAGCTATGACGCATGTTTTGAGGAAGGTCAGTAGCTTGATGAATTAGTTTGGCCACATAAGGACTTGAAATAGATGTATTTTCTTGGAAGTCTCAGACGGAAACTCGAAGAAAACAAAGCAGGCGGGCAAGGCAAACATGCGAGTGCTTGACACAGAGTAAGAGAGTGGTCATGGCTCCCTTCAGCTACACCAGGAGCGCCTTCAGAGCTGCCACTCAGCTCCTCTTTCCTGTAAGCTTTTGGAAATGCAGACGACTTTTCCATCTCAGAAACAAAGTATCCAGGAATACAAAAGCTTTCTTAGCTACATCTGTTACAAAGTATCTCTGAACTCACTGCCTGTAAGCCAGGCGCTGGTTTACAATCTCAGCTATCGAAGATAAGCTGAAGACTCAGAGACTAACACCCAGCCTGCTAAATGCTTTAGAAAAAGAAGTCTTAACTCTTAAAGTAGCAGCTGTGCCTTTCTCAAAATTAAGACTTCAAATACCACTAAGATGTCTACAGAGAACCAGCATTTCATTAGGACTTCAGCAGGCTGCTGGTAGTAAAGTACTCAGGCCTTCCTGAGACTGTGCACTAGCATCTAGAACCTTGTCAGTAGATTCATTATCAAGGTAAGAAGCTGCTCCTTCACTCTACACCTGCTTCAGAAACTTTCAACCTCGCAGTTATGAGCTCTGGTAGTAGAGGTAAGCAGGAAGCAAAGGAGTGAAATCTCGTGGCACAAAAACCACACGTACCGCTCTTGCAGCAAAAGGCTTCAAACTGCTCCTCGCTTTCTTCCAGAGGAGACAACTCAGGGAAGACGGGTGTTTGAAAGACATCCATTAGAAACCCTAATAACAGTAATAAAAGAGAATATCACCCAGCAGGAAATACATCAGAGGTTTTTCCTCAAATCAAACGCCAATTAACTGTTACAATTCTTAGCATTTATCAAATGGCAGTGATCAATTGTTCTTCGTTATTTCATTTGAACACTCCGCACAACCGAACAGAAATAGGAAGATCAGACTAAGCCAATGCACAACTGTTGGTGCAAGGACTTTCTGTTCTTAAAGCTCTCAAAAGTGAGATTTACAGCTCGTCTTATTTTTTGTCTTAATGGCCTGAGTTGAAAAGGACCACAATGCTCATCTAGTTTCAACCCCCTGCTATGTGCAGGGTCACCAACCACCAGACCAGAAGGAGCATCTTCTTTATCTCCTGAAGGAGCAACGTCTCTATCTTACTAGAGATTGGGATATCTAATGAACAGCTCAAGGTCTGTATTTTTGAACTCTTCACAGATTTACCTGCAGTTGTTTGCTATATGGTAGTAGCCAAGAGGCTTACTATCAGAAGTGAAGAACATGACAGGAGTGCATGAGCAGGATAGAACAGCATCAGGATATTAGCGCTCCACATCTGACATCACAAACAAAATGGCAGTTACCACTTCAGAGTTTTGAAATGTTTAGAAAAGATGATGCCTATTTAATAAATCAAAAGACCTCCTGCATAAGGTACCCTGTACCAGCTTTAGGGGAAGCTCAGCTTCAACCAGAGTTATTAACTTGGGATCATTCTTCCATGTTAGCCCGTTACAGGTCTCAGAGTCCCTGACAGTGCTGACAAGAGCAGCTCAAGTAACATGCTGCATGAAGCAGCCTAGCCTGGGGCTAATGATGTGTTAATAAAGCATTTATTACTTGAGATAAGTTTTACTCCTCCTGTCCTACAAGAACACAAAGTATTGGGTCATCCGCTCAGTTGTATATCCTGCTCCACTAAAATTACCAAGCAAGATCCCATTCATCCCAGTGAAACTACCATGTTATTCCAAATGCTTACCCAATGCTTCTTTTGTATGAACTGTTGGTGAAGGCTGCACTTTGAATGGTGTTGCCTGCGTTGCTCCTCCCAGCGAGGTGTTTGGGGTAGCCTGAGAAGCATTTCCAGAAGCAAAGGAAGCATTTCCTGCTCTAGATACTGGAAAAGGAAAGAGTGACGTTATCTCTAAAGTAGCCTGGGATTGTTTGTTAACATTCCAGTAGCCAACAAGAGAAATAAACAAGAGGAGTAACAGAATGACAACTCAGAGGTTTTGTAGAGCAGACTTCGGCTTATTCAGTGATCTGCTTGTTGGGTCCCAAAGGAGACTACCCTGAAGGGCAGAAGGGACCTTGGACAGACATTTGGTCTTTGAAGACATCATTACCAACTCTCAGGAAATATCCATTCTGACACAGTGAGTCAAGCAGACAGGAAGCCAGCAAGGACAAAGGTCTCCCCACAGAACTCAAACCAAAAAGAACTGCACAGAAGGTGGGAATAGGGACTGCACACACAGAAGAGATAATGAGAAACTGCCCAGAAGCGTGGGGTGAAGGAAAGAAGCTCAGCTAGGATTGGAACTAGTGAGAGACGTGGCAACAAGGGCTTCTTGGACAAAAAACTAGGGAAAACAAGGAAAGCAGGCTTGCTGCTCAGTGGGACAGGTGACCTACACAGAAAAGGGTGTTTTGTCCTCATTCTTACTCTAAGGCCTGTCCCCAGGTCCTCAAAGGTGCTGGCAGAAAGCTGAGGAAGGAAGCATTACATGGGAAGCCTGGGGTTCCCAGTCAGACAAGGTTAGTTTGCACAAGGCTAATGAAGTATAAACAGCCTGAAAGCACAAGCAGTTGAAAACTGGGAGGGATTAGTAGGTCTTACAGTCTATTTCTGTCTGTACGAGTCATCATTTCAGCCAGGTTACAGCTGTATTTCAGTATTTTGCTCTCATTTCCCTGCCCCATCACCTCTGCAGGCAAGTAGTGGAATTAAAAACACGCCCCCATTAATTTCCCTGCTTTAACCTGAGAAAAATCCCCTCCCAAGGGCAAATCATCATTTCGCCACTTAAAAGATGGCATCTCAAAACAAATTAGCAGAAGACTCATCTTCTCTGGAATACCACAGCCCACTAAAGCCAATGTCTGTTGGTGGTGACTGACCAGTACTGATGCCTGATGAGAAGGCAAAAACGTAAGCAGTCAACTAACTATTAAAACTCCTGCAGAAACTCCTCTGAAACTGGAAATATGAAACACCACCTTGGTCTTCTTAATGCAGAACTACAAGTAGGAGGGTGCTCCCAAGGGAAGCTCAGAAAGCCATGATTCACTTTCTGCTCCTACATCCTACCCTATATCATCTCAGATATGTATGCATTCAACAGACTTCTGGACAAAAAACTAATTAAGATCCATCCAAAGGAATTCTTGCTGTAGACAAGACACGGGAGGGTCTCATTTAATATATAAATAATCAAAGTTTTCATAATTCATTTGGGAAGGAATTTCAACAGTGCTCTTTAAAGTTAGAGAATTTGTCTTATTTTAAATGGAATGGAAATACAAAGATTGGAACAGGGTCTTTCCATATCTGATGTAGGACTTCCGGCACGAGGCAGAGCTACCTGATAAAGTCTCACATGCATTTATATTGAATATTAGGAGCTTTCAAATAAGATGGTCTAGATCCACCAAAACTGAAATGCTACATGCTATTCATCCCCAGCCAGTTGAGGCATACCAGCTATGTTGGTCTCTGTCAGAACTTAGTTTCTTACCTTCCACGTCCACACAAGTAGTTAGTCCAGTGGATGATGTCTTTTTGGAGTGCCTTCAAATAAAAGACTAAAGATTAGCTTGAAATAAATGCCTTTCTTTAAATCCCAGGACTTAGCAGTAATATACTCTAACCAGTAAGAAGGCCTTTCCCAGGTTTAAAACAAAGGGAACATCACAGAGACATCAGTGATCCTACAGCCCTCCCCAAGACGGACACAAAAATGAAGTCAAAAGAAAGCTTTGAAGCAAGACCTGCCCCCATTCTGTCCAAGATTCTCAGCTGCCAATAGTAAAAACCAGAAATGCAGCAGTCCATTGAAAAAGATAAAAATGCAGCCATCAAATATTCTTCTTGAAAACAGTCTGCCTCCAGGTAAGCCTCTGACAGAAATGAATGACAACCAGCTCCATGTCTTCCTGTTGGTCAAGTCTCCTCAGCTGCATTCATTTTGCACACCTAGGTTTCTCCCCCTGCCACCAAACTGTTTCTTTTATTAGCTGCCATATAAACCAAAACACGAAAAATAAATACAAGCATTTTTTCCTTCTCCAGAGACCTCAGAAGCCAAGATGTAACATCTGGGATTTGCATGAACTAAGCACATTCCGTAGTTTATTTCAGGCGTGCCGGGGACGCAAATGCTGAATAATCACTTTGGTTATGCACTGAATTTACTCTTAGTTATTACAACCAAAGCACGGGGTCAAAGGAATTAAAAACTGAAACGGGGGCCATAACTTATAGAAGTTTGACCTATGTCTTCTAAATATTGGTTTTCACAAGTTCTTGAGATTTTTTCAGAAGAGGAAGAAAAAGGCTGCCTTTTTTTTTCCCCCAAGTTAATTCTCAGCTCCAAGTAAAGACACAGAAGACTGGACAATCTGCAGAGCAAGAATGAGCCTGCTTATACGTACTCTTCTCTGGTGCTCCACTGAACAGCTGAGTCAGAAAGTGCCCGTTCCTGAGCCGAAACCTGATTGAATGGAGGGTGTAACAAACCATTCTGGACTTCTCCAAGCTCCTGTTGGGTTGTGATTGTGTCCTTCTTGTATGGTGTCTTCATCAGGGAGGCTGACGTCATCCAGTGGCCAGCTGGTTTTGCTGACTCCAGTGTAAGAGATTTTGATAACAAAGTACTTGACTGAGGCTGGTCTGGTACCAGAGCTGAGCTTTGGCAAGGTGCCATCCAGTTCTGCTGCAGAGTTGCACTGAGCGCCACGTGTGGATGTACCTTTAGAAGCAAGAAACAGTCTTTTAACCCCCACAGGCCCCACACGTGTATAACCATTGCCATTTTGCATAACTGCTGCTCACATTTAAGAGAACTTCCAGGGGCAATATCAATCTTTGAGGTTTAGCAATTAAAATTCTCTTCATTGTGTATTTCAAGTTATGCCAGGTATCTATGCTAGTCAGATATTGCAGCCTCGCCTTCCAGATTTGGTTAACAAACCACTCGGGTTACCAGGTAAAGCACAGTTAAGATTTAAGAGAGAGCTTTACTGATCATAGTACACACTCACCACGGTCTTATTTGGTGCAACAGATGTTGCAGGTGCTGGTTCCAGCCTGGTTTCCTCCAAGCTTTTGGTGAGCTGAGTGAGCTGTTCCAGCTTCTGCTGCAGGGCTTGCAGTTCGAGGACAGCTGCCTCTTTTTTCCTCACGAACTCCTTCTCTTCCTCTTCTAAGGAAGAAACACTGATATGTCATAAAACAGTACAGAGATCCAGGCTGCAGAAGACAAAACCCAGGGAGGAGTTTAAATTCTAAATGATAACACCCGGCCAGTTTGGGAACTGAAGAATTTGAAGGTGTATGGGAACTGTTGAATCACGGCCTGAACCTCTGATTGACCACCTGAGGCAAGCACTGAGTCAGCCATGGGAGCACAGGTGAAGGCAATTCACCTGTGTGCCCGGCAGGGGTGGAGCCAGGCTTCACCTCTCCTAGACCCCATTTAAGGACTGACTGCCACTGAGGAAGGATCTCTTCCTGGAGATAGCTCCTTCTGGAGTCTTGTGAGCCTACAACACCGGTGAGCACCTTTACTCTATATTTAACTATTCTTACTAGCCTAACTTCTCTATATACTGGTTAACTTTACAACCTGTTAACCTTACACCTGTTAACCTTACAGAAGGTAACCAAATACCATCACGCTTAGCATGTTAACTGATGCTTCCAAGCTTATTCCACCCTGTTTTTGAACAGGGACACTAACTTGGGCTTTCATAGAGTTTTAACAGAGTTTGAAAGCACACGTGTACAGTCAGGTACTAGATTTCCAGCAGTATAAGAATGCTTTTGAAACAGCTAGATGGAAATGGAAGAATACCCTGTTCTTTTTGTCTTCTGAAGCGCTTGTATTTCTTGAAGTATCGGTTGGCTCTCAGCTCCTCAAAGGAAAGTTCAGAGCCTTCACAAACAAGCAGGTTTTTGTCATACATTGCAACCTGTTGGCATTCCACAGCAGAAGACAACGATGTAGGAAGAACTTCAGATTTAGAGATATATGTAACACACGCTCTGTGAGGAAAAGTAAAGAGCTCTGTTTCAGTTCATTGGTTTTGTTCTGAGGGCGTGCTGATTTCTCCCCACAGAGAACTGGCATATTATTGCCTTTTTTAAACTTACACTTGTTGTCTTCCATCAGAAGAGCAGGACTGAGTACCAGCAGAATCAGGACCCTAAAGTTGCAGAGTGGGGAAGAAAGAAACCCAGTATTACAGTTAGCCATCCGTTTTGACAAGCCTAGCAATCAGAAAGTCCCTAAGATTTAATTCTGATAGAAGAGGTGGCAACTCAGGCCATGAGTCGTAAGACCTTGAGAAATGTATTCCTGAAGAATCAGTTGTATAACAGCTTGCTGTAATCTCAGACCTTCTGGGAGACGAGCAAGATCCCAGAGAATCCAGACAGACAGATGTAGACAATGGAAAGGTCTGGAAACTGCAGCCCTCAGAAGGATTCTGGGAATGCTTGAGCAGAAGTTCTTGATTTCAAGATACCAGGAGCCTAAGTTAGAGACCACTCGGGTCTGTTAAGAGCAGACTGGGCTGCCCTCTCCAGCTTCTTTCTTTGACGAGCTACTCAACTTCAGGGCCAGGGGGCAGGCAGCAAGTCTAATAAGCTCTAATAAGTTCTGTTCCATCATCCCATGACACCTGTCAGTGCTGGCAGGTGATAGCCCCTGGATCACATTTCATCTTATCGTGCCAGAAAAGCTGTGAAGAACCATAGCTAGCTTTGCCATACCTGAGAAGATCAACAGTGTTGCATTCTGGTACTTAGCTGAGATGTGTTAGAAGCAGCACAGTTTCTCTTTTGGTTTAATTGTGAGGAAGGGTGTGAAAGAAGAAGACTAAAGGGTGACAGAATTTGGACTGTATAGTTAACAAGAATTTCTACTAGGTATGAATAGAACCTCAGGAGGAACTTGCTCCAGGCTGAGCTGGCAAGCTCCAGCTTTCTGCTGGCATTTCCCCTGCAGAGGGAAAGGTTGTGGGAGAGTCATCTCATAATGATTGCCTGGATCAGCAGGCTGACCTCTACAAGAAGCCACCATGAGGACTAGTCGAGACATTTCTCTTCTTCCTCAGGTATTATCTTTCACTCATTCTTCAAAGCACACAAAAATGTAACTTGAATGTCATAGAAATATTCAATACTCAAGAAGCATGACTGACCAAACACTACTGATAAAAAAAATCCTCCAAAACAGCACTAGCTAGATGTATGGGTCACATTTTGTCTGTGATTACTGGAAACGTGCTGAGTGATTAATAGGCACTTCTATTAGTCAAAAGATTCCTATGAAGATGGGATGCTTAGAGCATAAAACACACCACTAACGTTCACAATACCTGGAAGACACTGTTAGAATACTCCAGTATTATTCAGTGACACTCCCCAGCCTAAATGTTATATGAGCTCCCAGTCTTCCTTGTACTAATTTACTTGCCCAGTGTGTTACCTGATTTCTGCACGTGTATGCCAGGTCATCAAGAATTGTAACACCTGTCTGAGGAGCCATTTGATTTTCAGCATTTGAAGTTTGAAGAGGTTTTACAGTAGCAGCACCTGGGACAGATTATGTTGGCTTGTATTAATGAGCAGAAAGATTTATCAGCTATTAATTACTTTAAGCATTAGAAAACTAATACCTCCTTTTGAACACACTTAAGGAAACAGAAGAAAATCAGTTTCTATGGGCAAATTATTACACTTTGTAGCCACAAAACTAGCTGTGAAATTCAATGAAAGCCCCCTGTTCAGTCTTCTACAGTGCACATTCTCAAGGCAAATGATGCTGTGATTTTCAGTATCAATGACAGAACACTCCATCCCTCCCCAAGGCTGGTAAGGGACACAAACTTGCCACCAAGTTGAATTTTAAGTTTGTTATTAAAATACTATTAATCTAATTTTAGAGCTGCTACTCAAATTCTCTCGTATTTTGATTCTTTATACTCCCAACTATATTACAGGAACAGTATAGTACTGAAATTGCAAGATCTCAACCTTCGATTGCTTCATGAAATAAACCTCTGCTGGATGTTCTAACATCTTAATGTTATAGAACAGAATCAACACAGCAGGTTCCTGTGCAGAGCTTTATTAAGTGAAGATCCACTCAGAGATCAGACCAGCTGAGAGAAATGAAGCAACATCTTCCTTCACCATGACAAATCTCACAGGTTGAGGTAAAAGATTAATCTAACTTAGGTACACCTCACAGGCAAACATCTGTAGGCTCACCTTGCAGAGAAGGATTCCAAGGATCATAATTCTGCAGCCAGCTAAATTGCAAGAAAGATCAGTTGTTATTAAGTAACCTGTCCCCAGTCCTTCCCACCCACCCCAGGAAGCTTTGATTTCCTTACACAACCATTGTGCCTGGAAAAGTTACCCTAAAATACTCAGGGTAGCTACAGGACCCTTATTGTTGTACACTAACATGTGCTGGTAGTTTCACATTCTTAAAAATAAAAAAGCTCCACAATACACAGCAAGAGTCAGAAATAGGGTTGTTTTATCATCAGCAGAGGAAGCACCTCACGATAAGCACCAGCTCCAGCATTTCCAACAGCTAAATGCTAAACTCCAGCAGACCTACTCTCAGCAAAGAAACAAGTACAAGGAACTGAACCTACATACGATGGTCAACATGTCTCCAACACAGACTTAAAATTCAACTCAGATCAGGAACTGATGTCTATCACAGAATGGCCTAGGTTGGAAGGGACCTCAAGGATCATGAAGCTCCAACCCCCCCCCGCCACAGGCAGGGCCACCAACCTCCACATTTAATACCAGACCAGGCTGCCCAGGGCCCCATCCAACCTGGCCTTGAACACCTCCAGGGACGGGGCATCCACAGCCTCTCTGGGCAGCTGTTCCAGCACCTCGCCGCTCTCATAGGAAAGAACTTCCCCCTGACATCCAACCTCAATCTTCCCTCCCTCAACTTAAAACCATTTCCCCTTGTCCTGCTCTTATCTACCCTTTCAAAGAGGGTCTAATTCCACTGCAGTTCCAGCTATTGCCATTAACCAGAAATCAAGGAACATCCAAATCAATTATCAGCACAGTGCACCCAGCTGGCAGTCATTGGAAGTACATGCAGCTACAGGGTGATGTACATCCGACTGACACACCATCATAAGCATGCATTCATTTGACAAGCTGGGTGCCATTAGCATGGCCAATTGCTCCAGCTTTCAACTAACAAAGTTCACGTGTAGTAAATCCAGGGTAGGTTTGTGAAGTAGGACAAGTTATAATTTTTAATCTATTTATAAAAGAACAGACAGGAGATGAATCAACTAGTTGTAGCATTTTCTTTTTCTTGGGCCTCCTTCACTGAAGGCACTGCATTACAGGCTTTCTCAATACAACCTCCAAAACAGCCAGCAAATATTGAAGAGAAAAGAATCATTCTTAAGCTCACACCCACATTTCCCATCAATAACCATTGGTCTGCCTCTGCTATAGTACAGCATATCTACCCAAGGAAAAGAAGTCCAAACACCCACAACTGAGCACTAATTAAATATTTCAGCAATTAAGAGGTGTGTCAGAATTACCAATACAGCTGTTGCAGGTTCTCTTGTGGTTGTGCCTGGTTGCGGAGTCCTTTCTGAACAACAGATACTGCACACTGCACAAGGCCTTCTTTTACAAGCTGCTGAGCCCAAGCAATATAGAAGGCAGAGGCATTTGTACCAATTCCCTGACCACACAGGTAGTCAAAATACACGCAGGGAGGGTTGATGAACTCTGCCTGCACAAGACAAAGACACAAAACCCATAAGCTCTTCCAAAAACATTCAACAGGCAAAACAGAATAACAATTTCTTTCTTACCATAGTAGGAAAGCATTATTTCCTAAAGATACGAATATTTGGTAGATAAAATACCTTTTGTAAGCTGAACAGCTTAATAAGAAGGCCTAAAAAAAAAACAAAAAAACAAAGAAACCAAAGAATACATACTACCCTTCAGCAAGACTGGAAAGATCTCAGCACTCTTAGTGAGAACAAGATTTGTATTCAGAGCCAGATTCTTGAAGGCTCCTTTTTTTTTTAAATCCAGACTTACCTAGACTTGATTAAATTGTACTGTAGGAGTGCAATAGGACAAATATCTGTTCTATGTTGTAAAACACATGAAATTGACCAAGACAAAAGCAGCCAAGCTACGCTTAGAGGTAACCATGATTTTTTTTTTTTTTAAATAGGTGAATAACTACCACTTGTTATTACTCATCCAAAGATAATACAGTGAGGGGAAAGTTCAGACAGTTAGGTGTAGCTGGGGAGCTCTCGGGTGAAAAGCATGAT
Organism: Pavo muticus; assembly: GCA_016647715.1. Classification (NCBI taxonomy): domain Eukaryota; kingdom Metazoa; phylum Chordata; class Aves; order Galliformes; family Phasianidae; genus Pavo; species Pavo muticus. The sequence goes on from JACDJE010000216.1 coordinate 1,337,946, forward strand.
AATCCAAGTGGTTCTTCTCTGTACAGCTGGAGGACAGATAAGGCTGGGCCAGGAACAGAAACATCCTGTTAAGTAACACTTAGCTGCAAGAGAGCCATGCGGTCTCCCCTGAGCCTCCTCTTCTCCACACTGAACAGCCCCGGTTCCCTCAGCCGCTCCCCATCACACTTGTGCTCCAGACCCCTCACAGCTCCACTGCCCTCCTCTGGACACGCTCCAGGCCCTTACTGCCTTTCTTGCAGTGTAATTGGAGGCCAGGTGAGCCACAGGAAAGAGGATCCCCTCCAAGAACTTGTGCGTAAACACAAGCAACTTAGGAAGCAGAGAAAAGGAGCTGCAAGTTCCTTTCAGCCACAGAACTACGAAGCAGAAGGATAGCTTTAACTTTTTAGGATAGCTGAACTTTCATAAGATCTTAACGCGTACCAGCTTAATGCAGCAGTTAACAAATCTGCCATCCTGGTGATACTTCCTGTCGGTCAGGAACGCCTTCACAAGCTGCTCCAGGAGACGCGGCAGGCGCTTCTGTCTTTCCTGAGGCGGGAGAGAGCCCTCTACCCACTGCACGTACCTGAGAAGCGAACAGGCAGGTTAGAGACGTGCTGAGCACCACAGCCGCTGCGAGCACCGCAGCCGCCAGCACACCGACCTGTCCCATGGCTCCAGCGGGTCGCTCCCTTGATAGTTTTGGATCTGCGCCTCGTAACTTCTGCAAAACGAACAAGGGTCGGGCCGGGCAAAGGAGTTCGCGTGCTGAAGCCCACTTCCTCAGCCACCCCGCCACGCCAGCCAGCCCCCCTTCCCGCCAGGTCCCGCTCACCGCGCGATCTTCTCCTCATCCATCCCTGCGCCGCCCGCCCCAACCGCTGCCGATTTAAACTCGCCGCGCATGCGCGGTGCGGCCCGGCGCTGCATCCCTATTGGCCACCCCCTTCCACCAATCCCACTCACCGCCGCTGCCAAGCCCCGCCCCTCCCCGCTCGGCAGCGGCTCGGCGCTCCGTCGTCACCCAGCGCTGAAGGGCTTCTTAGGATGGCAAGGAGGGCTGTATGTCCGTATATAGGCAGGCCCAGGTGGTGCGATGCAGGGCTTTGCTCTGGATTACTTGCTTTGGAAGCCACAAGGGCAGGTCATGCCCGAGCAGTCTGGTGGCCTTCTACAATGCAGCAGAGCAAGGGAGGGCAACTGATGTCATCTGGGCAGACTTGTACAAAGCCTTTAACAGTCCCCAACCACAACTTTATCTCTAAGCTGGAGAGAGATGGATTTGAAGTCTGAACTGAAGGCTAAACAGAGAGATGGATGGTCACAGCCAGTGGGTCTCTACACCCATGTGGAGGCCAGTGACACACAGTGTCCCCCTGTTGGGACCAGTGCTCTTCAGCATCTTTCTCAGTGACACAGATGAGGGATTGAGTGCACCCTCAGCAAGCCTGCTGATGACAACAAGCTAAGTGGTGTGGCTGATGCAGAGGAAGGGATGCTACTGAAGGGGATCTGAGCTCTGAGCAGGCATGAAGAGTGGGCCTAGGAGAACCTAATGAGATTCAACAAGGCCCTGGCACTGCTGCCCAGAGAGCTCTGGATGCCCAATCCCTGGAGGTGCCCGAGGCCAGGTTGGATGGGCCCTGGGCAGCCTGAGCTGGTGGGGGGCAGCCAGCCCATAGCTGGGGGGTTGGAGCTCAGCAGTCACCCTTCTGTGCTTATAGAAGGATCCTGCCTCTATCTTTAGCTCTCAGATTCAATAGTAACCTGTTACTGATGAACACAGGCCATAGTCAAGGGCTCTGTGTATGTGAACTTAATAGCAGTTCATCACACAGCGTACCCAGCCACCTCCCAACATTAAACAATAATGGATGTCAATGATTAACTGCTAAATTTAGTGTACTAACAAGAACTGTTTAATGCAGCTTACTTTGCTCCATATATGCATATAAAAGTGCTGTAATACAAGATTCCAGTTATAAGGAATAGGTATTTCATAACATATTGAATACTGCACTTGACTTGCGCAGCCAGATACACAAACCTTCAGTCTGCTCTCCCATGAGAGCATTTCCAGTTTCCACATTTATGTGAGACCTTACATGAGATAAAGCTCCTTTACATGACAACGCCATTTCCCACATCAGCTGCCCCTTCAACTGTTTAATCTCGTCCATGATGTACCTGACCACAGTGACTGAAGGCAGGCAGCCAGAAAACGTGCTGGAGACCTGTGCAGCTGAGGATTAGCTCCTCCTTGTCAACCACTGTTTTTGCCCTGAGTTACGCAGCTCTTTCAGAAGTAAGATCACCAGGTACAGCAGTGGCAGGGGACAAGTTTAAGATCACTTCAAAAGAAGGGCCTTCATCTTCAAGAGGTATCTCTGCCTCAAACATACGCTGAAGCAGAGCATCAACTGTCCTGTACCCTGGAGGTGGCAAAAGAGAGTCACTGCAAGCATTCATGTCTGTTTTTCCAGCATAAGCACCTACCTTAATAGAGCTCTTACTCAAAGGCTGCTCCCACTGTTTTACGCTACAGAGGCAAGAAAACAAATGCCTCTGATATTTACTGATATTTTATTCTATCTGCTTTTCAACACTTTGAGCACTTGTAAAGAATAGACTCTGATTTTAAAGATTCAGGTACTTCTATTCCCCACATTTCCTTCAACAGATTTGTGATCCCAACCATCTGGGAAAGTGAGAAGTATGGGTTAGGAGAGCTGCTAAGGTACAGCAAGAAATCTAGTGGAAGAAAAAACAGGCACTAAGATAGAGGAAAGCAGTGGATAGTCACCCCATGATCTAAGCCAGGAGGAGTACGGAGTGCATACAGGAAGGAGAGAAGACAGGCTTCTTGGTAACAGCAAGACCTCAGCCACCAAGGCAGTGTCTCCACAGGCTGGCTACTGAAGACAAGCATGCACTGTAAGAGAGAGGAAGAAAAGCTGCTCCAGAAGTAAAAAGAAACAGCAGAGTTTGCAGTTCTCAACACAACTCTAGCCAAGTTTTAGCTGCTTTTATGGCTCAAAGAAAGCAGAAGTGCTTGGGAACTTCCTCAGAGACAGGACAACTAACTGGGACAGTTCAGAGCCTTGGCCTTCTAAACAAAAGAGAGACATAACAGCAGCAGTCACCACACCTCTGAAAGAACCTGTAGGGCAACACTTACGTTTGGAGGCAATTTTAAACACCAGCCCTTTAGGCTGTGCCTTTGTTCCACCTTCCCCCTCAAGGTCATTGTCAGCACTCTCCATGTTATCAAGGAGTTGTTCATCCTGGAGCGCCTCCCTGCACAAGAAAGATCAGAAGTTATCCTACAGGGACTCACATGTACACACCAGCAATGCGTTCTCTTGAACAAGGTAAGCATCACAGTCATGCTGTTAGTCTCCAGCATCTCCTGCCCCTGGATGACAGTCTAAATCCAGAACAGCTCAGTGAGGCAAAAAGTTCACTGTGCTCCCACCTCCAAGGGGAAAGTGAGTTACTTTCTACTACCATCCCTAGACCAAGACCTTTAAGGTCAAGACAGATTAGCAAGATCTTCATGACGAGGAAGAGGAGTCTCAGTTCACACCCAGAGATGGAAGGAAGCATCTCCTGCAGTCCCACTGCTCTCACTGGAGTTGCCAAGCCAACCACACCCAGCACTACTGTTTGAAGGGGCTTGCTTACTCTTGAACTCCCATTCCCAGCTCCTGGATTTTCTGCTCAATGGCCGTCTCCACTTCACTCTTCTCCAGGGAGTACTCCACAAAGAAAGCTTCCAAGATGAATGACACAAAGATGCTGAAAGAAATGAGAAGGAGAATCACATAGCAGCCTTTCCTTACTGGAAATCCTCCAGCTTTGGACATCAACTATTCTGACTAGACAGGCTTGTAGCCCAGCTCTAGGTACTGAGGGCTTATGGCAATGTCTGCCAGAGATGATGAGCTCTAAGGCAGAGCACCACTCAGTGGAGCTAAGAACAGATGCAAGAGGCTCTTCAAAGAGAGGGGCAGGATACATGTCAGAGCAGCACACCATACATGATCCTAGGATCATAAACACTGCCCTGGCAAGGGTCAGAGCCCCTCTTCGCTCCACTAAGGATAAGAGAAAACCAAAAACTTACTTGATAATAATTATAACCATCACAATGTGGAAGGCAATGAAATAAAGCTTTGCAGGCTGAGCAGTCACGTTGGCAAATCCATTGGCAAAGAGTATAAAGGGAATTAAGGGCAAAATTGCTGAAGGAGAAGATCTTGCTCTACAGTAGTGCTAAGGGAGGGACCAAATAATACTTCCTAACAGTAGCATTCAGGAGGAAGGGAATAACAAGTACTATGCAGGGAACATTCCTCCATTTTGGTTTGACACTAACTGCATAGGTACATTCAATACAGGGGAAAAAAATAGGGCTCTGGGGAGAAGGGAAACATGGGTCACCAAGTTCTAGTTTGTACATTCCACTACAAAGGATATCATGCCACTGATTGACTACAGTAAGCTCCATCAGAACAATGAAGGAAGACGCAAAGTTGTTGAAGTTGTTCTTGCAGTATTTTCCACGGGCAAACAAAGAATCCTTGAGAGCCGGGTTTCCACATTCCAAGGCATAAGGAGCATTTGAGTTTGCAGGGAAGAACTGGATTTTCCCATGGAATAACTCCATGCCAATTACAGCAAATATACAGTACACAACCTGGGAAGAGAAACACCATTACAGGCTTCTCCAGTGAGCAGAAAGCCCCATGGCAGGTTTAAAAGCTCCAGCAGACTTTCCAGTTTTTACTGATACAACAGCCTGCGGAAGAGTAGCAGTCTAAGAGATTCAGCCCCCTCAAAAGCAACTACTTATTCCTGCCCAGAACTGCAGACCAAATACACAGAAATGAAACATTCTCAAATCCTAAGAGGAAAATCCATTTCAAAAAAGTGATTTTAGAAAATAAGCAGTCTCATTCAGCTTCTTGCCCAAACCATGATTTGATTCCTTATCGTATCCAAAGCCTAGACTGCACGGAACATCTTTGCTGCCCCATGGAGGACAATGTCCTGGCAATTTCTGACCTGGCAACTAGCAGTAACCCAACCACTTTGGGCATGTAAAGATGTGCCATAACTAAGAACCAAACATACACTGAGTTTCAGTGGCCCGACACCCAAACATTTGCATTTATCCTCTTGAAAACCAGATGTGTGAGACTTATAACACATTCCTGCTAAACTGAATGCTTTGAGCTAAGATACCAGGTTTTCTTACCAGAGTCAGCCCTCCAAATGTCAGCATGGTCGGCACGATGTTTATCAGCGTGTTCATGATGACTCGGAACCTACAGCAAACGATTCATGATAACACCAACTGTGGGGAGACTTTAAAAGCTCATGCTTACTTACTACATCCCATCCAGCATGAGCTCCCCACATATCCTTATTTATTGCTGCAGAGAGGTTGCAGCAGCTGGGTTCATCCCAGACAAGTTGAGACAAGGCCTTGGGATGTTTTCTTGAATTGCCACGATCAATCTAAAGCTACAGAGCAGCTTTAAGCACCATTTCTGCCAGCCTGATCCAGCTTGTCCCACAAGCATATCCCTGTCCCATTCTGCTCATCACCTTTGAATGCTGTCAACAATCCTTATCAGCCTGAGGACCCTTAATATGAAGACAATGTCCAGGATCTGTTGACTGTTATACTTCGTGGCTGAGAAAAGAAAAAGATTTGTCTTCTGAGAAATAAGCAGGTAAGTGCCAATATAAAGCACGTTTTTACATTTGTAAGAGTTACGTCCTCGTTAAACACTTAAAAAACCAAATAGTCATTAGTGGGGGAAAAAAAAACTTGGTTCTTAGAAACCCTATAGGAATTCCATTATCCTGCCAAAAAAACCTCCCAAGACCAAGATGATGGCAAAAGACAACTCAAAACCACCGAGTCTCCCAGATGCATGCAGGCTGCTCAAGCTGCACTTACTCGATTTCAGGGTGGTATTGAGTATCGTTGCAGTCAGGGCAGCAAAGATGATGAGGGTATCAAACCTAGCATGAGGGAAGGCAGTGCTGTTAGATTTGTGGGCAACACAGAATGGGCACTTAAGCTCCCACATGACATACATGAGAGGAAGAAGGGTCACTACTTCTGTGGGGCAGACAGCCCTGCTTCATCTCAGAATAATTTGCAATGGAGGAAGATGGGAAAGCTTTATATAGCAAAATACTTTCCCCTGCCCAGCCACTACTTTCATACACTGCAGTCACATTTGACTGGAGCTAGCAGAGGGGCAGACAACAGCAGTCTGTCAGACAGGAAAGAGTACACTGTCCTCTCATGCATAAGCTTATTTTAACTGCATCCTGGAACATGAGTTGTCTCTGGAAGCCTATTTCCTCAGACCTTCATTTCTTGACAAACTGAACACAGAGATCTCACTGAAATGCATACTCACCAGTTCCAGAACTGATTTTTGCCAAAGAATGCCCTTGGTTCGTATGTGTATACTTTCAGGAGTATCTCGATTATATATAAAGCAAGGAAGACCCACTCTGCATAAGAAATATAAGGGCTTTCCTCATCCAGAGCAATGAAGATTGCATTTATTAGAATGATCACATCATAAGTCCAAACAAATCCCCTGCAAGCAGAGAGAAAAAAAACCAACAAAAACAGTCAGCTCACCGCTCTCAAGAAGGTAAAAATTAGTTCTTTGCCCTCCCTCTGACATTATAATGCAGGTAACTACCCATCAGCTTTTGCAAAACCTGAGTTTTGGGAAGTTACTGTGGAGCTGAGTTTTACAGTTTAAGCCTAGCAGAGAACACAGCCTTGAAGGTACACCAGTGTCAGTACTTGCAGTGTTAAGCTCTCAGAAATTTATTACAACTGGATTTCCACCAAGTCTAGCAGCATTTGTCAAGCAGAAGAACTGGACAAGTGAAACAGAAGTCTGTAAATAAAACTGAGAGGAAACGGGTATGCTACAATTAGATGGAACTGAATAAGCTGGGAAAGTGGATGGAGAGAAGTCACATCATATTCAAATGGAAACGCAAAGTCCTGCTGCTGGGGAAGACCGGGAGGAAGGCAGCTGGGCAGAATGGCGATGGACCAACTGAAAAGCAGCTCTGCAGAGCACCTAGCTGGTGATGCATGGAGGGGAGGATGTCTTGGTTGACAAGCGGAACGTGAGCCAGCAATGCACCCTGGCGGTAAAGCTGACCAACAGCATCCTGGGCTACCCTAGTAGAAGAACTGTGAACAGGTCATGAATGCTGAAGGCCTCGTTTGGAGTGCTGTGGCAGGATCTGGGCTTCCTAGCATGAAAGACCAGAACCTACTGGAGCTAGTATAGCAAAGGGGCACGAAAAACGATTAGAGTAACCTGACACACAGTGTAGAGAGACATGGTGATGTTCAGCCTGAAGGGGAGAAAGGCTGGGGGGAAGTCTTAATGTATCTAAATACCTGACAGGAGGGTGTAGAGAAGATGGAGCCAGACTCTTCTCAGTGGTATCCAGTGAAAGCACAAGAGGCAATAGGCACATATTGAAATACAGGAAATTCCATTTAAACAAAAAAGCTTCTTTTTGACCATCCTCAGTTTTAAACACTGGAACAGTGCACAGAGGTTGTGGAGTCTTTCCTTGCAAATACTCAAAACTCAACTGGACACAACCTCGAGTAACCTACTCTATCTGACCCTGCTTGGAGCAGGGAGGTTACACCTGACTATCCCTAGAAGTCCATTCCAACCTCAGTAACTTCTGCATTTCTGGGAAGACTCAGATGTGAAGCAGAGCACTAGCAGCTCACAGTACCGATTTAATAAGAGCTGATGAAAATATGCAATGCAGATTTACAGCAGACTACTGACTTAAGATCATCACTTTCATAGAATCATAGAATGGCCTGAGTTGAAAAGGACCACAGTGATCATCTAATTTCAACCACCCTGCTGTGTGCAGGGTCACCAACCACTACAGCAGGCTGCCCAGAGCCACATCCAGCCACTTTCCAGTAAAGCCTTCAGTCTGGTCCTTCTAGGCAGGCCATAAAGCACTCCCTGCTTCCAGGAAAAGCTATTTACACTCAGCACCTATAGAAGAACAAGTGGGATTGGATGTTGGTGGCTCTGTGTCTCTTCCAAGTCTACTTTCTCCACACCTAGCAAAGGTAGGCTAAAAGCAGTTAATTCACAGAACATTTTCGAAAGCAGAACCCCCAGTTTGCCTGAATAGAGCTTGCACTTTTCAGCATGACACCCAGAAGACCATTTACTTACAACAGTACTGCTCTGCAGTGCTTTACATGATAGGAGCTGCTTGCTCCACCAGTACAGACTTACCTGTGCCTAACCACGCTGCGCAGGAACAGACTCACTGCTGATCTGTATACACGAGGCATCCACCGCCCCAATGGATGGCTGCGTATTTTCAAGGTAATCACCTGGATGTTGAGCAGATCTGCCAGCTGTACAAAGGACTTCTTGTCTGCAGCAGGGAGAGAGCACTAAACATCAGTCCACTGCCATTTAAAAACAACCCTGTCTGGCAAACCTACATGCATGTAAGTCGCAGCAATCTGGACTCGATACCTCTGCAGTCAGCAAAGCACAAGGCCAAAGAGGTATCCACCACAAAACAGGTAGAATTCAGTGCTCAAGCAGTTCCTCCACCCCGTTCCTGACAGACTGCCTCAAAGCAAGGCCAAAAACCAACAAAAACTTTTAATGATCTAGCATGATGAGATTGGCCCATCTCTCCCAGTATTCTGTCTCCAGACAACACAAAGCCAGAGGCTCTAAAAGAACATGTGCTACATTATTTGGAGGAATCTGCTAACAAGGGAAGTCGTCTTTGTCCTTTTGTGCTGAGAAGAGGAAGAACCCTTCTTCACAGAGAACTTGGCCTGATGACAAATGGCCATGAAGAACTGCCCACAGTATACAGCACAGGCACAAAGAACAGCCTTTCAGGACTTGAGTAATCTGGAGAGGGAAGTCCCTCTGATCCATTACATACCATGAGTCCCAGCAGCAGAACTCTGGAACCAGGCTCCTGACCCCAGGCTCCTCCCCAGTCCCCGAGTACAGTGGGCCCCACTGCTCACCTATGAAACCCTTCTGCTCATCATCTGAGATGCGTAGCAGCAGCTCTCTGTGGGAGTTGCTGATATCAGGAGCCACCAGCTTGACAAGCTGCTTCCACTGGGCTTCTCTAACCACAAACTGCGTTCCCTCCTCTTCCTTCAGGAGGTTGAAGGCCTCTATCATCTTGCGGCGCTTCATGTAAGCAAGCGTACGGATCTCATTCTAGAGAGAATGAGAAGATTCAGGCAGCTTCAGCCACGCTTTCCCCTTCTTTGTTTATCTTATTTCCCTAGCACAGATATGTAAGAGGAACAAGTTTGGAGTGATACTAGACATGATGTACAGCAAAATCAACGGGGTGATGAGAAATGCCATTTAACAGGCAACCACAGACCTCTGGAGGGATCACTGGGTTGCTTACTGTTGGGAGATGCGTTGAAACAAACGGAAGGGAAGACAAAGGATAGTATCTAACAGGAAGGAGATGAGGCAATATCTCCCAAAGATCACAGGATCTGCATGCCTGCCGGTCACAGAAGGAAAGAGGATATGTCCACACACATTTGCCATCTATAAGGGAATACTGCTGACATCAGGGGTGGAGATCCTTTTCTGTATGAGATTATAAGCAGACTAAAGAACCTCATAACCTTGGGAGAGTGCAGCCTTGGGAAAAACCTAGCAGACTGCTTACTGGGTAGGAGAGTCAATCCCCTCATGGGGCACCCAGGAATTTCCAGCTCTCATCCTTTGATTGCACCTATCCAAACTGTGCCTATTCAGCTGGTGCAGAAGAAGCAAGAGTTCAGATTTACTTCAAGCTTCCTTCACATTTCCCTTGCTCTAAGAGTCCATGCAGTGGCAGAAAAAGCGCGCTGTGTACTTACAGCCAACTGAAAACAGTCTGCATAGAAGCAGTGGTTTTCTTTGCTAGAACTAATCCTCTAGCAGACATGCACCTCCTACCTGTTTCAAACACACCAGGATAGAGTATTTCATTTTCATATACTTAAAATTAGCAGTAATCTCCATTATACGAAAAGCAGACTTGTGCTTTTTATTTGCAGAGAACCAGTATAGGCTGGAAGCTATATGTTTATTCAGGAGAAGCTGTTCACCTTTTCCACACCATGCAGAAGCCTCCCAAGGGAAGGCCAGATGCCCCCATGCAAGGTTACACAGGACAGCAGGCAGCTGCTGATCACAATTCACCCTTCCACTTATTACCTTCAGATGTTTTTTGTAGTTGTTATACACAACAGCCAGGAAGAGTGACATGAAGATGTAAGTGTTGATGATGACAAAGGCAATGAAGAACAGGGCATACCACGAGCTGAAGTCAAATGCTGGCATCCTAGAGGAAAGAGAGATTACTTGCTGAGCAGACAGACAGGGAAATAAACAAAACCAAACTATCTTCCAGATGAATTGTAGAATGTTTTGGATAGCCAGGTGAGACATCCTGGAGGGAGAAAAAAGAATAGAAAAACCAAGAACCTCTGTGTATTGGTTGAATTACAAAAGTTTAATTCCACCAAGTTTGAATCCTGTGTTTAATCAGTCCCTACTGATACGATGCAGAAGAGAAAGCACAGATTAAACTTCTGTCAGTGTGGCTAAGTTTAGACACAGAGCCTTGAGGTGAAGTCTCAGTCATACTGGTGAGTTATTGGCTTCAGGGTCCCTCACTGCACTTCTGCTTAGGTTCCCTAGAACAATCTGTATTTCACCATTTAAATACCTGGGGTCCCCGGAACACTCCAGTTCTGTTCAGTACATCTCTAGCACACAAATGAGAGTCCCACTCCACCCTCAATCCCATCTTTCCTGATGAAATGGTAATAACTCAGAACAAGTGAGGATCAAAAGTCCAACCCTCTTGTAAGTTTAACACAGCTGTGCAAGTTATGAAAGTCTGCATACACATACCCACAAACATCATGAGAACAGACATCCAACCACTAGAGCACAGTCTTCCTTTTTATGAGAAGGTTCTAATCAAAGAGCTAGGGGATTTGTCTCTTAGATTGATGCCTTACTCAGCTGATGGATCTTTTGGAAAGCTTTACTTTCAATGCATCTTTTAGAGAAGTCCTCCCAACCTGTGGGGTCAGACCTCAGACTGCGGTTCAAAGGCCATCTATAAAACAGATGGGTAACAATTCATGGAACTCCTACAGGCTGGAGAAGTGAGAGCCCCATTGCCACTCTATAAGACATCGCTTTGCAAAACAGTACTGTTTATCCTGAGACCCTGCCAGGATGCACAAAAGACAGTGCTCAGATAGCTGAGTGTGAGCGCCCACATTTAGCTGTTGCATCACGATACTTCTTGGTTACCTGGTGCCAGAGGGATAGGAAGCTGAGAAAAATACAGCAGCAGAACAAGCAGAGTTTATTTCAAGGGTAGGTAGTATTAGAAGACCCTTCGCTGCTCCCCACTCCCCCCCACATTCCCCAAATGGGCCTAGTAAGTGATGTCACCTGCCACAGATGCTGATCACAGCTTTGTATCACAACACAGTTGTTATTTTCCCCACCACTAGGAGCAGGACACCAGCATTCACAACACAAGGACTGCAAGCTCAGCATACATACATGACATCCGGGCTGTTTGCAGTTGTCACCAACACATAGAGGTCAAACACAATTTCTAGGTAGTCTCTAAAATATGGCAAGCCTTCTGCTGTCTGGAGGTTCCTAGGAAGAAGGCAACAACCTGGTGTTAAGCACAGAGACCACATCCCACTCCAGTGATTACAGGTATCAGCACTTTGTATTTAGTAGAAATCATCTGGAGTTGCCAGATCCCTTCTGCTAAAGAGGGATCACAGCTATTCATACCAACGTACTCTGAACAGCATCAAAAAAACCCACAAAAATGTTTTCACACCTCTCACCAAACAGCTTCAGGGCCATGAGGGAGAACATGAGAAGGCTAAACATGAAGAGCAAGAAGACGTAGGTGATCTCTGGCAGTGTATTGCGGATGCTGCGGAAGGCTCTTCGAATCTGGCAGGGACAAAGGAAGTGTTTAGAAGCAGTACCCAGATCTCCTGTCACCATCCTATCAGGTGAGAACACCTACACAGGGACAGGCAAGCACAGTGGGACACAGAGCCTTGTCTACTGCCTGGAAGGAAGGATTCTGACTGCATGAGTTCTTCCTGCTCTTACACAAGTTTGCCTAGGATAACCAAGAGGAAAGCCCTGCTACTAAGGCAAACCTGTGCAAGAGTATGAGGGCTTTCCTCTTCACCCTCCCAGTTTATGTTGCATCGTGAACTCAGTTAGACAAGGGACAGACAGCCCTGTGGCATCACTGAAGTGCTCTTGCTCTAAAGGACTGGTCAGAGACAGAAGTCTGTCACTCCCGGGCACTAAACATGCTCCAAGCTTGAGAGTTCAGCTGCTCCCTCCTGCAGGCCTCCACAGCACAAGTTTGTTTATTTGCAAATCAGGACAGTCTTGGGTAGCAGGGCAAAGATCTCCCTGTTAGGGAGTAGAGTAGTAGGGACCAGAGTCCAAACCATCCATCTGGACCACAAGCTCAGTTTGGAGAACTGTGCAACATTTGTGCTTGTTTGCCTAGGAGACTTCCAGAAATAAGTAACCTGGCCCCAGTCTCAAGGAGAAACAGTTTTCTTGTACTTACTGCTGCTTGTGTTTACTACTTCTGAGAGTAGCAACTAACTGCTGGCAAACAGAGACTGGTCTTCCATACAGGCTGAAGGAATCACAGCCTGTAGGCTGAGCTTATGAGAAACATTCTTTCCTCCATGCAGTGTTAATCTTTAACAAAGATGACACAACAGCACTGTGTATGGCAAGATGCTCTGGTTTCAGTCCCATTCACACTCAGGGCTCTGGACAGCAGCAACCCAGTCCACAAGCTTAGGAAGATGCTTTGCAGTACCTTGCACTATGCCCAAGCAGCACCCCTGTGAATGCACCCTTTTCTCTCTCAAGGTCCCGCCCCAGGTCACCTCAGAGAAATTCACTTCAAGGAGTTTGAATTCTGCTTTTCTACATTCTACTACATTCCCTTGGTTCTCAGAAAGCAGCATGCTGTCCAGAAGCAGGAATTCCCATTAGACCCATTCCTTACCTGGCGACTCTCTGCAAAGTTGATCAGGAAGATGGGCCTCACTATTCTCGACCATCGAACACTCTTTATGTTGTATATCCTGAGGGCCCCATATATGGCCAAATCAGTCAGAGATAGCTGTAGAAGAAAGAGGATGAAAATCCACAGAAACAAGGTTGGAAACATGTATGAGCTAACCCAGTTATCTTCACCATCCAGACAAGCCAGATGTGTATACAACAGGTTTGTGAGAACAGGCTGATGTGCCAATTGGTTTGGCGACTTGTGCAGCAGACCCCAGAAAAGACACAGGAGGAACAAAAAGCTGCCTCCACATTGCCCAGCTCAACCCTTGTGACTCCTGAGACCTAACTCACCAGGAATGCAACCATGATGCAGATGTTCTTGGTATCCTTCCAAAATACATTACGGCGGGTGATTTTTGCAAAATGCATCAGTCGGCCAAAGAACACCAGAAGGCACAACACCTCCACTAAAGAAGTGGCCTGCAGACAGAAAAGGGACTCCAGTCAGAAATAACAAGAGCAATGTTAGTCCTGTTCATACAGATAGGGAATCTCAGGCTGAGGTACAGGCAAGACAAGTATATAGGGTCCATATAAAAGTCTTGCCAGTGAGTTTTGCTGCTGGCCGTTCTACAGGCTCATACCTTGGCAATAGTTCTAGGCTTCCTTTTGTGAAATTCCCTGTTGAATGCAGGTTAGAGCCAGTAACTTTCTATTTGGTTAGGATTTAAGGAGCACATCAATCACAAACACTGGTGCAGAAAAAAAATAAAGGCTGAAAGGGTGGAAGGGAGCAATGTGACATTGCCGATCACATCAGCCATTGTTGATGTTCACAGGACCATATCTAGTTCTTATGCCTATTTTTGCCCCTGTTCCAGCATATGGGAAGTATGAACAGGAAGACCAGCAGCAACCACCTCCTTACACCTTGATAACTTGTCTCAAGCATGAAATACACTGCTGAGCCAAGGGAACAGTAGTTGCATTATCACTTCTGCACTGCCTGGAAACTCACCAGGAAAGGGAGTGGATACACAGCAGGTTCTTCAAACACTGCAAGGGAGAGGTTGAGAAAGATGAAGAAGTAGGTGGCTGTTCGCATAAACCAGTGGTTATAGAGATAATAAAGCCTGTAGAGAGAAGGCAGTGGCACCGTAAGTAGAGGGTTCGTGTACGTACCCACATGGTCAGCAAGTCTGTCTTGGAAAAACAGCACACACTTCCCAAACAGTAAAGGAAGAAGGGTACATCAGCATAGATAGAACAGGGAAGTGTTCAAAAGTTTCTGTCAGAGTAAGCTTTTCTATATACACACACAGGAGTCAAGAACTATTCTGTCCCCTCTAGCAAAGCCTCTGATGGCTGCTGATATTAATCACGAACACATCCAGCTCTCAGTCTTCCACAGGAGGCTGCAATAGTGGCTCCTTTTGGAGCACCTCCACAGGAAGAGCACAGGGTTTCTCTGCTAATATATAGGCTGCCTGCAGTGCCAGGTAATCATCTCACCTGCCCAGTAATAACCCCAGACAAAGGTACAAGGCAGGTGATAACATGGATGACAACACTATGTCCTTAACAACAGCACTAAGACACCACCACATAAAACCTGCTCATTTCAGCTACTCAGAGTTAACATACTTGGGCAGTACAAAACTCTTGAAGCTTCAATAGCTAAGCTAAGAGAATTAAAAGTGTGACTGATGTTGTACCAGCAGCTAAGTGGGAGAGTCAATACTGCAGGCAAAATAGCTTTGGTTTTGGGAACTTCATTTGCCTGACTGCCAATTAACAAGTTATTAGTGACTTCTGGCTTCTAGCAGCCACTGGCCTTGCTAAAAAGCACCTGAGCAGAGACACCACAAGCTCCTAGGATTAGCTGAAGTGGTGGTCACATGGGGCTGTTGCCACCATTACCAAGCCAGCTGGCACAGGACTGTTCTCCAACCCAGCTACCAGAACCCTGCCACTCACACCCCATGCAGTCACCTTCCAGCACCTCCTTCCATGCAGGCAAGCACTGAGCTGCCCATACTCATTATCTCTGCTAGCTCTACAGCTTCATTTTGTTTCTTACCTCCAGAAAAAAAAGAAAGAAAAGTTTTCATTTGTCTTCCACTAAGATGCATTGAGTTGTACTCAATATACACATTCCAGTTTAAATCTGGCCCTTTACAATCTCACCCAAGAAAGCCTCTCAGCATCCCATCTTGGCCAGCCTCACAACCACCATACAGCTCAGCACAGCTCTGCAGACATAGGCTGGCTCCCCCCAACAGAGAACTACTGAGGTTGGAAAAGACCTCTGTGATCATTAAGTCCAACCCCAACCCATCCCCACATCCCTCAGTGCCACATCACTACGGCTCTGCAACACCTGTAGGGACGGCAGCCCCAGCACCTCTCTGTGCAGCCGTGCCGCTGCCTCACCGCTCTTCTGACGAAGGAACTCAGCCCAGCCCCCCACAGGCTGCCTGCAGGAGCAGAGCCCTGCAGACCCCCTTACCTGACAGCCTCGGGGGAAGTCTTAAAAGGAATATTTCTGTTGTACTGCGCATCAGAGACAAACGCTGCTGCCAGCAGGAGCTCCTGGGGAAGGGGGAAGAAACACGGGTCAGTGAGTGCTGGGGGGCGAGGGAGACACCCCAGGAAGACTCCCCCCACCCAAAGGCGGAGATGGAGCACACGCTGCCCTACGCTGCCCTGCCACCTCCCCAGCCCGAGGGGAGGGCGCTACCTGCGAGGCAGCCTCAGCCATGGCCAGAGAGACGCTTCACCCCTCCCGCCGGCCCCGCGGCATTTAACGGGCCCGCCCCCGCTAGCGGAAGCGGGAGGCGGAGGAAGGCCGGGAGGAGGAGCCGCCGCCTGCAGCGCACATCCCCGCGGTCCCGATGGTGCTGGAGGCGCTGAGGCCGCGCGCCGTGCGCTTTGCACTGCTGGCCGCCTTTGCCGCCGGCGTGCTGGTGGGCTGGCAGGCCGCCCGCGCCCGCCGCCGCTTCCTTCGCTGGCGACAGAGCCGCCTGCAGCGCCGCCTGGACGCCGCCCGGGAGCAGCTGGAGGCGGCCTGAGCCGGGCACCGCCGTCCTCCCCTCCGCTCCCGTTCCCTCCCCGCGTGGGCCGCCCTGTGCTCGGCGTCGCCGTGCATCGGAGCGCTGCGTCTCCGCTGCTTCGCGATGCCCGGGGCCGCTGCTGATCCACCGGCCAGAACCGATCGCAGCGCGGCCTCATCGCTCCGATCGGTGAGGACACGGCACGGGGACACGCGTAACAAGCGACGGATCTCGGCCTGACAGAACGCGAGTGGCAAGGACCGCGCGGGGGTGACCGAGCAGCGCGCTGCGGCACGAACGGGAACATTAAATCAGTGCTTGTACGCTGGACTTCGCAGTGTGTTCCTACACCCCGCCCGCACGCGGGACCCGGGCCCAACGCGCGCGCGGCGTTCCCGGAAGTGGTGTCATTTCCGTGCGCCGCGCCGCCCGTTGCCTAGCGACCATGACGGGGAGGCGGGCGCGCGGCCCGCTGCAGCGAGTGCAGCGACAGAGCCGGGAGCTGCGGGCACAGGTACCGGCACCGGCAGCGGCTCCGCCGCTGGGGAATCCCTTCCGGCAGCTGACGGCGCCTCTCGTGTGTTGCAGGTGGAGGCGCTGTGGGTAGAGAGCGCGGGCGCGGCCGTCGGGCGACGAGAGGCCCTGAGGCAAAGGTGAGGCGGTGCCTGCGGGGCGCGGGCCGCGGTCTCACCCACAGCCCGGAGCGTCGCCGGTGTGAGCAGCGGTCACGCACGGGCTCAGTGCTGGAGATGGCTTGAAGGGACCTTAACGATCATTGAGCATCAACCCCTGCTGTCCAAGGCTCCATCCAACCGTGGGCACCACCAGGGATGGGGCATTCTCAGTTGTCTGGGCAGCCTGTGCCAGTCTCACAGCCTCTGAGTGAAAACTTCCCTTAACGTCTAACCTGAAATTCCCCTTTTACTTTAAAGCCATTCCTCTTTGTCCTAACACTATCAGACTGTAAAAAGTTGCTCCCCCTCCTGCTTATGAGTTCCCTTGAGGCATGGTAAGGCCGCAGTGAGGTCTCCCCGGAGCCCTCTTCTCTCTAGGCTGAAGAAGCCCACCTCCCTCAGCCTTTCTTCATGGGAGAGGTGCTCCACTCCTCTGAGCATCTTCATGGCCCTCCTCTGGACCCACTCCAACAGCTTCGCACCCTTCTTGTGCTGGGGGCCCCAGACCTGGGTGCAGTACTGCAGGTGGGGCCTCACAAGGGCAGAGCAGAGGGGAGACAATCCTCTCCCTGCTGCCACCCCTCTGTTGATGCAGCCCAGGACAATGTTGGCTTTCTGGGCTGCAGGTGCACACTGCTGGCTGATATACAGCTTTTCATTTACCAGGACCCTCAAGTCCTTTTCAGCAGGGCTGTTCTCAATGACTTCTTCTCTCAGTCTGTGCACATACCTGGGATTATTGCCCCGACCCAAATACAACACCTTGCACTTGGCCTTGTTTGGTTCACACAGGCCCACCTCTCAAGCCTGTCCACATCCCCCTGCACAGGCCAGAAACCTCCCATGGAGCAGAAGGGCAAAAGCTCGCTTGATCTTGATTTTCAGTACGAATACAGACCGTGAAAGCGGGGCCTCACGATCCTTCTGACTTTTTGGGTTTTAAGCAGGAGGTGTCAGAAAAGTTATCCTTTCCCATGTTGTATCAGCTACACCACTCAGCTTAGTGTTACCAGCAAACTTGCTGGAGGCACACTCAGTCCCACTGTCAGTGTCATTGATAAAGATGTTGAAGTACACGTCCAAAGATGGACCCCTGGGGGACACCGCTCATCACCTGCCTCCACTTGTGCTATGCCAGGACACAGAACCAGATCTCTCTTGCTGAGGTTCAGCCTGGGAAGTCACCAGAGCCTCTACTTAATGCAGCGTTACCTGGTCTTTGGGGCATTATGGAAAGCAGGGGTTCAATGCTGAGGAACTTGCATGGTGCAGTGGCACTCCTGCCTTCCCCCCGAGTAGCACTAGGCGAGGGCAGCAGCAATGGGCTCCCTCAGTACCCTGCCCAGTGCTGGGTTTGGGTAGGGATAGTGGGTGCCTGTGAGGTGATGTAGCATTGGTAAGCACATAGGCTGTTTGAATTCCTCAGGGCTGAGGTTGTTCTAAGTGAGAACTTGCACATCACAGGTAATAAGCGGTTAAGCTGTGCATCCCTTTGTTCTTCGGGGATTCTTGTGTGAATGATTGTCTCCAAGAACTTGTCAGAGCCAGGAGATGATCTCATTTTGTCCCTCTGCTCCAAATCTGCTGCTGCTGCTGCTGCTTCTTCAGCTTTGTTAGAACACCACTTCTGAGGAGACACTAAACACTTGCTTTATGAAGTACCCTTTGGGACCTTATTGGTATCTTTTGTAAAGCTTTGTGTGCACACAGCTGTGAGAAGTAAGGGCATCTAAATATACACGTGTCAGTGATTTTGCATGATTTCAATGTCCTGTCAACCAGGTTTAAGATAATGCTGTCTGTCTGTCTTGCTTTCAATGCAGATGTTTGCAGCTGCAGAAGCTGGTGGATGAGAATACAAATACCCTTCACAGTTTGAAAAAAGTAGGTATAGAGGCTTGTTAATGGTTTTCTCCTTAACATATTGTGGTAAATATTCAGAGAATGCTAGCCTCCTTCAGTTTTAGATGCCTCAGGACGAAAGTAATGCCTAGCACTGCATAACCTGTGAGTGGGATCTCTGAGATTCATTTATACTATCTAAAAACATATTTTTAACGCTAGTGCTGCATTAAAATCTTTATTAACCCAGTATATTTAAAGATGTTTATCAACCCACTGTGTTGTAGATTGAAAATAGGCTGTGAAATTTCATCTTGCTGAAGTAAAAGGCAAGAAAAATATCACTAAGCAGGGAGTCATCACTGCCCTGGAACATCAAAACTCATGAGACGTGTCTGTAAAGCTGTCTTTACAGGGAAACTTTACATTTGTTGTGTTTTCCTTTCTCAGGCTGATGAGCCTGCACCAGTGGGGAATTATAATCAGAGGAAAGAAGAAGAAGAAAAGCTATTGCTAAAGCTATCCCAGCAGCTGCAGAAGTTCTGTCACGTCTTGGATCAGGATAACGCAGCAACAAAGGACACGGTGTAAGTAACCCAAAGAAAGCATCTGTACTTCAGTGGAATTGTACATGCAGCACTGGAAAGGACCCTCAAAGACTGCTCATCCTCCCTGTTAGCTATTTAGAATTGCAGAAGAGCTGGCTTTTCTGGGGCTTCTTTTATTAATGAAGTCAAGAAAGCCTCGCTGCAGTTCTCTGAGGTCATTTTGGTCAATGGCTGAAATATAATGGAGGTTGTACTGTGGTCTGTATTCTTAGGGATGAAAAACCATTTCAGGTCAGGCCAGAGACTACAATGAGGTTTTTGTAGCTGGATGACACAGGGAAGCCCACGTTGTAAGGCTTTTACAGCAATTTCCAGAAGGTTTATTCACAATTAAACATTGTGAACGTTAGAAATGAACAAAAAGTTTGATTGATTTTGGGTAGGAATGAGGGACATCAGAAGGATCCTCAAGGAGAAGACAAAGATAAAGAAGAGGATGAGAGTGCTGATGGCAATGGAGAAAGCAGTGAGGAAGAAGAAAGTGAAGCAGCAGATGAGGAAGATGAGGATAAATTGTTGGATGATCCTGATGTTAAAGAATGCATTGCAGTGGGAGACTTCAATGCACAGCAGGAGGGGGATCTCACATTTACGGTAAGTAGGTCTCTGCAAAAAGGTATTGCCATGCTGGTACTGCAGGTCGTTCTGTATTAAGCAGCAGCAATATCCCTATGCTTTTGGGATTCAGAAGGGTTTGAGGGAGAAAGGCTTTCCCCAGTCTGCATTTCCCTTACTGGAGTTCAGTGCTCTCTTGCCTCTTTCTGTAGCAGTCTGTAGTTGTAGTTGCAGTCTGTGACCCGTGGGGAAAAATTGAATTGTTATTCTAATTGTGTTTGGCATCATTTTGAAATATCTGGTTGTCTTTTTTCTCCATTTCTCCTAATGGCAAAGAAAGGTGAAGTCCTGCTTATACATGATAAGAAGGCGGATGGCTGGTGGGTAGCTGAGAACTCAAAAGGGGAGAGAGGCCTCGTGCCTAGAACCTATCTTATGGTTAGTGTGCTGCGGCCGTCTTCTGTTCCAGTCTCACCTCTGTAATGTTCTGTGCATGAATCATCATACAGCTGCATGAAATTGGTCGTAGTGCTCATGTTCTGTACATGAATCATCATATAGCTGCATGAAATTGGTCGTAGTGCTCATGTTCTGTACATGAATCATCATACAGCTGCATGAAGTTGGTCGTAGTGCTCTTGTTCTGTACATGAATCATCATATAGCTGCATGAAATTTGTTGTAGTGCTCATATTCTGTGCATGAATCATCATATAGCTGCATGAAATTTGTTGTAGTGCTCATATTCTGTGCATGAATCATCATATAGCTGCATGAAATTGGTCGTAGTGCTCATGTTCTGTGCATGAATCATCATACAGCTGCATGAAGTTGGTTGTAGTGCTCATGTTCTGTACATGAATCATCATACAGCTGCATGAAGTTGGTCGTAGTGCTCATGTTCTGTACATGGATCATCATACAGCTGCATGAAGTTGGTCGTAGTGCTCACATGTGCACACAGCAGTATCTTAGTGCCACAATCTTTGGCACTAAAGATCAGCTCTGAAGACTCCAAGCTGTAGTGGACTAATGCTTGCTTTTCATGATTCATATGAGGTGTCAGTTCAAGGAAAGCTGGCTTATGTTGTGATTTGACGTGAAAAGACCTTCTCAGAAATTGATTTTTCAAGTTCTGCTCCCTCCCCCCGTTTGTTCAATGGCTTACTTGTGTTAGTGTATTTATTCCTGGGTATGTATCCAGTGTACAGCTGTGATGGACATGTAAATGTGGGTACACAGTTTGGCTCTACTGAGCCCTGCTAGGCTGACCTTTACACTGTGGAACAGCACTTTTCAGAACATAGGGTTTGTTGGGTGTCTTGTTGGGTGTCAACTTAGAGTGCCTTTGTGGGAACACTCCAATCCCCTGCTGTAGCTGCAGAACTGAGGGCAGTGCTGTGCAGTGACGGTCATTATGGACAGAATATCTCCTCCTATAAGCTATTCACATGTGCTGTAGTTGGAGAAAACATTTCTAAGAACAGAACTGTGAAAAAAGCCAGCGCTTGTCCTTTCTGAATCTGAATTACAGGTCCATAATGGAGATGAAGAAAGCCAAGAGGAAAGTGATGAACACATAGAAGTGGTGGATGAAACAGCAGATGGAACTGAAATTAAGAAAAGGTAAATGGAACGATGCAAAGGCAAATAAGTATAAAGTTGGCCTGCTGCCACCCTCATAGCAACCACCAGGTGCTGGGGGTTGCCAAGGCCTTTCCCATCCTGTGGTGCTGCCCTGCAGTGAGAGGTGGGGGTGCCTCTGCTGCCCTCCATCCGCCCTTGGCCTTCTTTGTCCAGTGCTGAGCAAAGGCCCAGCCTGCAGCCTGCCCTGGGCTGCCAAGAGCCTGGGCCTCACTGAGGCCTAGGTGGGGACCTCCCCCCACAGGGCAAAGCCGTTCCACGCTGGGGAGAGCAGGAGGGGACACTGGAGTCCCAGTGCAGACTCTAAAGAAGCAAAAATGCAGAGGTGCTTCATGGTTTTATATTATTATTTTGTACTGTCCTGTCTTGACAAAAAGTTCTAATGGAGCAGCTGGAATGGACTTCCATGCTGAACTTCAGCCCTTCTTCCTGTCCAAACCAAAGTCTTCTGCTTCTCCAGAGGAACATGGGCATTATATTAAGTAAATCTGTGGCTGATGCTAAACTGGGAGGAGTGTTGGCTCCCTTGAGGGCAGGGGGGCCTCACCCCAAGATCTTGACAAATTTGAGAGTAGTCACCATCTGTACGAAGAAGAGCAGATGCTGGTTCTGCACCTGGGATGGGGCAGCTCTGTGCACAGACCGGGGGATGAGGAGCAGCCCCATGGAAAGGGATCAGGGGGTTCTGGCTGGCAGCAAGTTGAACCTGAGCCAGCAGTTTTTTCTCAATTGGACAGACTTCAGTTTGCAGACACACTTTAACTCTGGTGGGATCTTTTGAGAGTTTGGGGTTTTTTTTTTGGTGTTGTCTTTCTTTTTGCCTCAAACTCAAAATCTGATTGGGTCACGTGTCAGCTCCTGTTTCAGCTCACCAGACACTGCAGCAAGCATGTATTTGGTGTTCAGATTTTTGTCCACATGGCAGTAACGTGTTATGAAAGAAAAATACTTCTTTTTTCTTCCAGAACTGACTCACACTGGAGTGCTGTAAGAAAAGCTATCACAGAGGTAGGTTTATCTCCTCCATAGCAGTGTGATCTACCGTGATGTTAATTATTTTTTAGACAAGATTTGACTTTTACTAAGCACCTTGTCTCATAGTATAGACCAGTGTTTTGAATTAACACCAGTTCTTTTCCATTGGTGTGCTTTTATTTTGTTAACAGGCTGCACCACTGCTGCATTATAATGGAAGGGGGATTTAACACAGTGAGTCTGTGTGGGGTCATACACAACACAAAGTAAAAGTCATTCCTTGGATTGGATCAAACCAACTTCAAAGTAGAGTTAGGTGGCTGATACCTCAGGTCGTTGATAGTGGTTGTGTATGAGCTGTAAATTAAAACTGAATTAGCTGCTGAAGGTCAGGAACACAAATAGCCCCTTTTGTTTGTTCCTAGAGTGACACAGTAGAGATATTGGCAACCATGGGAGCTGTTCCTGCAGGATTCCGTCTGTCCACGCTTTCCCAGCTCTTAGAAGAAGGTAAGGTTTCCTCACAGCAACTGCACTGCAGGATTTACAGGTGTCTGTAGTGAGTTTTTTAGTCCAATAGGGTAGTGACTGGGATAAAATCTTCGTTGCTTTATTGTAATTGGTAATCTGCTCAGGGTGGATTTGGCCAGTTAAATAACGTATTAAAAGGTTTTTTTTCTTTCCCTTAATCAATAAGTTTAATCAGTCTGAGTGAAATCCTGAGCACATGAAGGCAATGACAAGTTTCCTGACAATCTCAAACACGTTCCACTTTGGAAGACTCTTCCTGTTGACATTATAGCACATTATGAATTTTGATAGTCTTCCTCCCTTATTCTCACAGATATTTCATGAAGAGCCTTCAAAACACATCTCGTTTTTCTTAATCTTTTCATTGAAAACTCTTTCCAGTCAGTAGCTTAATTGACAAAAAAATTACAGTGATTCTAAAACGAAGTACTGCAGAACACTTTTCCTGATAGCTTTTCCCATTTTAGAGGGTGCTTGTAGTAGAAACCTCTTTAGTATTGTCAAATATTTAAATGGGCCTTAGCCACACCTGAATTTTGGGCATCGTTCATTTTGTGGCAATAAAGATCATAGAAGACTTTTAAGATATCTATCTATCTATCTATCTATCTATCTATCTATCTATCTTAATGGCGTTTCTTTTAGGTAATCAGTTCAGAGCAAGTTACTTCTTGCAGCCTAAACTGACTCCATCCCAGCTGGCTTTTAAAGATTTGGTGTGGGACTCTGAAAAAAACACTGTGAGTATTACTGATAAGAAAGCTGTGATGCTTTTGGTTCAAGAGAAATGATGACACCTGTAGATGTGAATTGCTAGCAACCTAAAAAAATATGTTCCATATTAGTAGGTCAGTTTTGCTGTAAAATAATGACAGAGTTCTTCATTGTCAACCTAGGTTCTTTAGGCAATAGATGTTATTACATTCTACTGTGATAAAAATAATCAGTACAAGTTGCCATGTTGGGTGTTTCTTAAGAGTTATGATTCATCTGCAGCTTGTGATTCCTTCTCTGGGGTGAAGCAAACCTGCACAGGTGGTTTGCTGAATTCTTAAACCATGAATGTCTGCTAGTCGCTGTGAAACCACCAGTTTCATTTGCTCATTCTAACTGATGACCATCTCTTGATTCAGCCCATTTTTAGAATAACTATTTATAAAGCACCACTGGAAAAACAATAGCCCAAAAATCTAGTTGTCACCTGAAATACTTGGTGAAGAGCCCCGTGACAGCATTCCTTCCTGATAGGGCCTTGTGTCTGTCACACTGAATTACTTGTAGCAGTCTGCTCAGGAGAGGTGTAAAGGTGTATGAAGAAGTGTTGCTGCTGCCACCAATACTGTGCTAGTGTTGTGGGTCAAAGAATCCAGTGCAGTGGTCACTGCTGTCAGTCATCTCAGTAAATAAACACATAATGATAACCACGTGCAGAAAGAACCTCTAGATTTACTCCTCCTTCTGTTGCCTGTGTTTCAGATCTGTCCTATACCAACTCGAGTATCCCTGGTTGTAACTTTATGTAGCTGTAAATGGATTCCTCTCCCAGCAGCCAGCATTCAGGTTCTCAGTAGACAAGTTCGACTCTGTCTGTTCGATGGCAGTCGGGTGAGTTTGATTATCAGCAAAGGTCTTGATGAGGGGTACACGGTGATCTGGTCCCTCTGGTAGCCATCTCCTCCAGCTGTCCCAGAGACATACACCCAGACCTGGCTCCCAGGCTGCTTAACTTACTTGCCAATTAGCCTGGCTTGATGCAGCACACTGACGTGCATGCCCTCGTTCTCTCCAGTTGCAGTAAATGCAGTCTTCCTGCGACTTGTGGGCTGCCTCTGGTTGCTGCAACATGGGCCTCCATGCATATGCATGCAGAACAGAGTCCAATCATGCAGAAAAAAAAGAGTGAGAAATGGAGTTGAATGAGAAGACACGACAAACTGCACTGATCACGGGCAGGGCATGGCCAGGCATGCATACCAGCCTGCTCACAAGCACACCGCTTTATCCCCTTGCCCCTCTAATGTCCCACTCTTTGTATTCCACAAACCACCTCAGTCTTCTTTCTGCCACGGTTTCTCCTCTGAACATCACATAAGTCACCTGCAGTCTCAAGATGTTCTCCCTTGCATGCTATAGGGCCTCCCAGCCATGAGCAGCACCTCTTTTTGGCTGTGATACTGGGAGTCCCTCTTGTTGACTCATCTTGATGGGTGTCACACGCAGCTCTTGGACAGCCCTGGGAGGGGTTTGGGTGGGGGCTCCATTTTTGTGCATCCAGAGTTTTGGTTCTTCCACCTGCTGTTGTGCTTCTTTGCTCCTTTGTGTTTGGGGAGGTGAGCCCTGTTTGGGCTGCTCTGTCCTCTCTGATGGGCCTGGGAATAGTTGGGGCAGGGTCATGCTCAGATTTTTTACTCACAGGGCGGTGAGGCCCTGGCAGTGCTGCCCAGAGAGCTGTGGGTGCTCCACCCTGGAGGTGCCCAAGGCCAGGCTGGATGGGCCCTGGGCAGCCTGAGCTGGTGGGGGCAGCCAGCCCATGGCAGGGGTTGGGCTGGGGGGGCTTTGAGGTCCATTCCAACAGAAGCCATTCTATGATTCTATTTCCACACCTGCCATCATTCCTCCACATGCCTTTGTGCTTTTCATAAAATAAGCTACCAGATTGTCAGCATTGGATTTCCTTCTGCTGCACTGGGTGCTAATGGGTCAAAGGAACTATTCCTGGTGCACTGGAAGCAGGAATGGTTGGATGATTCTCCTTCCTCTGAGACTGTATGATGAAGTTGGAGAGCAAGTGTGATTTGCTTTGTGGCATGCAGAACCTTGGGTTAACTTTGGATAATACTGCATTTTCTTAAAGTTGAGTAGCTTTCCAGAAAAATCTTGTTTTAGCATTTTTCCCCACTATCGTGTTGTAGGTACTGAGTAACATTCATACAGTGAGAGCTGTGTGGCAACCTAAAAACCCTCAAATGTGGACCTTTTCTCCTCGGGTAGGTATCCTGCTCAGGGCGTGATGCAACCAATAGCTATTTACTGTGCCTGCTTGCAGCTTCTTCTTTAGCCATGTCTGTTCTTTCTGAAATTCTGGTTGAAATAACGTCTATTGTGACCAAAATAAACATGCAGAAAAGGCTTGTTGAAGTGCAGCAATTCGAGCTGAACTTCTAAAGCAAAAATACTTTGGAGAAAAGAGTTGAGTGGAAGGAGAAGTGGTGGGAGGAACTGGTGACCCAGCCAGTGGCACTGGTTAACTTTCAGTTGTTGCCAGGTGCAATGAACTACATGGTGTTCATTTGCCCACCAGCTTTGGCTTTCCCTTTATTTTTCCTTTGAAAAGAGCACGTGCCCTGTCCCATAGTTCAGCTGTTGTGCAAAGCTGCGTTCACAGCCATACTGTTAGTGAGTTTTACCTCACAGTTGTTGCTGTGTTCTCAGCGAGAATTCCCTGCTTTTGACTTTGAAAGCTCTTTGGTATCTTGTCAACACAAAAAATGTACCTTAGTAGCATAACTGTGGTTAATGGCAACGTAAGGAATAAATAGAGCAATGGTTTCAACTGAAATTGGTTCTCCTTGTTTTCTTTTCTATGCAGTGGGGTTGGGTCTGAGATGTTATGTAAACGAGTGATGTGTTTAATTGCCTTTAGAAATCAGAGGTGACAGTTGGCTTTCTTTTTTTTAACACGTACGTTATTATTTCTTCCCCCCCTGTGAAGGTAACAGGCATTTTACCCAGCTTACTGGATGGTGACTGCTTTGTCAGGTCCAATTCCTTATCTTCAGACATTGGTTTACTATTCGAACTGGGCATCACTTACATTCGCAACGTAAGTGCATAAAGTTGCAGAATAAATCATTCCAGGCATGTTTATAAAGCAAACCAGCTGTCCTGTTTTCCATGGTAAGCTCCAGTATCTCAACAGAGGGCTGTGATATGGAAGTCTAGGGTTTTTTTCCTTGCTATTGCAAAATTGTCTTTAACTTGGCATCTGGAGTGAGGGGAGAGAGTTGGTTCCTCAGATGAACGCTGGCAGTCAAGCAAATTGTTGAGTGAAAGAAGGGAAATGGGGTAATAGCAGTGATCGGGGTGTTAAATAACGGGCAGGATTCTGGAGAATTCCGAAAAAGAGAATTCTGAAAAGACAGAGAATTTACAAAAGAGGTACTGCTGTATTTTCTCTTTCATTAACGCTTATGTGAACCTAGGGTGCAGCTGTCCCTGTGGCAGCGTGGAGGAAAGACTTAGATAGCAAGCATGGTGGGAATGCAGAACTGTTGCATCGGGTGGTAAGTGGAGTGTAAATGTGTAGGGAGCTGGATGGTGTAAGGGCTGGTGATGAACAACCCGTTCAGTGATGGTTCATGGAGTCCTAACCAGAGATAATAGCCCTTCTTATGCAAATTTGAATAACCAAGGTTATATAAAGTTGTCAGCTTCTGTTTGCAGAATGAGGTTAAACAGAGGAGTATGTGCAAGTTCCTACCTGTTAGGAGTGCTCCGGGGCTTTCTCTCTGCTTCATCCATCAGACCACCTTAAAAAGAAAGAAACTGTCTGTGCCTTCACTTGGTATCTATTCAAGTTGAGATCCCAGAAGGTAAAATGGCACTCTCAGGATCATACAGCTGATCTGGGATAGAGCTGGAAATGGGTGGCTTGGCACACAGGGTCTGCTCCATTTCCCAGTGCTTGGTAGTAAAGCTTTCTAGCATTTGATATAGGTAGGTTTTCCTTCAGTGTGTTTTTCTTGGCTCTATGTGAATGATCAACACCGCCATAGATTTTCTGCTGAATGGCAGAACGTCTGGTTCAGCTGCTCAGGTTTACATTCCTCTTTTGTTTTGCAGTCAACAGGTGAACGACAAGAGCTAAGCTGTGGCTGGGCATTTCAGAAGCTTTTTACTTCTGATGGATTGCCCGTTCCTTCCAAGTAAGTTTATGATGTTTTCCATCATGTATGTATGCATATACGTATTTTAGGTTAGGAGTGAAGTTCATATCTAATATGGGCAGGTATCGATATGGGCAGACGTAGTCCAGTCTAATAAGCAAGTATTAGCCTCTATAACTCTTCTAAATCTGGTCTGTAGCATTGTTTTCTGTTCCACTGAGTCAAACACAGTCTCTGCAGAGTGAAAGCACTTGGTTACTTCGACACTGACTTACACTTGACAGAACTGTGATTACATTATTAATCTTCTGCATCTAAAATTTGATGCCTCAGCAGTGAATCCTCAGAAACACCTGAGAGAAACAGCTGATAGTTTGCATACAAGGAAAATATTGGTATCACCTGGAAAGAAATCATTGCTGCTGATTTCTTTTCAAATAATCAGCTCGCTTCCCAATATAATACAAGTTTTAAACTTAACATCTGAGGTTTGGCTGCTCAGTGATGAGGCGTAGTCATTTCACACAAAATACCAGTCATAACCTCATGTGCTGCCAGGTTTTTATTCGAGATAGCAGGTTTCTTTCTTTCTCAGAGAGCAGTTGTGCTGTGTTCCCATATCTGTACATTGTTTTACTGTGCTGCTCTTCCTTCACAGAATGTACGAGCTGCTATTACACGGTGGTACTCCCTATGAGAGAGGCATTGAGGTTGACCCATCGCTATCAAGAAGAGGTCTGGTTTCCCACAAACGTTTCATAAGTAAAATGATTCATGTCGTACCTATTTTATAACATGCAAAGCTCAGCTGGGGCTGTTATTAGCATGCAGTCACCACAGCCTGGTATTGTTTTGTGTGTTCATGTTTTGCGTGGGGGAGAATTGGCTGTTAGTGCTAGCTGGATTTACAACCATCCGTCAGCGCTGACACCTCTGTCACTTCCATTATTTGTAGGTTGAGGATTATTTTTTGATGCAGGTCTTCAGTTACTTCTGTAGTTGCATTGAACGTGTGTTGGTTGTGGGTGATGCTACAAGGTTCAGCAGTAACACTGATCTAAAATGTTACCAGGGATTTCTCTTTTTCCCTGTCTCACAGCACCTGGCATGATAAGCAACAGGCAGTACAGGTGATGCTAAGAACTGCAGCAGGGAACTGAGCCAGATGGAAAGAACTCACCAAAACAAGCCAGTGGCAGAAGGGAATTTGAGCAAGCAAATGAAGGGGGACTCCTTAGCCCCACGTGGCTAAAGACTGATACAACTGAAAATGCAGAAAATAAATCAGGCTTTCAATTCCTCCTGATTTTGAGACCATTTTTAAATGACTACAGTTCCAGAAAAAAAATCTCTCTTAACAAATGTCAGCATCCAGTCTTGTGATAGAATTCTTTGTGTTATTTCAGAGTGCCTAATGAACTGTGTATTTATTTCTTAAGCAGGCAGTGGTGTTCTTCATCAGCTTGTATCACTCAAGAAGCAGCCTGTGCTTGTAGTGAAACTGAGGTCATTAAGCACACAGTCAAAAGACATCCTGAAGTAAGTACCTGTGCGTGCTGCTGCAAAATGAGAACGTAATTCAGCCTAGAGTGGTCCCAGAGATCTTTCTGAAGTGTCCTCCTTCCATAGGATATGGAAAAATCTGAGCACTGTCTCACCTGCATGCTACGTTCATTCTCTGAGGCTTAAAACTATGCTGTTGAAAACAAGGAAAAAGCTTTAAATCAGAGGAGGCTGAAAGCTGCAACAGCAGAAGTCTGGCTGTTAGAGCTGTATCAGTGTGTGCCCTCCCAGGCTGTGTGCTTCATGGAGACGCCCATCTGAGCTGATACAGGCTTCTCTCTGAACCTGTCGTTATTATGTTTTGGAGAGCAGTGCTTTGCAGGAACATTTGGAATAAAAATTTCATTAGCGTGTTCTTTATTTTCCCAATAGTTTGTTACCAGAAACGTTAATTGGCAGTATGTGCTACATCCATCTCTTGATATTTTATCGACAAGTGCTTGGTGATGCACTCCTGAGAGACAGAATAAACATGCAAAGTGCAGGTAAGGATTGCACTGCTGTACAGAAGAACTCAGTAGTGGAGAGTGTTTCAGAAAGGATCAGATTCCCAAAGAGAAGCAGTCGCTGCAGAGTCTTTCTATGGCAAAATTAAATGGGTCTGCAGGAGCAGCTCTCACTGACGGACTGCTCTTACTCCTTTGTTTCCTGGTAGGGAAGAGGCCAAATGTCTTGCACTGATAGGAAGCCATGCTCCCTCTGTCAAGGATTTCAGTGTTTTAACTTTCTGTCTGCAGGTGCAGTGGGAGCAAATTGAAAACTGTTGTCCCTGCTAACAAAAGGAAACAGCCTCTTGGTGTGTTTGCATTTCAAACCAGAAATATTTCGAGTTGCATCTAATGCGTTGCCTTGCGTGGCACCAGTTCACACAGCAAGATGCAGAAACCACAAAACAGTCTTGTTTTCTGTGAAGTATGAGAAGTGTCTTCAGTGAAACTTAGCCCCAAAAAAGCCCAAGTGGACAGGCAAAAGGTTATTTCTAAATAAAGATGAAGGGATTGTTTGGAAGATGAAGGTTTCCTTTGCACCACCCGTGCAGTGAGAGATCAGATGTGCTGACAGATCTGCTCATCCATTCCTAGTGGATGCGTGCTCTCGTGTTATAGGAAGGATTAAGCAGATGTTACTGTCACTGGGATGAGCTCATCCTCTTTTAATTCCTTTTATTGATTTAATTATTTACTTTCTGGTCAATGCAGTGGGAAGAGATGGAAGTGGAAAAGCTCTGCTTTTAGAACTCAATCTCGTGCTGATTTTGAAAGCCTGTATCTTACTCCTTCCACATCCTCACTTCAGCAGAATTGTGATAGTTCAGTCTTCTGTGTTACACACTCACACTTGAAATACAGAAGAGGTTACATTTCTTAACTCTACTTCACATGAATTGGCAGTGGTACTGCAAAGTAATTTTCTTGTGCTTTCTCCGCTGTCTCTTTCCCAGATTGAATGATGTGTCCTCTGTTCCTATGGCAAATAAATTTGCTTGTCCATTTGCTAAGCATTTTAACCTAAGATCCACGCGATGCCATGCTGAGACACCTGAGTTACGGGTTCACCTTTCGAAGGTGCTCAGAACTGAACTGAACTGCCTTCCTGCTGTTCATGAACTTTCAGACAGCGAGTAGTCAAAGTGTAAACACAAGTCAGACCCTTGAATGAATGAATGCTTCATTTATTAAACTCATCACTGAGAAACAGAAGATGCTCAGTGTTTCAAGGCCAGCTGAGATCCACCACAGTTGCCTGACTTGACCTTTATAACACAGGACAATACGTCAGGCTGATGATCTCTGTTGGAGTTAAATTGCTGCCATTTGGAGTCAGTCCTGACTAGAAATGTTTTAAAGTCTTTACCCCCACAGTTCAGAAGTTGTTCAGGTTGCAGTTTTCTACTTTTTTTTTCTGATGTTACAAAGGCAAATTGATGATCTTACTTAAAAGTCAATCATACTTCTAAAATGGGTGGCTTCAAATGCTGCTGTGTCCTGAAAAAGCAGTTGTCCAGTTATCTCCAAACCACATGCAACACAAGCCAGATCAAGGCAGAATAAAAGCATGTTTATTCACAACATCCAAACCAGGTGTCACAATTTCAGCTGTTTATAAAAAAGACAGGTGCAGCAGTGAGGAAAACACCCTACTCTACCCTTGGGTTAAATTAGTACGGTCTCTTACTTGCTGGCTTCTCCTAATAAACTGGCTCTTGGTTTGTTTTGTTGTTTGTTCCTTTTTTTCATGCACATCCGTTCTCTCCCTTGCTAACTGCATCTCAGCCATCAGAGAGTTTGCTGTAGAAAGCTCTTTTCAGAGAACTCTTCAATCTTTGCAGCTCTGGAGTGCTATTACAGCTGATTTCCCTTTGGAGAGTTTGGGGAGGGGGCTGTTTCTAGACACAGCAGGTCTTCTGCCTTGAAAACCAGCTGATTTCTTCCTTGCCTCCAATGTGTCTGTTTTCTGTTTCAGAATTAATCTGTAATCCTATTCTAGCAACTTTTCCTCAGCTCGTGGATCAGCCGGACCTGATGGACGCCCTGCGGGTATGTGTTCTGTGCAGCGTTCAGTTACACCTGATGTGTCAGCATTCCCAGCTCATTTACATAATCTGAGCTTTTTAATTCATGCTGTGAAAAGATAAACAGAAAAGCCAAGCAGCAGAGAAGTTACAATTACTTCAAGTACAGGCAGATCTCTTGTGCCTTAGCCCCTTCAAAAGCAAGAGAACATCTGAGCTCATCTGAAAAGGGCGTAAGGACTCCAAGTGATTTAGAACAGGAGGAAAGAAGGGCTGCAACGGGGGCTTAAGCCACCACGGGGCTGCAGTAAAAGAGGGATTTCTGCAGGTAAAAGTGGAACTTTGCCAGATCTTCACAATCTCAGTCTGATTTCCCACTGTATGTTTTACATTTCAGAGCGCTTGGGCGGACAGAGAAAGAACTCTGAAGAGATCAGAAAAGGTAGTACATGACCAAGTGCCAGTTTTGACTTACACTACATCTCATACAAACCAGAAGCTTTCTTTCAGCATTGCTGCTAGAGTTAATTGTGCCTCTCACCATAGACTTATTTAGATAATGCAGATATGCCAAATATAGTTCTTAACATTTATTACCATACTTACAACAGAAAACTAGGAGGACTGTGAAATTAATTTGTAACTTTTTGTCTCAGTGTCTGTAAGTATCATTGTTGCTGTGGAAGATGTCATAGGTTTGTGCCCACAATGTGTCTCTCTTTCAAGATGTGCTTGCCACATTTGCCTGGTGAAAACTTTCCACTGGTAAGGAAGGGCTGTGTATGCCCACAAAACAATCTTTCCTTCTCCAGCCTCCCAGCTCTCCAGCCCTGCTCCAGTCTACCTGGAGGAAGGCCCCAGGTTCTGCAATCTCCCTGTGTCAAACGCTTGTGGTCTCTGATTTTGGTGTGCAGACAGCTGCAGACAAACTGAAATGGCCACATCAGCAGGCTTACCTGTCTAGTCCTGTCTCCTATCCTCTGCACAGAGAGCACTATAGATAACTGAATGGGAAAGGCTGGGTGTTGATGCAAGTCTCTTCACATCTTGGAAGCAACACTCACTGCGTACTCTACCGAACAGATGTGCAGAGAGAGCTCCCCGTTTATGCAAACAAAACAAAATGCCATTGAAGCAGAACAGCTTTTTCAAGGCCATTCATCCAAAATGTAAGCTGATCTGCTCAGAGAATTAGTAACTCCTCAGAATCCCAGAACCATCCAGTTTTACCTGATTTGTCATGTGCCACTCCCATGGCAGGATTGCTGCCTGGCATGACAGCTGGGCCTTGCTCCTTCTTGCGTGCTTTTGTGACACTCAGCTGCTAATCTTCTGCTGAGACGTGAACTGTTCAGCTTCCCAGGGGTAGCAGAGAGGTTCCAATGCCAGTCCTATTGCTCACGTTCCTAGCAGAGGTTCAGTGGCATCCAAATTTTGTCTGTTTGAAGCGGTCAGGATCTTTCAGTGCTCGATGAATTCACCAGGCTGATTCTTAGTCTCTAGGTTTTGCAAACATGGGAGGGTATAGTTGTCTCCACACATAGAGTGCCCTGTAAGAACGTGAAATAACTACATAGAGAATGGCCCTACCTCCTGCTAAGAGCCATGTGCTGTGAGGAGCAAGGGATTGTTGCATCTCTCTGCCAAGAGCACTGGAAGGACAGGTGGGGTTTGGGCCTGCAAGGCAGCGAAGATGTACACACTCCCCCAAGGACAAGAGCAAACAGCCTCAATTTGTGCATTTAGGGCTCTGGAGAAGAGTCTTCTCTTCATACACTGATGTTTTTAGGAAGAAATATAAATACTCCATGAGATAACTGTTCTGTGGTAGACGTTGGCAGCACAAGACTTCATGCAAGGCAGTGAAAAAGTGCAAAGATCTCTTCTAGTTTTGCAAAAGCTTGAACCAAACTAATTCTGAGATCAGGAAGGTTTTGAGATGTTTATCAGAAGTTTCAGGGTTTCCACTGCCCCCAACGAACTGACTTTCATTTCTAATGTATGTGACTACAAACAGGTAGGGAGAGATGATGGAGCTGTCATTAAGGCTAGATGAGTTAATACTAAGATATTAAGTACTAACACATTAATAAAAAGGAAGAAAATGGTGTTCACTTTTTACTTTTTATTTAGACTTTCCAGCGTGTTGTTTCCTCTGTTTGCCCAACCTAAATTAAACATGATTCACAAGGGACTATCCAAAGTTGAAGGTAGGACCAAGAGAAAGCCTGATAGTTCAGGCTGCTTCAACATAGGCAGCTCACCAGGGTGGAGGGAGAAGAGGGTCGCAGAAGGTTGAAATTTCTCTTTAAGTGATGAATTTTAGTATCAAGCTATACAGTAATGCTTCCTCAGGCAGACTGCAGTAAGATTTTATCTGAAAATCAGGCGTGGGGATGTGGATGGGGATTTTAGTGCACCGTGAAGCTTATGATGCCTTTGGGTGGCTCATTGGGAAGCGTAGTCTGTTTCTCCAGAGAAGCCCCTGGCTGTGAAAACCACAGAGACTGGCCAGATAAGCATCACAAGGTTCCTCCTCAGCAGAGGTGGCAGCATCTGTGTGTTTGGCTGCGTACCACTGCACTGTGTTGGCTCCAGCAGTTGGAGAGCAGAGTATAGTTCTGTGCTGAGTTTGAGGCTCATCCAGGCTGACTGATGTTTAAGAAGGTCCGGTCTCCCGGGAACTGGGGGCTGACTGAATGTTTCTGTTTTGTTTTTCCTGTGTAGAAGTGCTTGACAGCACCGCACATATTTGCACAGAAATGTTTTCAAATGCTTTTCTTCTTTGCAGAGGGATCGAGAATTCCTGAAGTCTGCGTTCATCCTGGTGTAC
This sequence comes from Pavo muticus, assembly GCA_016647715.1. Lineage (NCBI taxonomy): Eukaryota > Metazoa > Chordata > Aves > Galliformes > Phasianidae > Pavo > Pavo muticus. The sequence continues at coordinate 1,372,803 of JACDJE010000216.1, forward strand.
CACGACTCAGCCTTCCCTCTCCTCCGGTCCACTCTGCTCCCCAGCTACAAGTGGGCAGAGGAGGAGTCTGAAGCGTCTCGCTGGAGAGTGATTGCTGACTTCCTGAGAAAGAGCCGAGAGAACCATGGTGCCCTTCAGTCCCTGCTGTCCTCAGAAAACACTCACACGGCCTTTGACATCTCAGAGCTGGCCTATGATTTCTTAGGAGAAACAAGGAAAAACAATCCCACAGTATGAATGGACTGTAGGGTAACAATATAGATAAACTTTTACCAAAGAGAAATTATGTGTACTGTCTGAATTGCAAGAAATATTTTCACACATTAAAAATCACATTTTGTGGAAGACTAGCATTGTTTCATTGGTTCAACTAGAATCAATTATATTACCTTTTCCCCTTTGCAGTGTAAGGCTATGGCTGTCTGTTGCTACATCAACCTCTTGTAGCCACGGTTGTTCTGTGCTGAAGCAGGGCAAATGCTTTGGAAGCACTTCTCTCACACAGCTTTCAATTCATTTCCAGTTTTGTTTTGACCAGGGTGAACAAAAGACTGTTTCAGCAGCCAAGTGGACTGGTAGCAGGCAAGGAAAACAGCCACGATCTTTAAGAATGCTGTGGAACAGGGTCAGGAAAAAAGTCATCTCTTGTCCAATCAGCAGACGGCAGGTTGCTCCTTATTTAGACTGTTTTACTGTTTTCCGTTCTCACTCAGGAAAAGGTTGAGTTATTCACAGGAATGTGTGCTTGACCCCACCCAGTACAAATAAATGGCAGTGAGAATTCCCCTCTGCATGGCTAGACCATGGGTTAGCCCACCTTGTGCTGACTTCTGAGCGCAGGCTGATGAGTTGCAGGGTATTTCTCATATGGACCAGGATGTTAAGGGCTTCTTTTCCCTGAGCACTGTGTAACCACAGGCCCTGTGTGCTACACACTCCTGGGAGGAAGTTACTTGTCTGATTTCTCTTCTGTGCTGGAGTATCCGGATGTCTGCACGCTTTGTCCATGGGGATGGGCACAATGCCACAATGTCTGATGAGGTGAGCATTTACCAAGCCACACGTGGATTTACATTCACATTGATCTGAAATATTTTAAAACAAGGTCTTTCAACGATCACAGCACTGTAGAGCCCAAGGCCAGTCCTCACTGACAGCATTTGTAAACTGGAGCCTTTCGAAGTCCTGCAAAGCACGTTCCCCTGGCCTAGGACAGGTTCAGATGATGTTCCTCATCATGGATTTGATTGTATTCTGTATTGTTCAAGAGCCTGGAAGCCAAATTCCTAGGGCTAAATTTGGCCTTTCCAATAGAGATATATGATATCGCAGTAGGATTTCATCCTCCTCTTGCTGCAGAGTATTGCCCAAGTTGGTGGAGTCTTTCTGTCTACTCTGTGACATGGGCCAGAGATGCCACCTTCAGGTTTTTATTCCTTTGGTTATTTCCTACACTTCTTGAGTGGGTGAGGCAGAACAAATAGTGCCTTCATTGAATCCAAATCACAGCTACAAGGAGCTGGAAATCAAAGCTGTCTCTTAGTGGATGTTCTTCTGAGCAAACAAACTCTCCCATGTTTTACCAGTGCACTGAGTTGCCTTTAGAAAATGTTTGTCAAGGCCATGGCAGGCTGTAAGTGTTCAAGGGCTGGACATGTCCTGTGGGTGTGGGGGATTCTTGTGAACAAGAAGCAGAAACCTGAGCAGAAAGGGGAGGAGGCAAAGAGAGTGGAAACGAAAATACTTCACACTTGAGAGAGTGCCAAGGACAAAGCCGGATTGTAGGAAACGTTTCTGTGCTAGTATGGCGTGGATTCTTCTTCATTCCTCATTAAATTGACCGTGTGCTGCTGCCAGTGGCAGTGCTGGCAGGTCTGGGAGCCCATCCCATCTCCGTGTTGGCAGCAGAGCGCATTAGGAGGTAAGTGGGGGGTTAGTGAGGACTCCTTGGACTGGAGGAAGCAGCGTGGTGCCAGTCTGGGCTGGTCTCTGCGATTACGTCCCCGCGGGTGTGTCAGTTAAAACCCCGCAGGGAGTGGTGCAGCACTGACACATGCGAGCCTAGCGGAGCCGGAGCGGCCACAGCGTCAGCTGAGGAGCGATGGCATCGGCGTCTCCCACTGCGGCCACCTCGCAGTCCACTCTGCCCTCCGGACCCGTCGTCTTTAAAACCATTCCCTACGCCTTCATCCTGCCGGAGATAGTGAGTACCCTCAGCTTTGCTGTGCTCTGCCACCTGGGTAGCGACTCTAGGGAACGCTGGGGCTAACAATTTGGGAGTAGCCCTTGAAGGATCCTGAAAACAGCCCGAATGAAAAGTAACTTCTTTTGGCTTATACTGAACACACAGAGGTACTCTTCTTGACTAAATTGTTCTCGGCGCATCCTGAGGACCAGCTGAGCTCCAGCACCAGCACAGAGCCTGCACAGGGAGCTGCCAGCTAGCTGAGAGGCTGAAGAGAGTTGTGTGCCTGGGGAGCAGCAGCAGCTCTACTTAGCAAACAGAAATTGAAAATAGCTTATAATTAAAGGCATTTTGTTCTTTGTATTAAGTCTTTGAGAGGTCTCGAGGGCTATAGGCAAGTGGGCTTCTTGTACTGTATAAAATTCCATAAATCTTCACATTGTGACTGAGTCCAGAGGGCATCCAGCCTGACTGGCTGCAGTAGCTGCTGCTGTACTTTGACACAGGGCCCAGCAGCTCGTTGCCACGATGTGGTACCAGCAGCACACACCATCCACACCTCGTGGGTGCAGTCAGTGTAAACCAAGGAGGTTGTCCAACACAGCTGGCGAGGCACAGAGCGTATTGAAGCGGCCCTACATGCTATATTCTGCACAGTAATTACTTGAGGTGGATATGGAGCAAGCGACTCACCCTGGGCTGCTATGTGAAGTCAGGAGACAACTTCCTTGTGCTGTGATTTCAGGCCCAGGAGATTAATGTGCAGGCAGGGCTGGGCTGACATCAGTGGTTCACGTTTCTGAGATAAAAGTGTGCTTCTGGCTTCATGCCGAAGCCCTCAGGGTGAGGCTTTTCCTTCTGTCAAACAAAGCAGCCATGACTTCCTTTTTGTAAGAAGCACTGGGAGGTGTTTCCCAAGAGCATTCAGGGCAACTTGTGCCAGCTTGCGATGCTGCTGCCAGTCCAAGGATGCCCTGCATGGAGGCTGGGCTGCACTGCCCAAAGGTGAAGGCTGATCTGAGAAGGAGGGATGTGAGGATTCAGGGAGAAGAAAGGGATTTCCCCATCCTGTGCTCACCAGAGCTGCCTGTGTTTGTTGCCATCAGGTCTGCGGGGCCTGGGTTTGGATCCTCGTTGCTGCTACCTCAGTCTCCTTCCCGCTGCTGCAGGGATGGGTTATGTACGTGTCCCTTACCTCCTGCCTCATCTCCCTGTTGCTCCTCATAAGTTACCTCTTCGGCTTTCACAAAAACAGCAACAACTGGAAAGTGCTGGTAAGGATGGGCTCAGAAATGGGCAGAGGTGGGCGGTAGCAGCAGCTGGAGATGGGTTGGCCAGCCCGTCTGCAAACAAGTGTCTCTTTCCTCACTGGGGACACAGCGAGGCATTTCCTGAAAATGCCTGGAGGAGGTTTTGCTACGCCACTGCATCTTCATCGCATTCAGCCCCATTTGGAGCACAGAACAAAGGAGAAGAGCTCAGGGTGTGACAGAAGCTGTTCCCACCTCCATCCCCATCAACCCGTGAGCTTGTGGCAGGGCTCTGTGCTTTTCCAGCTGGAGATGGGTTCCCTTGGGTGGAAGCAGGAGGGCTGAGCGTGCTGTGAAGCAAGCCAGGCAGTACTTGGTTCCAGCCCCCATCTGGGTGTGTGTCCTATCTGTACACTCATGCACGCAGAGGCTGGACAGTAGCATCTTGTCCCCAGGGTGAACGGGAGAAAGAAAGGCAGAGTGATTTTTGATCCATGCCACTCCCTTGTTTTGCAGGATAGTTTGTACCACGGTGCCACAGCCATTCTGTACATGAGCGCTGCTGTCTTGCAAGCCAACGCAACAATCAACTCCGAGTTCAGCTTCAGCTCACCGCTCTACTACCAGCTCAACTGCGCGGCATCGGTGAGTCAGTCCAGAAGCACACTGGCAGCTTCTCCTGGGGAGATGCAGAAGTAAATACGACTGCCAAGGCAGGGACAATCCAACCCAAGCCTGTATCACCCAGCAGGGTCATGCACTGCTTAGAGCCTCAGCTTCTTTTGTCCATCACACTGTGCAGCCAGCACAATGGGGTTCCTGGGGTTCAGCAGCTCAGGGACATCCTGGGCAATGTGGGGGCTTTGCTTCTTCTATGAGGCTGGAGGGAGCTCTTGGCTGAGTGGTTTCCCCAGACAGAGAACACTATGAGACAATGGAGTTGTACCCTGTGGGGACTCTGCTGACTCCAACTTTTTCTCCTCCTCTCCTGCAGTTCTTTGCCTTCATCACAACCTTCCTGTATATCCTTCATGCCTTCAGCAACTACTACCAGTGAGCCTGGTGGAGATGGCACCAGCTGCACGTCTTCAGGATGAGGGCGTTCCTAGAGCGAAGGCAGCAGTGGGCTTCCGAAGCTGTCCTGGCACCTCCACCGACCCCGGCGAGACGCGGCTGTTTGTTCAGTTCATTGAAGCAGGGATTTTTGTACAGCGGTGTCATGTCCTTGTGGTTGTGGGGACGTTTGGCGCTGGGGCCTGTGGGCTACAAGAGGGAAGGCTGCATGTGGGCTCCAATGTTCCGCTGAGCCCAGGGGAGAAGCCAGGCAGGGTTGTGAAGAGCAATCTCCCCTGGCAGCATCTCATGCTGCCCTCCCCTGCAGCAGCATGCCTCCTCGTCTCCACCCCATCCTGCCCCGGCCCCAGTACCTGGAGTCCTGCCCCGGCCCCTTTGCCTTGCAGAGCCCTCTGCAAAATCCACCCCAGCCCCACAGGCTAAAGGTTTGCAAACAAGTAAAGGGAAAGCAAATGGCTTGGGCAATCTCATTACTTCAGGCCATTTCTGCTCTGCTGCTGCGCCCATCTCTTTTTGAGTAGCTGGCTGGGGCACTGTAACTGCTCCTGTTCACCTCAGGCTGCCTCTCCCACTGTGAAATGTCACCCAGCCCCACCAGGCTCAAAGGTTGTAGACAGGTATCTTGCTACATGGGAAATAAGTTATTTACAAGCTGCTGAGTGTAGAGGGCACCCGGTGCAAGGGGTGAAAGGAATGTACCTTGATAATGGGACAGGGGAGCACACAGTGCAGCCGGGAGCTGCTGCCCACACCAGCCTGAGTGCGTTTGTGCACTGCTGGAAAATCACTGAGTGGGGATGCACACGGATGGGGGCTGCAAGGGGTGGGAGGGCAAGGGAGGGCAGTTGGAGGGATTTCCTTGCATTCCAAGGAGGAACGTTCCCCCAGCATGTGCAGGAAACTTCTTTGCACTCACAATGGCAATTTCCTCCAAAGCAGAGCGAAGTTCCTGCTGTTCCTCAGGGCATCTTCCTCCAAGTGTGGGGAAAATAACCATTAATCAAAGTGAGAATTTCATCCGGTGTCATGGGAGGGGGGAGGTCTTGGCCTTCCACATGGGAATTTCTGTCCAAGGGGGGTGGTAATTACCTGGTAACCCACGTGGTAATTAGTCCCACAGCCAGGGAGGAATTTCTGATATTTCTTGGGGAAATTTCCTTTAAAATGAGGTAGGTTTTTTCTGGCATTTGTAGTGGAAATTTCCTCAGATGTGAGGAAGGAATTTCCTGACAATCCCCAATAGGAGTTCCCTGCAAAGAGGGAGGAAATTCACAGCAATCCACACAGGAATTTTCTTAAAAGCAAGGGGGGAACTTCCTCCAAAGGGAGAGTCCTTTTCCCCACATTCCAAGTGGGAATTTCCTCCATAGAGGAGCGGGGGCTCTCCTGGACTTCCCACAGCCATTTTCACCCAACCAGGGAAGGGCTGCTGATGTGGCAGAGCTGCCCCTTTCCCAGTTAGGTGCAGACAGAGCATAAAATGAAACCAACATGAAAATGGTAAGAAGTCTTCAACGTTAATATCACACGTTAATCAGACTTTATGCAAGAAATCCCATTCAGAGAAAAGGATTACCTTTATTCCGTAATCAATTTTGTTACTGAAGAACACAAACTTTGACCTGTGTCGCACAGTAGATCTGAGCAGAAAGCTCCAAACCTTTCTCAGAGTTTTAGATGCAGCTCTCAGAGTTCAGTGCTAACTGTAACCATGTTTGAGGTGTGGGGAATATCCTTAAGAAACTACTACTCGGAATCAAAGTTACAAACAGTTTTAAAGACACTGGTGTATCAGTCACCGAGTAAGGCAGAAACCTTGTTCATCTTTATAGGCAGTGCTCTGCTTTTCACTAACTAGAAAAATACTGACAAGAGCAGCAGCTTGGTAACAGACAGGAGCAGTTCCAAAGGAAGTGGCATAGGAAGATGCGCTGAAAGATGACTGAAAATGATGGCAAAAAGAACAGCACTTCAAGTGCTGAATGCAGACAGAAGGAAAAAAAACAATTTTTTTTCTCATTAGTTTTCTATCTGGTTTAATTAGATCACTCCTCAACAAAAGAAATTCTTAACAATACTATATGGTGGTCATCGACTTCCAGATATTCAATTTGGTACGTGCCATACTCGGAGTGCAGTGTCTATTAACAGTGCCTGACCAAATAGACTTCAGATACTATGTACAGCCTCTGTTCATTGAACAAGGTAATTTTACTCCGTAAGAGTTATAAATTCCTTTCAAAATCAGAAAACATTTGCAGACTTAGAAGGCTACAACAGACTTTTTGAGGAGCACATCCTTGAACTTTCAACAAACTTCCCAACAAAGTATAAAAATACAGCATGAAAAGACTTATTACTACGAAGTTACTTACAGCAGTTCTCTGTTGTCTGCGTATTGCCTTTACAATGTCTGCAGCCACCGAGTTCAGTAGCTGGCAGTGCCATCACCTAGCAGGGGAACTGCAGGAATCCCCCTTCTCTGTATGGTCAGAGCTGGAGGCAGCAGCAGAGGGAGCTCCCTCCTCTCTGTGCCTCAGGTTCTCCTCTGCTCCCGGCACAGTGCTGACACGCAGCAGCTGTAGGTACAGCAGGTCGTCCTGCAGGCAGGCTGGCAAGGGCAAAGCCCGGATAAAGCGGTCAGATCGCAGACGTTCACTCCCTAAGATGGACCGGATCTCAAGGCGACAAAGGTGAGACAGGGGAGGAATGACGGCTGAAAAATGACAAAAGTCAAACAGGGAACAACATCATACACCGCTCATCTACAGGTACCAGCTTTAGACAGATGCTCCCAGTGTGAAACTCCAGACTCTACCAGATACTGAGATAGAATTCTTGCCTATGAAGGACACTTCGCTGCAATCATTTCCACACCTGCCATACTTATCCTTCTAAACTGAAATTAAGAACTTTACAGGACTCTATATTTTGTAAGCCTGAAGACCTGCAGGTCCAAACATCACTTCTTGAATCTTTCAGCACGGAATCATTAGAATTGTTGGAGTTGAAAGGGACCCTTAAAGGTCACCTAGTCCAACTCCCTGCAGCTTTAGATACAGCTCCATCAGGTGCTCAGAGCCCTGTCCAGCCTGACCTTGGATGTCTGCACAGATGGGGCACCACCACCTCTCTGTGCAGCCTGTGCCAGTGCCTCACCACCTTTACTGTAAAAAACTTCTTCCTTATATCCAGGCTAAATCTCCCCTCTTTGTGGAGAGATGGTCAGAAACCATTTCCCCTTGCCCTACCACAATGGATCCTGCTGAAGAGTCCATCCCCTTCCTTCTTACAGCCCCTTCAGATATAGAAAGGCCACTCTCAGGTCTCCCACAGCCTTCCCTTCTCCAGGCTGCACAGCCCAGCTCTCTCAGCCTGTCCTCGCAGGGAGGTGTTCCATCCCTGGGCTCATTTCTGTGGCCCTCCTCTGGATGTGCTCCAACAGGTCCACGTCTCTCCTGTACTGAGCACTCCCCATCTGGACGCAGTGCTCCAGGTGAGGTCTCACAGCACAGAGCAGAAGGGCAGATCCCCTCCCTCACCCTGCTGGCCACACTTCTTTTGATGCAGCCCAGGATGTGGTTGGCTCTCTGGGCTGTGAGGGCACAGAGCTGGCTCATGTCCAGCTGTCATCCATCTACACCCAGGTCCTTTTTGGCAGGGCTGTGCTCCATCCTTACATCCCCAGCTTGTACTGATAGTGGGGGTTCCCATGACCCAGGGGCAGACCTTGCACTTGGCTTTAATGATCCTCATGAGGTTCTCCTGGGCCCACTGCTCAGCCTGTCTAGGTCTCTGTGATGGTATCCAGTTCCCAGGGCATGTCCACTACACCACACAGCTCGGTATCACCTGCAAACTGCTGAGGGTGCGCTCGATCCCGCTACTGATGTCACCGATGAAGATATTAAAGAGCAGTACTGACCCTGAGGGACACCACTCGTCACTGATCTCCATCTGGTCATTGAGCCAATGGGCACCTCTCTTTGGGTATGATCTCACAACCAGTTCCTCATCCATCAAACAGCCCACTCATTAAATCCTTATCTTTCCAATTCAGAGAGAAGGATGTTATGGGGCACCACATCAAAGGCCTCACTGAAGTCCTGACAGATGGTATCAGTGGCTCTTCCCTTATTTACTGATGCAGTTACACCACCATAGAAGGCCTCCAGGTTGGTCAGGCAGGACCTACCCTTGGTGAAGCCATGCAGGCTGTCTCATATCCCCTCCTTCTTGCTATGTGCCTTAGCATAGTTTCCAGGAGGATCTGCTCTGTTATCTTTCCCAGCACAGAGGTGAGGCTGAGATGTCATTAGGTCACCCTTTCTACCCTTCACTGAATCCTTTCCATCCTTCATGAACGCTTCATTGTTAATTTCTTGTGTTCACTACCAGGACTAACTCATCCCAGTTCAAGAGCTGAACGCTCTCCAAGGGGGAAAGCTCCAGCACCACAGCTGGCTGGCCTGCCCCGACTGATCTTGGCTCAAAGAATGGAAAAGGGAAAGCTTTAAAACTTTTCCCCCTTTTTTCTCTCTGTGGGTTTGGCTACTGTTACTGTTCGTAATCATAATAAATATAAATATAATAATATACAATACAGTAAATATATTTAATTATTAAAACCATAAAATATATTCAATATAAGTGCATAAATACTTATATTACAAACGTTGCTACTTGGTTACAGGATATTGGATGCCATTACAGCACTGATATGTTTCCTAACAGCAAAGGCAATAGCTCCAACTAACTGCCCCAGTAAAGCCTTTTTTTTCCCACTCCAAAAAGATATCCTAATTCGTATTAAATAACCCAAAGAAAATCTTATTTAATAACACTAATGTAATTCAGGCATTTCCAAAATGATCACAGCCCCTTTTAAAGAAGAACATGCTTTAAGATGAGGCACTAAACAAGGACATTGGAGCACAGCTTCTCCATGCATACTGAATGCACGTCTCAGTGCAATGCCTGCATGCTGGAGCTGCTGTTTACTGGGTGAACGCAGCGAGCACTGGTGTTCCTGGCCAGTCTGCCAGCGAGTCTTTTTGGCTGACCACATTTCAATTATTGGAGTAATACAAAACTCCTAGCTTTACAGGTATTTAATATGATGATTTAGATAGTATGTATTGTAATTACTCTCAAATGCTTGCAGAACAAGGCAGACACTTCATGGGAAATACAAATTAAATTGAAAAACAAAGTCAGTGGGATATTGTCTAGAAAATGTAACCAAGTAACACCAATCACCTTCCCCCTTCAGTGTTCCAAGAGGCTAACCACATCATCTGAGGGAGACCAACTCACAGTCACTGCCTGTAATTCATAGTGTACACGTCAATTTGAAGTGGAAAAGATAACCCAAATTGAGAACACCTACCTGAAACATGCGAGAGGGTTGCTAGAGTTAGGGTAGTTTGGTGAGGTCGTGGTTGGGCTCAGTGATCTTTAAGGTCTTTTCCAACCCGAGCGATTCTATGATTCTATGTGGTTTGCTTGTTAGCTGTTGTTTCTGCTGCCCAGCTTCTGGACAGGCAGTTTTTATTGACTTTCTGACCTCCTTCACACAAAGAGCTGTTTCCCACTTACATCCTGGAGACTGCTATACACAGAAACTTTTTTTCCTCATTGTTTTGCTTACCGAAATGGCTCTTGGGAGTCCAACTGAACTTCTCTTTGTGGTTTGCAAGGTCCTGCTCTACAGCTGGAGGAAGCCTCTTCCAGTTTGTAAACTCCAGAATGAAATTAAGGACATCCTCACTCATAGAGTGAATCCTGAGTAACAGAAACTACTGTAAAATATCATTTTACACAATAGTGTAAGTATGTTAATAGAAACAACACACAGAAAGCTTTCTTATTCTCTAACAAATTCTTCATCTACATTTTCCTGTTTCCGTGCTTAAAACATAAGGAGAAATTCAAAGTAATTTTGACAGTGTGACCCTTTACCAGCATCATTTTATCTTCCCCCATTACCTTTCTTTAAGTCAGCCAGACTGCAAGAGAAGAATACCTGCTCTCAAATATAAGTGCCTTCGTAATGGGCAGCACTCTTCTCTGCACTGATTTCTTACTCAATTTACACCTAAATTTGAGTAAGGTGTCGAGGCACAAGGGCATGGGGAAACAGAAGTCAGAGTACATGTATTTATTTAACTACTTAAAAACACATCAACAAAGTTTGCAGCTTGAAACTCTCCTACCAGAGATGGTGTTTAGAAGCGCTCAGAAATCAAAATGAGTTACATTCTAAACTTCTAGCAATAGCTTACAGAGGTTGGAGTAACAGCAAGTAAAACAGCTGCTTGAGTATTACACATGATGAACAGCCATGCAATTTCACAGCACGTCTTCTTGGCTAGATGTATAAACCCCTTAGTCTTCATCTGAATGGAAATCTGAATGTTCTGAACACACAGAAATGCATGCAGAATGTAGCAACACGATGGGCAGCAGCAGACATGCCGTGCTTTACCTATGCTCCTCTGCTGTTCAGCACAGTGTGAACTGAAATCCAAGTATCATGGACAGGAGAAAAGCAACATACAGAAACTTCCTAATTTTAAATACATGTCTAATTCTGCAGTGCCTAATATAAAGCATTACCAAGCACTTATTTATCTGTGGATTTCACCACAGGATTTTGTTTAAACCAACCTCTAACCATCCATTTACTCCTCTCCCACCCCTGGGACAGCTTCACCTTACATTTGTTTCCCAATCTCTTTCTCAGTATTTGAAATTCTCCCTACAGTTACTATATTACACATACAAACTCAACTTGCAACAAAATTTGGGGGGATTTGAAGAAATGCTGTATGTAAAAACTGAGAATGGATGCCATTCTTCAGAGCAGCAGTCCTCATTCTAACTTTCTTCCTAAAAGAAATCTGTTCTGCTCAATCCAGCCACTAGGCATTAATCTTTTATGTCAGTGCTTCCATAACCCTCACCATTCCTGATCAAGGCATGTGAGCTCCATCCCTGGAGGCATTCAAGGCCAGGCTGGATGTGGCTCTGGGCAGCCTGGTCTGGTGGTTGGCAACCCTGCACATAGCAGGGGGTTGAAAGGAGATGAGCATTGTGGGCCTTTTCAACCCAGGCCATTCTATGATTCTATGATTCTATGAGTATCTTGTGCTGTCCTCTGAAGGCACATGTTAAATAGCATCGGCAACAGCTTTACAGAAGAAAACAAGGTAACGTTATCTGCTTACCAGAATCTGTACAGTAAATTCACTGGATCGAAGCCAGCCAAGAGCAGATAAGGCAGCCATTCCTTGTACTCAGCAAGGGCTTTAACTGCATAGCTTAGAAACTCTGGTAGCTCCTGGTGAGAAGGCAGTGGACAGCCCATCTTCAAGAAGCGTCGAAACAAAGTGAACTTCTCATGGTACAGGCAATATCCCAAATTTATCCCAAGCAGGGTGACCCCGTAGTTCAGAAGAATATCAATTAAATTAAAAAACCTATCAGCAGCACACAAGGAAGAGGATGTTCCATTAGTTTTCCACAGAAGGCATCTGTTGGTTCACTTCTTGCCGCTGAGAAAGCAGACTGCTTTACCATAAGCCCCTCCACCTCCCCTCACCCAAGGAAAAGTCCATCACTACTCCATTCTGACTGCAATTGTTTCTAGAAAGCATCAGTTTAAAACAAATCTGGTTTCTGTGTCTCTAATCCTTACACTACACATATTTGTCCTCTTTGTCCTGAAAGAAGAATAACACATGGCTCCTTCCAGTTCCCAACTCTTCACAGCAAGCCTTGGTGATAAACAGACGCACCCAAAGTCACCATTCTTATGGGCACCTGTAGCACAGAGGGACTGCCACACCACTCCCCTGCAGTGTGCTTGTTAGGAACAGGAAGCACTCTGCTCATCCCCCTTGGAAATGTCATGTGTGTTGGATGCACAAGTATGTGAAAAGAGCAAAAGACTGCACTGCTGAACTCAAGGAGCAGCCCCATATTCGCAGTGCTTAAGGGTTTACGTGCAGCTGTGTTTGTGGGAAGCTCTGCAACCCACTGAAATACTGCCAACGTTTTAAAATGTGCTGCAATTTTGTTTGCTTTTTAATTAAAAAAACCCCAAACTTCTATCAAAAGAAATGTTAACATTACCAGTTATAGCAGGCACAAATATTCATATGTATTCAGCAAGGGTTATCCCAGCCAGGCTAATTCTTTTAACAGCTTTATCCAGGAAAAAAAAAAGTACACCACCTCAAGACCAGCACTTTAAATCAAAGCAGGCTTTCTCCTAAAAAGTAACTTCTCAAGTGGGCTCTGCATGCCTGTGTTCAAGCCTCCATCAGTGACAGGAATCGGGGCTCATCCTCTGATCTTAATATTTTGGCTAAGAAAGTTTGTAGGTGATGAACTTCTGCACCATTAGGGTACTGCTTACATTGGTGATTATTCTTTAAAAAGAAAGGCTTTGAGAGCAAGTCACACGTGGAAGGCAATAAACAAGAACAGAAAACTGAAATCATGAATCACAAATCTAAGCTGGCCCTGTTTTAAGAGTGACTAGATGAAGTGCATTTTAATATCCTGTAATAGGGGTGGAACAAAACTCACAACTACCCAAACCTCATGAATTTAAATGGCAGTGTAAGCAACAAATTTTGCTCCATACACATGAATCATTCCGTTAGAATCTGAGTTTTAAGATTTAAAAGTCTTTATGAGATACATTTCTAATGGAGCATTTTAGGCATATATTGTTACTTCACATTAATAATCCTGCCTACAAAGGGTGAACTGATTTGTTTTCAAGTGTATTCCCTACAACTTGAAATTTCTCCATTGTCCCAAGGTGTAAATGCTATCAGGTAATGGCTCTCAAGACTCAATTAAAATGTAAAGCATTACAGGTCTGTACAAAGCTCAGCACTGCCAAGAAGTAACAAAGATCTGATTCTCCATCTTGCTTTGAGCTGCATCAGTATTCAATCCTTCAAATGTTTTATACGTCGCATCAGTTTGGGAGAGGACAAAGTGAGCTCAGGGACAGCAACATCTCCATCTCTCAGTTAACAGTTCCACAGAGTAATTTCCCACAGAAAAATGAAGAAGCTTCATCACTAAAGGAAAAGTCAGCAGTAGGGATTTGAAGAACACCTCAAAGGACACCATATGTACACTTAGGAGTCAGGCTTTCCTATCTTACTCTTTTTTCCTCTACAGCAATGACATCTGCGTTATGAAGTAAGTGTCATTTTATTTCCTGCTGAATACTAGAGGTGAGTACTGCCTATCAAACCTAAAAAGAAACGAGTCATGATAGCAAAGAATGTGTCATTCGATTTTCAAGTCCTCTTTAGTTACAGCACTGAGCTGACTAGCTCTGCTCGTCTTTTGTACAAGACCAGCATACAGAAAAGTAAAATTCTACTTTCCAATAATCCATCCTCACTGAAAAGAATCAAGCTGACTAAGAGTCCTCTGGACTGAATTACCAAGTTGTGCTCCCAGAAGACAGAGATGTGTCGATAAGGCCTTTTGAAAGCACAAAACTAGACTGCAGTTGCACAGGAGTCAGAGCCAAGCTCCCCTGAGCAGCCTTCACAACCACCCCACATACCTGCCTGGAACTCACAGTTTAACTCTGCCAGCTCAGGAGTTGAGGAGAAAGGTCAGGAAAACCCTGCACATTTACTGAAATAGTTATAGTCCAACGGGGTTACGAATAACCCCAGAACATAAGATGTGTACTTACTTTCTTTGGAAAACCATACACATGGGTGATCTGCAGCTGAAGGCTGGGCACTCCTGAGCATCTGGACTGTAGCCTTCTTTAAGTAACATCTCCAAACATTCTTTATTTCCACCATAGAGTGCTGAATACACGGGGCTCACTTTGCTTTTCTCTTTGTCACAAATCCGATTGGTAATTGGTATTAGCAACTTTAATATACTGCAAGTATTTAAAAACAGTATTTATTTGTGTGATCCTCCACAACAATGAAGCTTCAAACTTACAAATGCTTTTTTTATCATCGTTACAACTCCAGAACCTGTTTCTTCATTACTCAGTTTGCTCTGAAGAAGAACCATTATCATTTCAGACACAGACCTACAACAGTGTGCTTCAGCACAGACTTGCACTGATGATGGGCTGAAGGAACTGCCCTGCCACATGCAGACTTCGGAGCCTCTAACAAATTGTGCCCTGTTATTTGAGGAAGGCTGGCAGTGCACTTTAATTTGAATGAGAGATATTTCCTATTATCCAACAATCCTTTTTACAGCAACAGAGTACCTCTGGCAAAAGCCAGACTCCTATAAAGCCTGAAAGCCACCGGACTGACTTCAGAATGGTTGTTCACTTTACTGGGACTGCTAACATGTTTAAAATATGAAAGGAATTAGAAATTCTAAGCTACAAATCAGCTTGAAAACTCATTTTCCTTTCCCCTAGAGCTGAACATCCTCTTTGTTGGCTAGGCTTTTATTACCAGAACGCTTTCTCTGAATGAACTTTTAACCACCTACTTTTTATGGCCCATCTCAGCTGCTGCGTGAATGGGCAACTGCCAGTTATCCTCATTGCAGTAGAGATTTGGATCTGCCCCTTCTGATAACAACAGCTCCACACACTCGGCGTGGCCCTCCTGCGCAGCGATCAGCAGCGGAGTGGCTCTGTCTTTGGCCTGGCAGTTCATGTCTGCACCTGACAAAAAGACTTCAGGTTACTCGGTGTAAAATAAACAACAAATTAACATGGACAAGTAACTGGTGTTCAGGGAGTGACTTTACAACACGAGTCTTTTCCACAGCAATAAGGAAACGTTCACTAGCTTGCTGCTAACTTTTTAAACAGTCAGTGCATTAACATTAGCTTCCCCAGATGATAACAAAAGTGCTGGAGGAAAGGCAATGGCCAAGACAATCGTTTGCTTGCAATTAATTTTTGGGATGTTCCCCCCTACTATTGGTAGCTCTGTTAGGGTGCTTCCTCTGGCTAGGTCGAGGCACCCTCAGCTTTAATAGTTAGGCATTTGATTTTGGTTGTAAGGATACATGCACTTAGACACATGACACTTGGTATCCTGGGCTCCATCAGAAGAGGGGTGGCCAGAGGGACAGGGAGGTGATTGCCCCTCCCTTCTGTGCCCTTGTGAGACTCCATCTGGAGTACTGTGTCCAGGTCTGGAGCCCTCAGTACAAGAAAGACAGAGAGCTGTTGGAGAGGGTCCAGAGGAGGCCCACAAAGATGATCAGGGGGCTGGAGCACCTCCCTTATGAAGACAGGCTGAGGGAGCTGGGCTTGTTCAGCCTGGAGAAAAGAAGGCTGCAGGGTGACCTCATTGCAGCCTTTCAGTACCTAAAGGGAGCCTATAAACAGGAGGGGAGTCAACTCTTTGAAAGGGTAGATAACAGCAGGACAAGGGGAAATGGTTTGAAGTTGAGGGAGGGAAGATTTAGGTTGGATGTCAGGGGGAAGTTCTTTACTATGAGAGTGGCGAGGTGCTGGAACAGCTGCCCAGAGAGGCTGTGGATGCCCCGTCCCTGGAGGTGTTCAAGGCCAGGTTGGGTGGGGCCCTGGGCAGCCTGGTCTGGTATTAAACGTGGAGGTTGGTGGCCCTGCCTGCGGCGGGGGGGGTTGGAGCTTCATGATCCTAGAGGTCCCTTCCAACCCGGGCCATGCTGTGATTCTGTGTGACTTGCACATTGTGTGGATGAAACCACTGCTGTCACTTTATCACTAGAGAGAGGACTCTTCACTTAGCCTGAACAATATCCCACCAGAAGAGCAGCAGCACCAAAATAGTACTAACATAGTGCTACTGAAGGCTTTCTGAAGACTGATGATCCTTAATCTCTCCATAGTTGTACTATTTCCTACTATCACTTGATGAAAACTACGCCAGATTACTGAAACAACTTTTAAGATGGTGCTGCATCTATCTATCCTATCTATCCTAACCCTATCTGCAACTGACATCACATTTAATTATTTAAATGTGAATTTATGAAATGCAAAAGTAGAATTAAAATTGTATCGGATGACAGGCCTCTGATGTAAGCTCAAAAACAACAAAGCCCAACAAAAGACTGCTATTACCATGGGATATAAGCGTTCTTAAGCTCTCCAGCCTTCCATACTGAGCAGCAACAAACAGTGGTGTAATTCCAAAGTCATCCTTACACTCGATGTTTGCTCTTTTCTCCAGGAGTATTTTCATGATCTCAACGTGTTGCTGAAATAGATATTTTTATTCATAACAGTGACATCATCTATGTTCCCCCCACACTCTGAACAGAAATAAGAGAAATGCAATCTACTCGCTATTCTAAAGATGGGACAGAAAAAGTGTTGGAAAAAATGTGATGAGTTTAATTTATTTTTTTCACATTTGCTCATTTGCAAATGGAAATTAATTTCTTGGAAACATTAAAGTAACATATTTCTATCCTGGAAACAACTCTTATATCTCACTGATTAGGAGATACTCAACAGGACTTTATCAGGAAATGTCATAACACATTCACTTCCCACATACAGTAAGTGAGCCAGTAAGTGCATGCAGTATTAATAATACTTCAAGTATTGCTTCCCAACATCAACGTGTCATGAAGTTTTAGATACACTCTTAAGTCCACTATAAGCCCTTTGGCATTTATGACTGTTAAGGTGGGTTAGGAAAACATCACCTATCAAAAGACAAGATCTATGAATTACTGCTCAGAACACACTAGTTACATGGCAACGGTATGATATGCTTACAGGTTACCTGAAATGCAGCTTGGTGCAAAGAATTCCACCCAGACCAGGAATGAGATCCTTCAACGCTTGCTCCATGCTGGATCAGAAACCTTACAACATCTGCATGCCCATTTTCAACAGCTTCAAATCAAACAGTAAAACAAAAAACCCAACAACTTCTTATTAAAGAACTGACTGAAAAACTCAGGTGGTCTCATCACTGAGTTCCCGACACAACTTTCCTAATTATTTCATATCTGTTTATATTTGCTTACTTCACTTTTATATTTAAAATGCAAGAACAGAGGTGGGAAACAGAAACTTAGTCGCAAAATTTCTAGTTGGACATGTTAGAAACTCACTGCCATTGTGCTGGGACTGACAACAAAGGCAAGTTTCTCTCCTGTGAAGCAGAGGCAATTCTGCAGTACGCACCTAACTACGCGACTGCTTACGTGGCCTCCTCAACTTCAGAATCCCACTGGCTATGTTCCAACAGAATGCCCAAAACTTAAGCTTTCTTTAAAAAAGTTTAAAACTTTTTACACCGTCGATATGAAACTCATTCATAAGGCGTATTTTTAATTTATACAAATATATTAATTAACGAATCCTACTATTTAGTCTTTCGATATTGTTTAAAGATATAATCCGAAGCAGAACTTTCTTTAAATAAGTGGTTTCTGGATCTACTCCACCTCTTAGCTCCAAGCCTACTATTTAGGCTACAAAAACATGAAATATAACAAACTGAGAATTAACTCTGGAGTATAGCACAGCTTCTCCCACATAGCAGTCACTCTGAGGCTTCAGAAAAGCATCACCTAGGAAGAGGGCGGTGTTCGATTCAGTGGTAAGTTGGTCAGGATCAACTCCAGCTTCCAGAAGAACCCCGACACACTCCAAGGACCCACAGCGTGCAGAAAGGTGCAGTGCACTCATCCCTTCAAACGTCTTTGAATGTATGTAGTTATCAGATGGAGCTACAGATGAGAACAATGAAAAAGGAACATTTAGCAATAAGATGATAAAAAACAGTTCTTAACTTAAAATACTTGAGGTATTGGATGTGCGAGGCCTGCAGGGTATCAGTTATTGCTGGCCATATACAGGTACTTGCTTTCGACTGAGAAGATAAAGTAAAACCAGCTGTCATTCACTGACTATAACACTGCCATTTTTTTCTTTACCACATCTTGTCAATATCTACGAAACAAATTTACAAAGGAATGTGATAAATCTATTTAATTTATATTTTACATCACTGGGGAGTTGAGCTGCAAGTTGAATGATTTCACACCATTTTTCCTCACCTGCATTAATTAGCAGCCTCAGACATTTGCTGGAATTGTGAGCTGCCGCCTCATGGATTGGCATCCAGCCCCTGTTGTCGAGGACATCAAGGCTGTATCCCCGCCCGATCAGCTTCTGCAGCACTTTAGCATTCCCTTCTCTTGCTGCAAGTCCCACAGCAGAACACCGGTCGGAATACGCCTCTGTGAAATCCATCCTTTACCAATAAGCCCTGCAGTGGGAAGGTGGGAGGGAAGAAATAAAGGAGAAAAAAAGCAGTGCTTGTTAGTACAAAACACACCCAAATTACTACAGTACAGGGCCAGAAGCACCAACTATGAATCAGAGTCTCAAGGCTCCTTGTGACCAACAGCCTGGCCATGAGCCAGCAGCGTGCCTCGGTGCCAGGAAGGCCAAAGGTGTGAATGAAGCAGAGTGAGGCCAGCAGGGCGAGGGAGGTGATCCTTCCCCACTCCTCTGCCCTGGTGAGGACACACCTGGAGCACTGTGCCCAGTTTTGGGCTGCCCGGCTCAGGGGAACTTCTGGAGAGAGTCCAGCGAAGGGACATAAAGATGTGAGGGGCCTGGAGCATCTCCTGTGCGAGGACAGACTGAGAGACCTGGGGCTGCTCAGGAGAGCAGAAGGCTGAGAGGGGATCTTACTGCACTTATCTGAGGTGCAGGAGTCAGGTGGGTGGGGGCGGCTCTTTGCAGTGCTGTGCAGGACAGAACAAGAGGCAATGGGCACAGACTGGAGCACAGCAAGTTCCGCACAGACACAGCAAGAATTCTCTCCTCACACAGGCACGCCACGGCACCCGCCGCTCTCACCGGGCGCTGAGGTACCGCCCCACAGCCGGGCGGCGCGAGAGGAGGGCAGCACGGAGGGGCCGCCCCGCCCGCAGTGCGCATGCCCGCCGTCCCGCCGGCAGTCGGGCAGCGCGGCGGGTTGCGGCCATGTGGGTGTTCGGCTACGGCTCCCTCATCTGGAAGGTGGACTTCCCCTACCAGGAGAAGATGGTGGGGCGCATCCACGGCTACAGCCGGCGGTTCTGGCAGGGCAGCACCGACCACCGCGGCGTGCCGGGCAAGGTGAGGGGGGCGGCCGGGTTCTGTCAGCTCCGCCGGGCTCCGCACCCGCGCTCGGTGCCGCCTGCAGAAGGGCCAGAGTGCCCGGGGCAGCTCCTCGCCCCAATGCCGGCACTGTAACGTGGCGGCATCCGCCGAGCCGCAGCCCGTGCTCAGGCTGCTGGCAGAGCTGTCAGCGGGCCGCCTGCCTTCCGCGCCCGCCCAGCGCTGTCGGGGCGGGTCTGTCCCCAAAACCGTGTCCTGCCAAGTGACAGCCGGCCGTAACTCCGCTCTGAGGGCGGCCGTAAGGGCACTCGCTGCACTCTGCGCCTGGAACTTAACTGCTGGTAGCTTCAAAGTGCGCCTAACGGGCACCTGATGCTCCACCCTGCTGCTGTGAGGCACCCAGGACGAATACCTCCGGTTTAGTTCACTGTGGCAAGATGCACGTTTTAATGCTTAGAGTTTTAATTTTCTCCTTCATTCTGTTACTGTTTGGTGGGAACATGTGTGTGGTCAAGGCACTGGAATGAGAATAACACCGCTTCACTGCGCTGTGGCCCTCCCCATACACAGGCTAAAGAGCTCAACAGACACTAAAGGGACAATAGGTGACAGAAGCGCCCAGCAGGTTAGATGAATGCCTTTGATGTGGCAGGACTGCGTTATTTACAGCTGCAGATGCTGCTCACGGTTGAGTCATCAGAAATGCGAACGCATCATAAATGTGTAGGATCTGATACTCGGTACGGCACTAACAACTCATTCAGTGCTGGTTTTATATCGTGTGAAACATCTTTTCCCCAGGCTGCCAAAGCAGCCCTCAAACCCACACCCTGCTGACACTGCCCTAAAGCCAGACTGGAGCTAGTGAGGGCACCCCTAGCAAAGGCAGAAGGATTCTTCTTATAAAGAAAGCACAGTGTGCTACATGTAGCTCGGAAGGAATTTCAGGTAGTCCTAACCAGCTCTAATTCCTACTTCGGACAGGTGACTTTCGCAGTGCTTACAGGTACAAGCACACTGAGTGTTTCCCTGCCATTCTCTGGGCTGGGAGGACACGGCACGTGCTGTGATGCTGGCTGTACAGCTGAGTGCCTTCTCAGCAGGAGCCACCAGCCATCCTTTTCCAAACTCTGTTCATGTGAATTGCAAAAATTCTATTCCTCTCTTGCATCTGGACCAAAAAAACCCAAAACTATTCCAGAGTTGTTCAGGTGAGGCCTAAGAGTGTCATCTGCAAGCCTTCAGTACTTAGGATGCTGGGCTTTAAAACAAGTTTTTAAAAGTCAATAGAGAAAGTCCCTTTCTTTGGACTTCAGAAAGTCATAAATCCCTCACAGGCCAGTGTTTCTGTCTTTCTGCACTGCATTACCTTCTGTTGGGCTAACTGAAATTCAGGGGAATAGCCAGAGTGCATTTGTGTGGATTCTGGAAGTCTTGCAGAATGGCTGTGCCAACTCACTGCCAGCCAGGCATCCTTTGTTCCAGTTAGCGCCACTGTTTGCATTTGTGCCCCAGTCCAGGTCGTGCCCAGAACCATCATCTGCAGCCATACACAGGCTTAAAACAAACAGAAGCCCTACAGGGGCTCATGCATGGCTCTATTTCTATTTAGGAATAGTGTGTTGTTATTTATGCTTATTGATTAATGCATTTTATTTTTGTTGATGGAAATGCTTAGTGTTAACAGAACACACTTCCTCAGCACCAACAAGTTAATGCTTATGGAACTACTCAGTCCATGAGTTGTTGCTGCTAATTCCAAAGCAAAGGGGCTCCCTCACTGTGTGCTGAGGAAACGCACCACAGAGACTTCCCATTACCAAGGCCTGATGATCTCTGCTATAAACCATTAAAACCTCCAACATCAGGAGCAGTGTCTCTTGTGGTGACCTGCAGGAGAAGAGCAGTGAAATACTAGCCAACAAGTTAAAAATGCTCTCCTGAAAACACAAGTTGCTACAACATTCCATGGTCAGCACAGCAACAACATACAGAGCACTTTGACATACAATGGCTGCAAGCTTTTAGTGCAAAACTCAGTTGGCCCCGTACTCCTACATTGAACTGCTCGGCTGATAACTAGCTAACCATCTTCTTACAGCATAAAGTGATGTTTTCATCATCTTGTCATTGGCTCAGAAAGACCTGAATAACAGTAAGCACAAGTGCTTGCATAAGTGGCAAATTCAAATGTCCTAGTCCAGACTTCAGAAAAAATGGCAACGGAAATGCAGTCCTACATGATTCACACTAAACTTCTCAGACTAAAACCTAGGGGAGCAATAAACATCTATTTAATAGAACATAACCAAAGCATATCTTAGTACTTTCCCTCCCAACAGTAAATTTCCAAGCTTCCTAAACCTCTTCTACTAAGGCTGGCTGTCTAACTTAGCATTGCTGGGTTTGGTCACCCGTTGACTTCCCACTGTTTCCAAATCCTTCTTGAAGCACGAATCCTCATAGTCACTTTCTCTATTCAAGTGCAAAGGAGGAAATACATTAAAAACATCAACGTTTAAAACTTCTCTTCTTCTGGTAACAAAGCACATAGCTTGGGCTAATAATCCAGCTCCTTCTGCAAAACAACCAGTTTTCCATATTCACAAACTGTATTTTTAGCCTCCAGTATTTGAGAGAATCTCTTCCATCCATACCAGACTAACCAGCAATTCCTCAGGCTACCTTAAAAATGCCGAATTCTTCTTAGTACTGCAGTTCTCTAAGGTAGGTTCCAAGGCTCACTTACTAAGAGCTCCTCAACAAACTTAAAATTCAGGGCATAATCTCACCCAGATGCATTAATTTGAGCAGTTTTAACGTTTGGCAGCTCTCTGAAGAGCCCCAGACACGCACGCCACATCTACGTTTGCGTCAAGGCCTGCTCTGTACAAGAACAAAGAGCCGTGTCTCAGCGCAGTGCTGAGTTAGGACTGCAAGCTTGGTTCTGCCCATTGCCCTGTGTTCTTCATTCTTCTGCAAGCCACAGGAACAGCACGGAAGTGCAAACACATTCAAGGGCTGAAGCGTGAAACCACTGTTACTACAGCATGGTGTGACCAAACTAACAGCTTGCAGCAGCCAGAAGGGCAGTTGGATGGCTTCTCCTTACAGGCCCCCTCCCCCAGCTCCTGCCCACCTGCTGTGGCTGCTGGGTGCCCAGACAGTTAGGCAGTCTCTGTGTGAGTCTGGCTCTGCTGGAGACTCTGCACCTAACCTTTGGATGTGCTTGGAAAAAAAACCCTAAGGAAATGTGATGACATGGTTGATGGAGCCTGCTGCCTACTGTTAACCCCATGGGACTCCTGCATGCTCACTCTGACGTGGGGTTACCAAGTTTATAACAACTGAGTGATTCAGCTTAAGGTGAATTCATTTTAAGATAATGAAGGGCTTTTAGCTTGTTAAATATGAAGTGGAGGAAAAAGGTAATCAAACTAAAGCCTTTTCTAAGATAACGTTCCCTCTTTATCCCATCTTATTTTCATACTCAAATGCCAAAACGAATCGATTCTTCTATCAGTAAACATTCGGTATCTTCAGGATCTGAGCACTTTAATGTACCACTGAAAATAATCTCGTGTAGCAGTGGAAGACCTTGCTTCTGTTTGCCCTATTAATTTCATAGGACACATCAGCTAGACCTGAGGAACTGCAAGCTGTGCAGAACTGACAGAAGTCCCTCAGAGACACCTGACGTGGGAGATCGTTCAAGTTCGCAGTACTCCTTGGGCACAGCAGAAATCATTTTCATTTCTATTATATAACTAGTCATTTACAGATGTGTTATTGTCTTTACTTAGCTTGCAGAGGTAATACTTGTGGTACCATAATGCTGTTTGGTTTAGGTAGTTCCCTGCAAAGCAGTCAAACAAATAGCCTGGCCTTCCCTAGGCAAACAGATTGTTCTGCCATCCCACAGCCAATCTGAAGGTGAAGTTCTCTTCAGAGAAGGGCAGCTTCTGTGTAAAGAGAAAGGACATTTGGAAAATTGAGCGGGTGTGAGAGTTGTGCTTTAAAGGAATGGGTATTTCCAGGGTGTGGATGGACAAAAATAAACTCTTAATATCAGAAGAAGGAAGGCTCAGAACAACAGAACAAACAAAACTAATGAAATATGCATTCAAATTGTGGAACTCATTGCCACAAGATTTGGCAGAAATGTATTTATCAAAGGACTAAAACTATCTGCATGACCCAGAAGAAAATAGACACACTGGTAGCAAAGACAGTAAGACCGAGTATAGGGTTTAATGCTGTGACTGGGTCAGAAGAAGGGAAGTGTGCTGCAGATGGGACCATCCCTATTTGTGCCCATGCCTACACATGCCTATATACCACCAACAGGAAGAGCATAAAACCGTCACTGTGCTTCAGTGACTGCCACTGGTCTTTATCCTAGTGTGGCAAATTTCAGTGTTTCCTCCCAGCTTGTTAAGCCTGAAATATTTAGCAAAACATTTGATCACCACAAGTTTCCCACCTGTGAGAGACAGCCTAGCGTGACTTCGCTGTTACTGCCCAGATGAGATTTGCTAAGATATACTCTACAGATAGACAGTCAGTGGTATATTTAGCCTAACTCAAAGTGAAGCCTTCAGCACTATTCTTAGTGCAGCGTGTTAACTAGCTTCTCTTGAGGTTTAAAGCTGAATGACAGCAAAACGGCCCCAGGTGATTTATTGATTGAGACTATTCTCAACTGGCCTAGGTGAACAGGTACCTGTGCCAACTTCTCCCCCACAATAAAAGCTGTTGAGATGATGAAACAGCTTACACTGAATAAATAGTATCTACAGTTGACGGAAGATGGCTCTGCAAAAGCTAAACTTTGTATTTCCCTTCTTAGGAAAAGAATTTCTGTTCTTTGGAGGACAGGAGCAGGAGAATACCCTGCTTTGTTACTGTGTGAAAGAGACAGAGATGAGTACAGAGTGAGCAAAGAGAACTGAGCACGGATATGTCAATGACACTATGATAGAGGAGCTGTAGAAAGACTGAAATGATAGAGTACCCAAGGGCAGAAGTTAGCTAGGACTCAGTGAAAGGCCTGCATCCACAAACACCGAGTTCTCAGCATCTGCCTAACGCCCAAGGAAACCAGCTTCTATCCTAGACTGCAATTGAATGAACCAGTATCTCTGCTTTCCCTTACATAACCAGACACTAATCTGATGCTAAAAACAGCAATTTGACACTACTGATGTAGTTCCTCATAGGGTTTTATGCTTTAAGTTGGTATTTTAAACTTTACTGAGGAGTTGGTCTCTGTGGTCCTTCTGGGTCTCTTCCAGCTTGGGATGTTCTGTGATTCCACAGGTTACAGAGAGAAACTCAGCGAGCTGTACCTTTCCAAAAACATCTCATTTGCAGGGTGCTCTTAAACTCAGGAGTTGCCATAATGTGTAGTTAACATTTTCTAAGATTGTGAGTGCAAGCCAAGGCAGCAGTGGTAGCATCTCGCTTCGTTTAGCCACGCCAGATTTCCATGTTACATCATTTGCTGTGCCTGTGTATAAACCTCCTGTAGAGAAAGGAGAAGGTTCACCTCACTGCTGCTCTAGAGAGAACACAGCGTGCTCCCGATGAGGAGCAGCAAGACCAAGGAAGGTATACTGCAGATAATTTTGCACTAATGAATTGCTGTCACCAGTCATCAACAGTAAAAGCTGCTGACTGAACTAACAAGGATTTTCATTTAATTTTAGCCTGGAAGAGTTGTGACTCTGGTTGAAGACCCTGAGGTACAGTACTCCTGTTCTGTCTCTATAGTATAGAGACTGTCCTATTGTGTTCCCAGCCTGTGTAGTAAGTCTCTATTAATTTTTGCTTCTCTACAAGCCAATAATTGAGTTATCGTTACTGAAATGAAGCGTTTTCTCAAGTAGTTTGGGTTTATTATTACTAAAGGTATATTTTAAAGTAGTTTCCTAAGTAGTCACTTCAGCTCTCCTGCTATACAGTGCAGGTTTGTTTACTTTCAGTGTATGTATGGTGCTGAAGATGCACTGCCATCAGACATCAGGTGGTGCATGAGATTCATCATCTCAGCCTCCCAGAAGAAAAACTGAAACAAGATTACATTGCAGTGATTAAAAAGATTCTCTTGCTTTAATTTTTGCTACGTGGATAAAATGTTTAAGGACTGAAGTGCCACAATTGCCTGTAGTTTTTACTTAATACTGTAAAATGAGCTCAGAGATAGAGGTAAGTTTAGCAGTCATTGTAAACTTAGACTGTTTTTGCAGTTAGCAAAACCAGCAAAACGCAGTGCACTGTCCCTCATTGTGACTTTCTGTACCTTTCTAGTAAGGGTTTTTTTCACATTACAGTACTGCTGGGTACCATTATGTTACAGACTCCTATATAAACAAAGAATGGTTATGTTTGTTGTCACTCCGTTTCTATTGTTAAGCAAACTTACTCGTTGCCATAGAAACTTTTTTTCCCCTTAGCAAACCAGTTTTGTTTGGATGGGTTTTTTTCCCCTTTTCTCCAGAATCTGGTACAGCCAGATAATCACACCTCACACAAACATCAAGTGATATCAACGCGCTGTGCTTCAGTCTGAGCAACTCATTCTACAGTTGCACAAGGTCACCTCACTTTGAGTCTCCCTTCACAGACTACAGCCATTATTCCACTGCACACACACCCAAACATTGGTGGCAGTGGTGCTTTGATTGGCAGTGCCACCCCCAGCTCCGTGCCAGCTGTGAGTCCTGCACCAGCGAGGCACTGTGCTGTCTGGAAACATCTAGCTCACAGTTATTTTCATTTGCTCTGTCCAAATCTCTGTGCCAGTTAAAAGGAAACCATGATAAAAGGAACGCTGTATTCCTTGTCACATTTCTGGCTTTTAATTTCCCATCATCTGAAATAGGATTCACCTACACCGAAAGCAAAATGAATGAAGTAGTGGTGCTTTATGTATACATGAATGTAGTGGATAACAGACCACGATCATTTTCCTGTGCTGCATCAAACAGACAAAACCAAAACAAACAGAAACAGCAAACTCAGATCTCACTCATTAGCCCATCTAAAACTTTCCAGGAA
Source organism: Pavo muticus (assembly GCA_016647715.1). Lineage (NCBI taxonomy): Eukaryota > Metazoa > Chordata > Aves > Galliformes > Phasianidae > Pavo > Pavo muticus. The sequence continues at coordinate 1,399,465 of JACDJE010000216.1, forward strand.
TATAACTCACCACAGTTAATATGTTCTCAGAGATCTTAGCCACGATGAAGAAGAAATACAGAGACTTACAGAGGTGGTGATGGAATTCATCCCAGCAGTGTTTGCTGAGGAGCTAGCTAGTATGCTCTGGTATTAAATGTGGAGGATGGCGGCCCTGCCTGGCAGAGGGGTTGGAGATTCATGATCCTTGAGGTCCCTTCCAGCCCGGGCCATGCTGTGATTCTGTGCTACATCTAATTGTGCAAACTCAGGGTTCGGCTCAGCTCGTTTTCTTGGGCTCAGTGGCAGCGTGGCAGCGTTAGTGCTCTCATGCTGCCAGATCTGTGACAGAAGGGACAGCCTACTCTTAGAAGTGAAACCGGAAACACAGACAGGACTCACCAGAATGACCTGGAATTTGGAACTATTTACCATTTTGATTTTCACTGCACTATTTTTGTGAGCTCAGGAAGATAACTTGTTATCCTTTCTGTCAGCTCTCTAACAGACAGCGTTCAGAAGCTCATGTAGGCTATCTATTATTTCAGATTTAGTTGCAGCAAGAAATTGTTCCATAAGAAAAGCCTCAGCATCAGGAAGAAGGTAGAGGATCGATCTGCGTAATTACTGTTCTGACTGAAGATTCCCTAAGTAGAACGGCCCTCTTGATTTAGGACTCCAAGAACAGTGCGAGAAACAGCTATAAAAAGACTGAAAATGGAAGAAAAAAATGCCAAGTGTTTTACCAAAATAAAGCAGAAATACATTCGTTTCCGAGTACGCTTTTAAACTTGGATTTTCTTCTCTTATGTCCTCCACAGGGCTGCGTGTGGGGCGTTGCTTACAGACTGCCAGCTGGACAAGAATGCGAAGTCAAGGCATACCTGGACTTCAGAGAGAAGGGAGGCTACAGGACTACAACCGTTGTTTTCTACCCGAAGGACTCGTCGGTGAAACCCTTTGATGTACTGCTGTACATCGGCACTCGCGATAACCCCAACTACCTCGGCCCTGCGCCGCTGCAGGAGATCGCCGAGCAGATCATTGGCGCCGTCGGTCCCAGCGGGAGAAACACGGAATACCTGTTTGAACTCGCTAATTCTATGAGAAATCTTGTGCCAGAAGATGTAGATGAGCATCTCTTCTCCTTAGAGAAACTAGTAAAGGAACTCCTGGAAAAAGAACAGAACCTAAACTGCCTATAGAATAACTTCTTTCAGTGGTATTGCTTCATCTTCAGAGGAATGGTTTCGTTGCACAGTGGGTATATGACTTGGAGGCATACTGCTCTGTACAATGCTCTCTTATTTATTTTAATATTGCATTCAAAAGAGTAGTTAGTCATTAAAACGTACTGTTTTAAAAACATTCTTTTGGGAATCTATAGAAAGGGCAGCAGGGGAAGTGTTTGAATTTGGTATATTGGTATTTTACCCAAGGATTACATCTTTCTTTCTAAAAATCACCAGAGAACCACTTAAGCCTCTCCATTACTTCAGGTTTAAAAAGATCTTCACAATATTTTTTACCTGCATTCACTTACAACTCCCGAGTCAATGAAGTGATGGTTCTTTCCAATTCAAGACCACCAGCGTGGAGCTCAGTGCAGCAAAAGAGAGAGATGTGAAGTACTTCTTGTAAACCGCATGGTAAATGCGTGGTAGAACACTTCCATCAGTGTTCAACCTCATGGAAATTAAGTTATTCCACTGCATCAGTGACCTCATCCCATGGATCCTAGTTTGTCCTTAGGCACAGAGGATAACGTGTTTCAGTGGTAGGAAAATAGTCTTTGCCCTTGGCTCATTATGTCGTGCCCCTGAAAACCACAGCACAGGGTACTCTGACATCAACAAGCCATACTGTATCAGTGCCTTATTTTATTTTTCAAGGTTAATATCAAGAATAAATCTAAATTACTGAAATTAGCTAAGAGTATGACTTGAAGCTACAGCGCAGCAAGAATGCTCAGAAACTCAGCTCTGATACCTGCCTTCAGATGCTGGTGCGATTCCATGCCTTATCACCAGCCTCTGAGGATACAATTTAAGTCAGCAATTTTCAAGCAGCATTTCAGGGATTTGAAACAAAAGGTCATTAAGAAAGGAACCCCCTTTTCAGTCAACTGACATACGTTGTATGGGCTGCCAGTCAGCCAAGGTTGGAAAGCCACCAGCTGAGGCCAGCAGCCTTACTTTATGCAAAACAGAGGCAAATGGAGCTTCCGTCCCGACAACGACCTGTCTCGCTTCTCAGAATCTTAAGTTATTTTTGTGACTTTTATCAAAACGTCTTTTTGTGTGTTAACAAAATACCACGCAGCATCAGGTCTTCTCATGCAGGGAATGTATGTGTTTAGTAGTAATTCGGAAGTCTATATATTTTGCATTGGTACTTGCAAAAAACATCTGTTTCTACTATACAAGTTGTCCATTTTCTTTCTTTGCACTGTCCTGTTTTATATTTGTAATTCCTCAATAATGCTAAGGTTATCAGAATAGCAAGCTGCTGTTATTTCTCTTGGCCACCTACAGAAGTCAAAAAGAGCATTTGAAAAAGGCACCAAGATAAGTAGACTGTAAGACATTACATTTCCAACCTAAATTCTAGATAATTAGACCGTTTGAAATATGTAGCCAAGAAAGCTGTATTTTTAAATACCAGATTACAAATTCGGTGTGCTTCTGGCATCTCTCACACATACACTCACTGAGGGGAAAAAAAAGCAGATTACTTTTTAGAATCTGCTGTTTGATGGTTGAATGCTGCCATTTTAAAAGGGGTCTCACTTGATGGATGACTCTAACCTGCAGAAGCAAATCTTCTGATCGTATCAGTGTTAGAATCGTATGTAGTAGCAAGGCCCCGTTCTTCCATTAGTACATGAGTTACTTGCAAACTCCTATGGGGGTCTTGATTCTCCACTGCACTGTGCTGGTTTAGGATTGATACAACTGAGTGGAAAAGCAACCCTGACTAATGCACCTGTAGGGCAGGACAGAAGGGTGGTCAGGACATCCAGGTGTCTGTCCATAATGGCAGTCGTTCAGATGCCCGACAACGTAATGACACCAACATCTGAGTGACTTCACACATCAAAGACTGACAGTGACAGCCAACACCCACATCAGCACCGATGAACATGTGCCATTAACACAGGCATTTATTCCCTTTGGCTTAAAGAACCAGTCTTAAGTGTTAGGGGATATTCAGCTGTCACTAAAAATGTTAGGTATGATTTATTTCACGAATATGTTAAGTGTTCCTCCCTCAGCAAAACAAAACCCACTTCTTTTCTTGTGCTTGCCTCGGATGCAGACAAGCTGTAGTGAAGTTAAAACACGTGGAATGGCATGTCCACTTACTGCATCTTTTAATTCTTTCCTCCAAAGCTTATCTGTGTTCCTCAAAACAGGGCAAGGGATGCACACGCTCGTAATGATCCAAAAACATCAGCGATGATTCTCTCTTTGAAACTATATTTAAGTACTGTGTTGGGGCATCGTGGTTATGTATGGCTCTACACTTCGTATCTTTAATGATATTCAGGACTTTGTTGGTTCATTTGCTTTCCAGATTCATAAAACTTGCAATAATATCTGTAATGATACATTCCAGTTTGTGCATACAACTTCAATACAATAAAATGCATCACATTTATTAATGGTGTTGGAGAAAGAAACTTCGGGTAATGTTATATTTAAGAGGTATCCACTAATGGGATGGACATCTCTCGTGCAACTGGTGATAGGACTAGAGGGAATGGTTTCAAGCTGTGCCAGGGAAGATTCAGGCTGGATATTAGGAAATACTACTGCTCTGAAAGAGAAGTCAGGCACTGGAATGGGCTGCCCAGGGAGGTGGTGGAGTCACCGACCCTGGAGGTGTTCAAGGAACGTTTGGATGCTGTGATGAGGGATATGGTTTAGCGAGAACCATTGGTGATAGGTGGATGGTTGGACTAGATGATCTTATAGGTCCTTTCCAACCTTAGTGATTCTGTGATTCTGTGATTCTGTGACACCACTGTGTATCTTAATGGCGTCTCGTTATAAAATGCTGTTAGATATAATGATGAAAAATGATGTGCACGAGCTAGCTACCACTATGCAGTAATAAATGATGCCAACATAAGCAATTAATTAAAGCACTGGAAGCACATCCAAGCCACCCTTCCGACAGCTTCAGTCACCAACACAAGCCCGGTATGCTTTCAGATCTGTTACCCACCACAAAATTAAGACATGCTTTTTGTACGCCACATGCTTATGTTTCTTCCCTCCTTGACAGAACCAAATCTAAATTTGTGACAGAAGGATAAGAGATGTTAGTTAGGGCTTAATGTACAAACGCACGTACAGCAAGCCATCTCTAAACTGTTTCCAGCAGTCCGAATGCTTCAGCTGCACGCCAGGCTGCTGGGGGGCAGGGGCGGATGCTGGCTGCCCACACAAGCAGACAGCAGCACAGCAAACCACCAGCGGGGCGCTGTATCCTGAATTTCTGCTGTGTGTATGGGTTTTGTAAGGCCAGAGAGAGACTGTTTCTCAAGTAACTAGGCTTCTCTAGCAGGCTTCTGCAGAAGCTTGACTTCACCCATACCCTCATTTCAATTGCCAACTACAGCAGCTCTTCCTATGCCAGCTTAATTCCTTCAGTATTCTTACACTATGACCATTTCCTTGCTCCTCTGTCTTTTTCTTCTTTCTTTCACTTTCCTTCACTTCTTCCTCTCCTTTATCTCAACTGTCTTGCCCTCATCCTTCTGGTCTTTTACAGCCTACATTGTCTCTCCTGGCACCGTGCTCTCATTGTACATGCATTTAAACTGGAAGAATTCCCAGCCAAACTTCAGCACATGTTTAACAGGAAAAAAATGGAATGCTTTAATAGACAGAATACAGTAGCACAGCTCAAAAGTATTTGCTAGACCTGTGACCGCTGTTTAGTACAGACTTAGCTACCTCACCTACGTTATTTCCATCTAGAAATTGTTCTTCCTATCAGGGCAAAAGTTAACCAAGGGCATACAAACCATTTACTAAAACGGTTTGGGTTAGCTCAGCTCATTTTACCAGTGTACACACAGACGTACATACATCCATCATGCCGTTGGCAAGTATGATGAAGAATGGCCTGGAACAAACTGCCAGAAACCAACCCACTTGCACAGACCACACAGCAGCCAGAGCTTCCTTTCCGCACCACCTCCTTCCTGAGCCTTCACACTCCTCACACCAGCCACCTCCGGGTCAATTCTCTCATTAAGCATTTAAGAATTTATTAAGAATTGCTGTACGCTGCCAAAACATTCCCATCATCCCCACATTACGTCCCTTTGCCAGCTGCAAGGCAGATGGTACGCTGCCCCACATTTCTCCTTCCTCCAGCATCTCCCATTTTGGCCCAACCATGTCTCAACACTTTGGTCTTAACTGAAGATAAAAGCAAGCACTTGCTTCATTATATTTGCTTGAGCATTAAATAGTGTTATTTCTTTGATCTTCCAAGCCTATCCTGTGTAACAGAAGCCTTGTTGGCACTACTCTAAAAACCTGGGGGAAAAAAAGAAACGAGGATTCTGTGACACAGCCCAGCCAGCAGAGTTACACTGGTGCACTCATGGCACGCTTTGCTGATGGGAGCAATACAGGGCGACCAGCAGATATGGCACTAACAAAAGGTGCACAGTGCCCCATGTAGAAGGTTTGTTGTGCTGCACCTGAAGTTTTAAGCCTTCTAGTACAAGGATCAACACTTCAGTAGATTTCTGCAGTAACAGATATTTGGGTGGAACTATCAGGTAACTGTTGGGTTCCAAGGGATGGAACACCTCCCTGTGAGGACAGGCTGAGAGAGCTGGGCTGTGCAGCCTGGAGAAGGGAAGGATCAGGGAGACGTGAGAGCGGCCTTCAGTATCTGAAGGGGCTGTAAGAAGGAAAGGGATGGACTCTTTAGAGGAGTTTGCCCCCATGACAGGACATGGGGAAATGGTTTATAACTAAAAGAGGGGAGATTTAGGCTGGATATAAGGAAGAAGTTTTTGACAATAAGGCACTGGCACAGGTTGCCCAGAGTGGTGGTGAGTGCCCCACCCTTGGAGACACTCAAGATCAGGCTGGATGAGGCTCTGAGCACTGATGGAGCTGTGGCTGTCCTTGTTCAGTGCAGGGGAGTTGGACCAGATGGCCTTTAAGGGTCCCTTCCAACCTAAATGATTCTATGATTCTAGTACAAGTAACAGTGAGGTGTAAATAAATGGCAATGGGTCTTTGTCCATGCCAAAGCAATGAAGAAGAAATTCTTAAAAGAGAAAGATGTAAATTGCAGCCATTCCGCGCTTAATTATAATCCTGTACCAAATGCCTGCCTTCCAGTTTCCAGGCTTGTTCTATGTGTACAGCAGTGCTGACTGGTCTGTCATGACACACCAGAATGGCTCCTTTCAGGAACCTGGATGAGAGGAGCTGCAGCAGAAGTGGAGCTGCTGAGGAATCATAGAATCATGAAAGTGGAAAAGACCACTGAGATCACTCAGTGCAACCTCAGCACACCCCCACTGTGCCCACTGACTGCGTCCCTCAGTGCCACATCCCCGTGGCTATGGGACACCTCCAGGTGACCCCACCACTCCCTGGGCAGCTGTGCCACTGCCTCACCGCTCTCTGGGAGAAGGAATTGTTCCTAACAGCCAACCTGAACCTCCCCTGGCACAACGGGAGGCCATCCCCTCTCGTCCTATCGCTGTTCTCTGAGAGCAGAGGCCAACCCCACCTCACACAGCCTCCTTTCAGGTCGTTGCAGAGAGCCATGAGGTCTCCCCTGAGCCTCCTCTTCTCCACACTGAACAGCCCCGGTTCCTTCAGCCGCTCCCCATCACACTTGTGCTCCAGACCCCTCACAGCTCTGCTGCCCTTCTCTGGACACGCTCCAGGCCCTCAGTGTCTTTCTTGCGGTGAGGGCCCAGCACTTAGCGCAGCACTCGAGGTGCGGCCTCACCAGAGCCACTGCGGAGGGACGGTCACCTCCTGCTCCCGCTGACACACGCCGGGTTCCGCAACACTCACCTCAAGGCCGGCGCAGGACAACCGACGCTCCTTCGCCCCCAGGCGCAGCCCAAGCCCCGCCCCGCTCCGCGGCCGCCCCGGATGTGTATGCGGACGCGGCCCCGGCTCCGCCTCCGCCCCGCTCAGAAGCAGACGTGTCCCGGTGCCTGTTGCGGGGCCGCGGGGCGGCATGAGGCGCTGCCGGCCCCGGGCGCTGCTGTGCGGGCTGCTGCTGGCGGCCGCGGTGGCATCGGGCGGCCGCGCCCTCCCGCACCTCAGCGACGACGTCCCGTTCCGGGTGAACTGGCCCGGCACCGAGCTGAGCCTGGTGTGTGTGGGCTGCGGGGCGGGGTGGGAGGGCCCTTTGGGAACCCGTTTCCGAACCGAGTAACGTGCGGCCTTTTGCAGCCCACGACGGGCGTCCTGTACAGGGAGGACAACTACATCCTGATGACCACGGCGGACAAGGAGCGCTACAAGTGCGTGCTGCCGCTGACGGCGGGCGGCGCCGAGGTGAGCGGCTCTGCGCGGACCCGGGGCGGGCGGCCCCGCCGCTTGGAGGTAACGTACCCAAACGGGCTCTCCTAGGAAGAAGAGAAGGACTACCGAGGCCCGGCGCCGGGAGAGCTGCTGGAGCCGCTGTTTAAGCAGAGCAGCTGTTCGTATAGGGTGAGCCGCCCCTCGCGTGCTGCCAAGGCTTGGCACCGGGCCGCGTTCAGGTGCAGTGCGTGGGATGTGTTGGTGGTGCATCTCGGGCTTCGTGCACTGACCCGCTCCAAAATCAGCTCTCCATAATGCTGCAGTCTTATTATTCTGATCTTACTGGTAAATTCCCATCTAGAGGCCCGATGTATTCGTACCCCCGTCTCTTCTGTTATAATAATAAAATGAAACTGTGGATGTTAAGTGCTTACTTGCAGGAGTAAAGCAGCAGTGTGCAGGCAGCCCACAGCGTGCTGACAGTGCCGGCACGTCCCTTCCCACACAGCTGTTCTAGGGCAAGTGTTCCTAAAGAAGCGCTGAAGGCTCAAACCACACATGCTCCAGGATGATACTCTGCAGTTTTCCATTGTTCTGCCATTCCATTTGCAAGACTCGTGTCTTGCAAGGAAAAAGCAAGCTGTACTGAGCACCAGAGCGAGCCAGGTGCAGGAGTTGCACCCACAGAAGGTCCTACATGAGTGCTTGAGGAACAAAGTGGGTCAGGCCCAGTTGGCAAACAGGACGACACATACAATACGTACAACAGTTGCCAGAGCGGCTCGATGCTGAGTCACCTCAGCTCACCCCAGTGGTTTTGCAGCAAACTCAGTCTTTGCACCTGTTGTGGGTTTGTTTTTGTTTTTGCTTTATCTGTGTGAAAGCTAAGGGAGCTTTGTCCCTTTGTTTATCTGGAACCTTGAGAAAATGCTGAGGGAACGCTGAGACTGCTCACTTTCTGTTACTTTTGAGGGTGCTTTCATCTGCTGGCTTGGTCTGCGTTTCATTGCTGCAAAAGCCAAAAATGTGAGGGGAGATGTCATTTTTTAGGGGTAGCGTGTCTAAACAGAAAGTTATTGTTTTTGTCATTTTAAGATTGAATCTTACTGGACTTACGAGGTCTGCCAAGGAAAACACATCCGCCAGTATCACGAGGAAAAAGAAACGGGACAGGTGAGTTTCTTGCCATTTGGAGCTCCCAGCCCCCCTCTTGCTGGTGGAAGCGTGCGGAGCTCCTCCAGAAGAGCTGGAGCCCCGTATGTCTGAAAAGGTATGGAAAATGATAACTTTTTTAAGCTTCTTTTGCTTGCAGAAAATAAACATCCAAGAATACTATCTCGGGAATATGATGATGAAGACCCCGTTATCCGAACCAGGTTTGTGCTAGGTTGTTTTACTAATGCTCACGAGTTCTTTTGGTTTTAATTACTGCTGTTTGAGAAATACGCTGTAGAAAACTGATTCCCAATGCAAAAGAATAGTACAGTTCTGCAGATGGCTGTCTTCTTGAAAATGTATTGCTTTCAGTTAATTCCTTTTCAGCACCTTGAAGTTATCCATCCTGTCAGTTTGCCATGCTGTCTGTTTAATTAGATCCGTCTGCAATAGTAAGGGTCAGGGAAAGAAAATACATAGTAGAATAGATGGAAGCAGTATGTGACAGATGAGTCTGTTTGATGGTACAACCTATTGCCCCTCTTTCTTTTTGGATGGGGAGATGTGTCTTTCCAACCGTGAGCAATGGGCAGAGCACGTAGCATGCCTTGGGCTCAGCTGTTCTGTAATAGAACACGGGATGCCAACCCACGCACTTAGAGCCTTTGCAGGTAGATGTGATCCTTGGAATTGTTGGAGAGTGTTTGTTAGGGTTTCTGCTGCAGACTTTCAGAAGTGAGGGAGCTGAGCCCCAAAGTCAGGTTACAGTCTGAAATAATTTTCTGAGCGCTTGCATTTTTGCCCAGGAATTCTTGTGGGTGCCAGAAGTTCTGCGTTCACACCTGGCAATATCTGCATCCCTCAGACAGGGAGTGTATTTGCAGAGAACTCTAAAAGTTGGCAAACTAAGCATTCAGCAGAGTTGATGGAAACAAGAGAGTTTATTATTTTTAATTCTAGGCTAGTACGTGAAAGGCGAGCGCCATCATTTTTTCTTCCTAAAATTAACTTCAGTGCCTTAATCCTGGAGGAATTTTAGAGCCATTAATCCCATTTCTTCAAATCCCTGCGTCCAGCCTTCAGCTATGAATCTTAGTCCCGAGAAGAAGCCGTGATGTTTGGCTTTTCTTATTAGTGAGTTAGTGTCTGTGTTGTCATTAATCCTTTGCAGAGGTAACTAGTTCTAGAAGCTGCTCTATGAGATGTCTGGTTGAAGAATCATTTTGTGGAGAGGTTGCGTGTGACGATGCTTCAAGTTGTGTCTTTTAACATCTTGACTTTCTGTTTGCCCTGCTTAGGTGGCAGATTTCATTCTTTCTATGCTTCCTGTGCAGGAATTCACACTACTCTTAAATAAAACAGATGGTGTCTCAAAGCATTGTGAGCTGAATCCACAGGTGTGATACAGTAAACTCAGAACAGCAGGGGAGTGTTGCCTCTTGCTCATCTAGTTCTGATTGGAGTCCAGACTTACTCCTGTTCTGTTCTCTTTGCTCTGGACCCCAGACCACTGTTTATTTCCTTTTTTCCTCTTTTGCACCTGCAAGTTGGTACAATTGTCTGTTGGCAGCTTAAACACAAAGTACAAGTAAATAGACAAAGCAAATTGACTTCTCTGTGTGAGTGCACTTTATTTTGAGTTCACAGATTTGATGCTTACCTCATTCTTAATTATTACCTAGATCAAGAAGAGAAGGAAAAGCCAAAAGAAAGTGCAAAAGAGGCAAGTGAAAAACATCTATTTTAACTTCTGCTGTCATAGCGGAGGCAGTTCATATGTGATGAGATATATAATATAAGTAGTTCCCTACCAAAACGAGTATAAAAAGTGAAACTGTTCCTGAGGTATAGAGTGGCTGTGTGACTGGAAGCTAATGAGTGCCTGTGCAATTAAACTCCCATGTTTGTTCTGTCACTTCATGGATGTCACATCACTCCATTCACGACAGTACAGTTGTCAGAAGGAAAGTCAGAGGCCTCAGGTAGGGTTTGAAAGCAGCATGAGGGGAGGTGTAGGAGGGTCCCAGATCCCCCAGGTTAGTGACCCAGCCACAGGAGGCACTACAGTCTTTTAGCACTGAGAGTGGTTTCTTGTGCACTGAAAACTTGTACTAGATCAAGCAACAGCAGACCAAAGTAGCCTCGTTTGTGGGTTCTAACACAATGGCTTTTACACAAACAGAACTTTGGTAGCCAGGAACGATGGCTGCTTCAAACATAGAGCCAGGATGGGGACTTCTGTCGGTTTGGGGAATTGATTTCCAGAAGTAGAAGTTTCCTGAGTACCTTTACTTTAAAGTACTTTACTCCAAAATGCATTTTACACCAACGCTTCAAACTTCATTAGGTGAGATTCACGTAGTGTGTATTGTTAACTTTCTGTTAGCCAAGATAGCAGATGGTGTGGGATGCTCTAGGCTGGGTGTGTTGAAGGCTGTAGCACTGAAGCACGTGGATGGCTTTGCAGCATGCCCTTTCAGGTTCTTCATGGCCTGACACTGAGGTGAAGGCAGCACTCAGACCTGAGCTGACTCTGGCAGAGCTGCTCACGGCTCCTTATCTTGAGGCTGCAGGGGGAACACAGCTGGCTTGGAGCTCTTCCAAAACATCACAGCCAGCTGGGAACCTTTCTTAGGACTGCAGCTTTGGGGAACCTGTGCACAGGAAGCAGCTGCCTTTGCAGTCAGGTTTGTCATCAGACCACACGTGGCGCAGTGCATCTGTGCAGCACTGAGCTGGAGGCAGTAAACCAGAATGTGTTTGGATGTTAAAGCGAAACCAAGTCACTAAGCAGGGCTTTCAGTCCAGTTTTGCTGACTCTTCACAGTGTTACAGTGTCTTCTGTTTCAGAGAAGTCAAAGGAGTTTTACTGTGATTCCTAACTCTGACTTTCTTTCACCTAGATACCCACAAAAAACATAGAGGGGCAGATGACTCCGTACTATCCTGTAGAAATGGGGAACGGCACGCCCTGCAGCTTGAGACAAAACCTCCCCAGATCGAGCACAGTCATGTACATCTGTCATCCAGAAGCTAAACATGAGATTCTTTCAGTAGCAGAAGTTACGACGTGTGAATATGAGGTGGTTATATTGACACCTCTGTTATGCAACCATCCTAAATATAGGTACAGTATTCAAATTTTGGCTAACTCCAAATTTTCATCAGCTGCCACGCATGTGCTTATGTGAGCCTTCTATCCACCTGTGGTTTCTGGTATGCACTAGTGCCACTTGTATGCACTTATTTTGGCAAGTACAGCTTTGCCAAGTCTTAACAGCTTTCATCTTAAGCTGAGTAGTGCTTGCATTTTGGAAGTCTGCTGGTTGACTCCATATGAGAAGCAGATGGAAAGTACTTGATTTTCAGCAGGTAAGTTTCTAACCCTGTTATTCTGGAGAAGTACAAACCAGGGCCTGCAGGCAGATTAAGAACACCCAATCTCTTCTCTTAGTTTATGATTTCAAGCTCTTTGGGGATCATCTGCATGGTATTCAGATGCTGCACATTGTACGTGTGCCATATATGTGTACATAGACTTCAACTGCTGTATTTAGTTTCAGAAAACAAGAGTATTGTCTTCAGCTGTAACCGTAATAAGATTTATTTTACCAGTACTCCCAGCTTAGGGAGCTCCCACCTGTGCTTGCCTTGGTTTGGTGTCTTTCCTTCTGCTGTGCGAGTCATTTTTCACATGAAGAGTTCACAGTTTGTGTTATTGCCAAAAATCAGGTTTGAGATTCCTTTTTTTCCCTCCCCTCCCTGAACTGTAACGTGCGTCCAAAGGATATCCTTAGTTTCAATAGTTCTGACCTTTCCAGGACTGTAAACAGAATTGCAAAGTACATGACATAAAAATGAAAGGGGAAATCATCAGTGAAGTTCTGAATTTCCCATACTCAGAGGTGTCAGAACAGGTGTTTAATTGCTGTTCTGAAGCAGGCAGCAAAGTCCAAATGGTAAAATCTTTGACTGTGCATCTGATAAATGCTTGCCATTTAGGGGGTAAATAAGTGATGCTGCTGTTAAATATTTAGTACCAGTTATTAAATTCCTTCATGTGGATGGATCTGTTACTACTGCATTATCTGATGCACTTGCCTACTGCATGTATGTACTATATGTGTACTGTACGGATCAGCAGAAGAATTGAAAGGGGAAGGCAAGTTGTTCTTCCATGTGCTAAGAATACTGTCTTCAGCCACTACTCCCTCCCAGACGTGGAGGGATTTCTGGCCACTGGCAAGAAACACTTGAAAGTAAATACAATCAGATGTTTCCCCGTTATATCATCTTAGTCAACAAACAGATGGAGATAGTGGGCTTGAATTGCTGCTCAGTGTCAGCAGAGGTCACAGCAAACAAACCAACCTGTTTGAAGGGCACTTTTCCTGCAGTGTTCCCCGAGACACCTCTGAGCAGTGATTCAGACACAGCCCTTTTCCTCTGCAATCATTCTCTTACCCGGTGATGCAGCTGCACTAACTTAGCAGAAGAATATCCACTGGAACTGGTTGGCATCTTCTTTGGTTACAATTTGACTTTTTAAATGTTTTTTTCTTTTTTAATGGTGCCTTGCTTTGTGTAAAGCAAGGAGACGGCTGTGACCCTGCTTCATCCTTCTGCTTTTCCTTTCTTGAGCTGCTTTTTGCATACCTAACAAAGAGTGTTAGAGGAGTAATGGCATGTATGCAGTGGAAAAAGACATACATGCCCTATGTTTTATTTCTGTAGGAGCTTACACCGGTTGTAATTGTGAGAACATTGAGGCTTTGTGATGGTGTAACTGCAGGACAAAAATAACTCTGCCCCAAGCCAGTCAGAAATACAGAACAATAACATGTTTTGTCTTTAAAGCATACTAATGATATATCCATAAATAGTTCGGACAGGTTTAGGGCTTCCCCTGTGAATGACATCTTTTGCCAGTCTCTGCCTGGATCCCCACTTAAACCCCATAATCTGGAACAGCTGGAGAAACAGCAAGAAATGATGAAGATGCCTTTTAGAAGGGCTAAAGAGGTAGGTGGTTTCTTTTTCTTAAGTTTGAAAGTGTTTACTGTTCATGTTACAATACACATAACATGCAGCTCAGTGGAACAGGTTGCTTCAACCTACGTTAGAAGGCCACATCAGACTTTGGAACAGTCTTTAAGTTCGTTGCTTATTTATGTAGCTTACTTAATTGGAAGGAAAACGTTATCAGTTAAGTTTGGGCGACTGACTGAAAACTTCTGTAGCCTTCTTAGCCTGCAGTTTGCAGAGTTGCTAAGGGCCAGACTTGGAATCTGTTTTTCAGCTATACCTAAGGCCGTGAAAGCATTTTGTCAGTGTTTTCATACTTTTTTTTGCACAGTGTGTCTCACACAGTATTAAGTAATTTCCCATAGTTGATAGGATTTTACAGGGCCATGTATTGCACCAAGGGAGATTCAGGTTGGACATTAGGAGCAATTTCTTCTGTGCAAGAGTGGTCAGGTGCTGGAGTGGGCTGCCCAGGGAGGTGGTGGAGTCACTGTGCTGGAGGTGTTCAAGAACTGTTCAGATGTTGTACTGAGGGATGTGGTTTAGTGGGGGAATGTTGGTGGTAGGTGGGTGGTTGGGCTTGGATGATCCTGGAGGCCTTTTCCAACCTTGGTGATTCTATGATTCTGTATTAAATCTATGTATTGTATTTGTATCTACTTTAATTTCAGGAAGAAACACCTTCAACAAAAGAAGAGAAGTTTTCTTCCATTCATAAGCCTGTTGCTATTGGTAGCCATCAGCTATTAACCGTAGGAACAACCCTCATCTCCAAATTGACTGACGACCAACTTATAAAGGAATTTCTCAGTGGCTCCTACTGTTTCCACGGGGTAAGAAATAAAAGCTAAATACAGTCAAATAGCTACTCCTTAATTGCACATACCATTTTATAAGTGTGTGTGTGTATAAAATGTTTTTCCCTATGAAATTACTCCCTCAATGGGAGCTGAGGGGACCACACTGTTTCCTCATAACAGAAGAGGGCTGCCCAGAGGGGTGGTGAAGTCAGCATCCCTGGTGGTGTTGAAGAAACGTTTAGATGTTGTACTGAGTGTGGAAATATTGATGGTAGGTGGACGGTTGGACTGGATGATCTTGAGGTCTTTTCCAGCTTGGTGATCCTATGATTCTGTGATATTTCATGCAACCTTAACTAAAAGTATTCAGTGCTAAATTCAAGACCTGTTTTTGCACAGTTCTTGCCCTGGATCTCTAAATATGCTGTGTTGGCTACCTCCAGCCTAGAGCATCTCAGTGTTGCATTGTGTTGTGGCAAAACCTTCCTTAAAGCCAGCACTACTATCTGTTTTTTGTCCTCTCTCCCCACCAAATAATGCAGTTATTTCTGGGTATGTGGTGCTCCTGTAGTGCTAGTTATAGGACTATTCTGTGTTTGAAGAGAAAAGCATATTTAGGGTGTAAATCTATAGCTTTCATTGGGATCTGGAGAGCAGAGAGTTAGAAGTTAATGTTCACAAATGATATTTCCCTGACTTTCAAATATTTAAATAGATCCTCATTAAGTGGTGCTTGGTTGTGCTGGGCTAAATGCAGAGTTGAAGCAATGGTACAGTTCTTCTATTATCTAAATAAAACCAGTGCATAGCTTACAGAAGCCATGTCCAGTTGATGTTGTAACTGCACTCTTTTGCACATAGTTGCATCGGTAAAGGCAAGGTTTGTATACCAAGGCCTGCGCTAGAAAGGTATCTTCAGTTTTTTCTGTTGAAAACTGGCTTAACTGAACAGATGGTGAAATGAAAGTAGATCATGATGAAATGAGAGTAGATCATGAGAGTTGTGCTGATTTTGTTAATGAGAAAGCCAGAAAAGAACAGATAAAATGTAAACACCCAGCAGAGAAAAGGCACCTGAAGTTGTCCCCTCTTTGAAAGAGAGCACGTCTCTTAAAAAGATGAATGGAGGGGATACAAATAGTTGAAGGAATTTAGTCCTTTTGCAGCTTTTCTCACGAGTTTACATAAAAATGAGGTCCTCTTTGCTTCAACTCCTCTATTCCAGCTCTTAACTGTGCCAGTTAGTCTAATAAGAGTTTCTGTTTCAGAGCAAATCAGGAATCAACATATCTGATTAATAGTTTGGGGTTTTACAGCTAAAATAACCAGTGGTTTGGGGTCAGGAGGGAAATGGGAGTGGCTGTTTGGGGGTTTTGTTTTGGTTTAATGCTGAAATTGTACCCCTCCCTAGGGTGTTGGTTGGTGGAAGTACGAATTCTGCTACGGCAAATACGTTCACCAGTATCATGAGGTATGTGCACGTAGTTCTGTGCTCTGCCGCTAGATGGCTGTGGGTGGTGATGGGGAGGCCGGGGGATCCGTGTTTGGTCTGAAAAAAGCAACATCCTTTTCTTGGCTGATCGGCATTTGGGGTTTAAGGGCGTGGATTTCAGAACGTAAATCCTCAGTGCTGCATAAGAGTTTATGCAGGGTAACACATGCCATGTCAGGTAGAGCACAGCGATAATGAAAGCTGAAAATAATGTGTCTTTCTTGTGGAAATACTCTTCTGGTCATTGAAATATGTTTATCAGCTTACACAGCCTAGATGGCTGTTCTGAAGAGACCATCAACTTGAGTCTTGACCCTACAACATCATCCTTCATAGCTCGTCCCAAATGCAAGAATGTGTCATGTTGACAGGAGCAGACTTGCTTTAGAAATGACAGACATGACATTCCACTCATTAAGACATCTTCACTGCTGAAATTGTAGTACAAGGTCACTGTCAGCCTTTCTCTTTTTAGGACAAGGAAAGTGGCAAGACTTCCGTGGTCGTGGGTACCTGGAACAAGGAGGAACACATTGAATGGTCCAGAAAGAATGCTGCTAGGACGTACTATCTTAAAGAGGATGGTACGCAGACAGTTAGGTATGGTTACAGGCACTGAGATTACTGCTCTGGTTGGGAGTTCCTGAGGTACTCTTGTATGTGTGGCAGAGACAAATAAATGCCAACATCCCATTCAGCCACACGTGAATATTTACTAATAGATAAGCTGTTACAAGCGTGTTGTTATTTTCCCCCTAAGCAACATGCCGTGTCAAGAAAGGTAATTCAAGACTTTGGATATGAGGCAGATTCTTCCAATAGTAAACAACTGTTTGCTCCTGTAATGCTGAAATAGGGTGTTTTACTTCTTTGTTATACACATGGGAGTTAAATACTTGAAATTACGAGATACTATATTAAACAAATTAGCTCTGTGCATAACAACTGTGTTTACTGTTTCCAAACTTTTGGGCAGGATGGTGTCTCATTTCTATGGAAATGGAGATGTTTGTGACTTAACTGACAAGCCAAGGCAGGTGACAGTGAAATTGAAGTAAGTTAACTTTTTCTTTTTAGTAAACTGATGCTTTGTGTTTCTGTTTTCTCTTCCAGCAGGGAAAGTAGTATCTTTTCTGCCTTTCATAAAGCTCAGAAAGCAATGACTGTTAGCTGGGCTTAGTAAAAATGATACTGATAGTAGGGAAATAGATTTTATTTTTGTGCTTCTTAAATGCTAAAATCAGCAACATTTCTTTTTTTCAGATGCAAAGAGTCTGATTCACCTCATGCTGTAACCATATATATGCTAGAGCCTCATTCTTGCCAATACATCCTTGGGGTATGTAAACATACTTGAATTTCCAAAGATGAGCTGTCACGTAGTGGAGGATGTCTGAGGGTACAAGGAAAGTGTGAGAGCAGTTCTCACTTGATTGACCACCTTTATTAGTCACAGAGGTTAATTTGGTAGATTTCTCTACTCAAGTGACAAACTTTACAGCTGCCATCTGAAGCAGGGCTAGCAGTGCAGCCTGCCCCTGACAGGGGAACACAGACACTGTAGAGAAAGACACATCAAGATTTCAAAATGCACTGAAAAATGCTGATGGCATTTTAGTGTTCGTAGTAAGTCTGATGAAGGTGCTGCTCCATCTGGTCACCACTGGGCACCTTAGACGTGCCACATGTGCTGCGCCTTTTGCCCTCCGTTGTGATGAATCTTGTGATCTCCATTGCAGTCTCTTGTAAAAGTTATTTCACAGTTATTTCATATTTTCACAGTTCAATATTTTGATCTCGTGTGTTCAAGGTGGAATCTCCAGTCATCTGTAAGATTTTGGATACAGCAGATGAGTACGGGCTCCTTTCAGTACCCAGCTAAAGAACAGCACAGTCCATGAAGAAAGCCATACCATCAGCATCCCAGCTGGCCTTTTCCACATTAACATCATACCTGTGAGATGACCGAGCAGCACAGAAGTGTTCAGCCAACCAGCCTCACCAGCAGATTTCTCTGAGATGAGGGACTCATGAACCACTTTGTGTATAATTATGTGTATATAAGAGGTTATCGATAAACTTTTAACAATTAAAATCTTGTCTTGCACTCCTTGTTTGACCTGTGTGTGAGGCATTCTGCACTGATCGTCGTCATCATTGCGTTACAAATTACCGGCTTTCAGAAGGCAAAATAGACACGGTCTGGCTTCACGGGAGGAGTTCAACTGCCAACAGAAGGGAAAAGGGAAACCAACGCTTCTTGCAGAAGCCTTCAGAAGGCACCCCAACAAGAATAGTTGTTCTAATGCGCTTACTTAGCTTGTCCAAACACAAATGCTGCCTCAGTTTGACTGATGGAACCTGTATTAATATCACAGTCCTTTTGCCTCTTAACTTACTTTGTCCCCATTCAGCTGTCACTTCTGCTTTTTAAGTCCTACTTGTTTTGTTGTTTTTGTAGGTTATTACTAACTTCATAAGGTTCATCTTAATACATTAACTCTGTACCAGAGTTGCTGTTCTGCTTGGGAAGCTAAGGTATGATACTAGATTGCTTTGGAGCTGACATGCAACATACCCCTAAGGATTTCCTTCCTTGAGAGAGCATTGTAGGGCTGGCAGAAAGTTCCCTTGGTGCTTTTACCGAGTGCCATATTGCTAACTTGTTTTGAGTGATCACAAACCAACCTTGTCCACACTGAACACACCAAATGACTTGTGTGTCCTTCGGTCACAGCCCTGCAGTAACACTATTGGCGTGTGCACCATCCTGCTGAGAATCACCAAGGTTCCAACTGAGAAAGAACTTACTGAATGCTTTCAGATAGATACTTTCTCTTGAGTACCACCATAATGAGCTTGGGAGTTGTGCAGGGTGTGTAATGGTGCTGAGATGCACAGAAGCTGGGCGACACTTCAGTGCATAGCAATTGTGTGTTCTCAGTGTCCTGACTGCCATTAGTTTGTCAGCCAGCTGCAGGTTTCCTCTTTCCTAGAGTTGTGCAAAGTGGAGGAGTTTCATAACTGATCTCAAGCAGAAATCCACAGAGCATCTGGCATGTGACTGGTCTGGTACTATCCAGAGAACCAAGTAAAGCTGTGAGACTGTTGCAACTAACAACTAAATTTACTCTCTTACACAGCAGAAGAGAACAAAGCAGCAGTGCGATGAAAGGCCATTTAGCAAAGTCATTCTTCCTGTTTACATCCTAATTTTGGATTGCTCGGCCCTGTTACGACTAGGACAGGGGAAGAGAATCTTCCCCAGGTTTTGTATTGTTCTCTAGTCGTGGAAAGCATGAGGAAATCATCCTTAAATCTTAATCTTGTATTAAGCCAGCTTTTAGAAAACTGGGGGCATAAGAAGCCCAATATACCTAACTTTAGATATTTAACTTCGTTTCCTTGAGGTATTTTTACTTGCCTGAATAGCCCAATCCTCACTAGGCATCTAGCAGCAGCTGTTAGCAATCTGGGCCCCCTGCTGAACAAAGGCTGTCTTTACACTCAATTCAACGAGTTGTGTCTGCAAGCGGGCAGCGCACAGTGCCTAAGAACGTGGTCTCTCAGAACGCGCAGATGATAGATGATGATAGATGGAAGTCTGCAGCATCTTCCCACGCTGTCTGCATGGCTGCCAGAGGTGGAACTGCAGTGTGAGTAGCTGCAACCAAAATGTCTTTAAGCTACTTTGGGTACTCCCAAGTCAACATAACAGTAAGAAAACGTTTAGCTTTAGCTTCCTCTAATCTGTCTTGATAAAGGGCTGGCTGATTCTTACTGAGGCTGCAGCGGCAGGTGGAAGTGTGAGATAGAACAGTGCAACCCCTCATGGCACTTCTGAGTTGAGGCTGCCCCATCTCCATTTACCTGCTTGTAGGAAAGTCAGCATCAATGCGGCTCAGTGCTGTGCAGAACTATCAAGCTGTGAGTGCTCGAGCCCCAGGCTGTGTGTGTGGGGACACTGTCAGACTCTGTCAGCACACATTGGGTTAGGTCACACTCAAGAGAAACCGCAACATACTAAAACCTTTCTGCACATCCGTTTGTTGTGGTAGATTAGATCAGAGGAGAAGATAAAGATACACACACTGCAGAATTTAAAGAATTCCACTTCCCCTCATGGCAGAGAAGTCCCCAGCACAGTGGGGAAGTGCAACCTCTGTGACTAAGCAGCCACAGCACCTCAGCATGCCACTAAAACCAATGAAGGTCTGCTGCTACTAATGTGCTGTTGCCAAAACCACATACCCAGTTCTCCATATTCCTCAGCTTCTGCCAACCCTTGCAGGGGAAGCAATGTGCTCCCATATCCCTGCTCTGCATCCAACATACCTGCAAGCACAACACCATGACATCCAAGCCTCTGGCTCTGCCATTAGCGCTCTGCGTTACACGACAAAGGCTTCATTGGACATCAAACACCAAAACGGTACATGAGGCAAGACCAGACTGACACCATCTGCTCCAAGCCCAGTGGGAGCACTGCTGCACTACAAGTTTTTCCTGTGCTCACAGAAAACAAATATTTTAAGTAAGTCAGGAGAATTTCTTCATCCTGTCCTTACTGAAAAGAACTACTGTGTGGTGCAACACCTCCCACACGACAGGGACAGCCCAGCAGGCAGTGCAGGTTTCCTCACATGGCTTTTTCAGGAAGGATTTGACTCAAACTCACAGAGATGAGGAACACTTTTCTTTTTTACCTTCTCCCATATCGTAACAGCTGAGCTGGGAAAGAACCAGTGTGGGAGGAGGAGGAAGAGGAAAGATGTGTACCAAAAACAAAAGGGCACAACAGATCACGAGTTGATACTGCTGGAAGTAATTAATCCCAGCATAAGCTTATGTTCTCATACATTTGAATCTGGAAGAAAAACTTCTTTGATGCTCTCCTAGGCAGGCCCTGGGATGTGGGAACCTCTCAGTACCAAAAAGAGGGAAAAATGAGCTTCCTTGGGTGTGCAGAAAGCACAAAGTAGAACCGGAGCTCTGTGGGTTTAGGGGCCAATCTGCTTAGATTTATGCCTGAGATGGTACGCAGGTTTGCATCTCAGCCTGAGAGGCATTTGTTTCCTTCCTCATTTAAGAATCACCAGTGTGGAAAATGACTCAAACAGCAGACAGCAGTAATAGCACCAATGTAATCTGCAATTAGTCAAAGGGAATTACATCAAAGGAAAGTAGATTTGTGAAAATGAAACATGCCGCTTATTGAAGGTATTTATTTCAATGAGAAGAGCTCAAAGAATGAACTGTTTTATGCCCCAGAATACCAGATTCATCCACACAAAAAAGATTATCAGCAATAAGCACCTAATGACATTCCTCTCTCCCCATCTTATCAGTACAGGAATGCTTAAAACTCACTTATGAGTCAGAAACTGGTGGACTCCTATAAAACCCAACCCCATGTAGCAAAGGATCACTCACTTCCTGCTAGGACCTGCTAAACAGCCATCAGGAAATGGAATTGGAATTTTCTGTAGAAAGTAAGAGTCATATGATGAGTGCTCTTCCATCTCTACTCAAAGAGTGCTCAAACACAGCAGCCCTGAGACTTCAGACAATAGGGATTCCTTCTAGAGCTAATTCCTAACAGCTATTTAAACTCACAAATTATTATCTGCATGACTGAAACAAGAAGCAGAGAGATTATTAATGTAAGACATCAGCACAGCTAGATATAGCTGAAAGGATGCAGTGGCTCAACGTGTGAGCCAAAACAGCCCCTGCAAAGTTTCACCTAGCTCAAGGGGCAAAGTAAGACAATCAGGCTTGGAAACAGTTTTCTCAAATGGTACAGAAACACGGGGTATTATTTTAACATGAACACTACAACACTAACATTTGGACCCCCCAAATCTGCCTCAGTTCTGCCCTCAGCCACGCTTGCATTTTGCCTCTTCACTCACACAGGGCTTTCTTATGTGCTGCTGTTCCTCCACAATCCCCAAAACAGTCCTGTGCTGGAACACAGCTGGTCCATGTTCTCAAAAGAGGGGGCTACAGAGTGAGTTTCAAGAAGTGAGTGGCTGCATTCTGGTCAAGGAAGAAAGGCTCACCAGGGAGACATGGCTATCTACAAGGGGCCACTGCCAGTTCAACCCTGACGTGTCCAAAACGCTCTTGATTTCCTGTCTCCTGCTAATGCAGGGTGGGATCTGTTTGGGCAAGGCATGGCTTCAGGGCAATTCCCACAACCTGGCTGGGCAGGAAAGTGCCAGCCTGATTAGAAAGCAGACACAAACAACCCTGGGGTTTTCCAGTCCCTCAGGACTGGACAGGAGAGCCTCAGAGCTATCACAAGAATTTCTAGTCACTGATGGTTACAAAACAGTGGAAACATCTTTAGTTTTTTTTAGGAGAAAAAGAAGAGCAAATGACAGCATTCAGTGCCTTGTGCAATCTGTTGACTTCCCATCCACCAACATCCTGACCTGAGGGAGCTGTAAGCAAAGAACACATCTTTCAAGGCAGCACTACAGACACAAAGAAAATCTCCTGTTCTTTTCCCTGCTCAGACAGAAGTGAGGCCTCCAGCAGCAGCGTGACCAGCTCTCCCATTTTCAAATGTAAGTCTAATGACATTTGGTTTTTCTTCCCCCTCTATGAAGGCTGAAAACAGTGCAGTAGGACATCCATTACAGAGTATCCACCACTAACCATTGGTTCTCCTTCCTATCTTTAGCATAGCTGCAGCACAGCAGCCAAAATCCCAGAGGATACCTTGGGAGCAGGTCGTTGAGAGCGACCTCTAAGCCTTAAATCAAGTAACTCCCACGCCCCATTTCCCCCTGAGCAATGGGCTCCCATTGGCAGGAAGGTTTCTTGCTGTGAGGAGAACCCTGCCGCACGCACCCCACAGCCAGTCCCACCCAGCTGCCAGCACTACAAAAGCAGCAGCGGGGCTGGGCAGCTCCGGAGGCTGCAGCAGGGCTGCGAGGAGAGTGGACACTGGAAACACGAGGTAGGCATTAACTGTCTCTCATTTGTAGGTGCTGTAAGGCTTTGACACCTCTGGGGAGGCTTACTGGTGTGGGGTGCTTGGTGGGGCTGGTCCTGGTTCTGGTCTTGGGGCTGGTTCAGGACTGAGGACATATCTGGAAGGGCTGTGCTTTCCCTCTGCTTTCTTCTTCTCAGTAAATGTGAGGATCCTGGTCTGGTGGCTGTGATGGTGGCTAAAAGGGGCTATAATAAGGCTTGGTCACTCTGCTAATGGTGCACATTTCCACATAACAGACAGAAGACACGGAAGCGCACGATCCAGTGTGAGCAAACTCCCAAGAAAGACGTGGGGCAGGAGAGGAGCCGAGCGGCGACCTTACCAGGCTCAGGGAAGTCTTCAGAGATGAGCGGGTAGGCAGGCAGTGACCTCTCCTGGTGCAGGGTGCCACATCCAAATCCCCCAGTTTCATCTTCGGAGCCAGTTCTCTCTTTTTCTTCTTCCTACAGGTGAGATTAAATCAGTGTTCAGTGGTAAATTCAGTTGAGAGCCAGGAGGAGAAGCATGAGACCTGCAAACAGCATTTAGGAAAGCGCAGTTCAGATTGCACAACGGGAAGCTGTTGCTGCAAGGGCTGCTTACAACCTGCCTGGGGAGGGGAAAAGGTATTTTACAACAGCAAACACTCAGACTCAGAACAGTGATCTGAAATGTATAGTGCTCTACTTCAGATCCTTCTGACACCTCTTCTAGTATTGCCTCTTGACATAATAATGAAGCAGGACACATTTTTGTGTAGATAACAAGGGATTCAGATGCAACTAATGAAACAATTTATGTACTTGCCAGTAAAGTAGGATACTTTAACATATTTAAAGGATACTCATTTATGCAATGTAGAGCATATTATAATGATGGATTTTACATTTCTTTTCTCTAGGATGAGGATCCTTATTGGAAGTCTCTATTTCTACTTCATTTCTTTCTTATTCAGTAGAGCAAACGAATTCCTAACTCAGAGAACATCTCCAGCATCTTCCTTCCCATTTTATGACTACTCTTACTTAAACCTCTCTTCTGTATCAGAAGCACAAGCTCCCAAAACAGCAAGAGCTCTCAACTTCTCACATAACGCAATTGAAAAAATAACCAAAAGAGACTTTGAAGGTTTTGACGTACTGGAAGTTTTGGACCTTTCCCACAATCACATTAAGGACATTGAACCTGGTGCATTTGAGAACCTGCTCAGCCTTGTTTCTGTGGATTTATCATTTAATGATAAGAATCTTCTGGTATCTGGTCTTGCACCTCACCTGACACTCATACCGACCAGCGGAGCCTCGGGGCCTTCACAGATTTATATGTCTTATCAAAAACCAGCAGAGGCTGCTCTGGAGCCTTCTGCACCAGCTGAACCACTGCCACATTTGGAAGATCCATCCAATCCAGGAACTGCAAGCCCAAGGTTCAGACAAAGAAGAGCAGGGGAAAATACAACTTCCCCTCCAGCAGCCACACTGAGGCCTGATATGTGTGGAGAACCAATCAATGGGTTACTTGACCTATCAAGGACCAAACTGTCTGATGAAGAGCTGACAGCAAAACTGGATGCAGACCTCTGCCAAACCCAGCTGGCTGCTGTTCTGGAGTTTAACATCAGTCATAGCGACCTGGAAATGGATCTTCTATCTCTGTTCATCCTGTTTTTGCCAATGAAAGATATACAGTCCGATGATGCCAGCTACAACAAAATAACAATTAACAACATAGACGTTGAAGCAATCTGTCACTTCCCATTCAGCAACTTTTCATTTCTGAATATCAGCAACAACCCCATAAACAGCCTGGAAACGATGTGCCTCCCGCCAACCATCACGGTCATTGATTTGTCCTTCACAAACATCAGTACAATACCTGCAAATTTTGCTAAAAAGTTATCTAAATTAGAACGTATGTACGTTCAAGGAAATCAGCTCATATATACTGTACGTCCAGAAAGCCTCAGGGGAACCACAAGGCCTCCCCCTGGAACTGTACACATCAGTGCCATTTCCTTCGTCAGAAACCAGGCTGGTACACCCATCGAAAGCCTTCCAGAGAGGGTAAAACACCTGAAAGTATCCAACTGCTCCATCGTAGAACTTCCAGAATGGTTTGCCAACAGAATGCAGGAACTACTGTTTCTGGATCTCAGCAGCAATCGGATTTCCATGCTTCCTGACTTACCTCTCTCTCTGCAGCATCTCGACATAAGTAACAGCGATATTAAAATAATACCCCCTAGGTTTAAATCTCTCTCCAACTTAACCATATTTAATATTCAGAATAATAAAATCACAGATATGCATCCCGAATACTTCCCGTCGACTTTAACAACATGCGACATTAGTAAAAACAAGCTGAAGGTGTTGTCATTAACCAAAGCCCTAGAGAACCTCGAATCACTTAACGTCTCTGGAAACCTAATAACCAGACTGGAACCCGCCAGCCAACTTCCTGCACTCACTAACCTGGACAGTAGTCACAACCTAATTTCAGAACTCCCTGACCACTTTGGGCAATCCCTCCTGATGCTGAAGCATTTTAATTTATCAGGCAATAAGATCTCCTTCCTGCAGCGTGGCTCCCTCCCAGCCTCTCTAGAGGAGCTGGACATCAGCGACAACGCCATCACTACCATAGTGCAGGATACCTTTGGGCAGTTAACAAGTCTGAGTGTTCTGACAGTTCAAGGTAAACATTTCTTTTGTAACTGTGACTTGTACTGGTTTGTGAACGTCTACATGCGTAACCCACATCTGCAGATAAATGGCAAAGACGACCTCAGGTGCAGCTTTCCACCAGACAGACGGGGCTCGCTGGTGAAGAGCAGTAATCTCACACTTCTGCACTGCTCCCTGGGCATTCAGATGGCTATTACAGCTTGTATGGCCATCCTGGTTGTTCTGGTGCTAACGGGCTTATGTTGGCGCTTTGATGGGCTGTGGTACGTGAGAATGGGCTGGTACTGGTGTATGGCAAAGAGGAAGCAGTACAAGAAGAGGCCAGAAAACAAGCCCTTCGATGCCTTCATTTCATACAGCGAGCACGATGCAGACTGGACGAAAGAGAATCTACTGAAAAAGCTGGAAACTGACGGATTCAAGATATGCTACCATGAGAGAGACTTCAAACCGGGGCATCCTGTACTCGGCAACATTTTTTACTGCATAGAGAACAGCCATAAAGTCCTTTTTGTTCTCTCTCCCAGTTTCGTAAATAGCTGCTGGTGTCAGTACGAACTGTATTTTGCTGAACACCGGGTCCTGGATGAAAACCAGGATTCCCTCATTATGATCGTGCTGGAAGACCTCCCGCCCAACAGCGTGCCTCAGAAGTTCAGCAAACTCAGAAAGCTGCTGAAAAGGAAAACCTACTTAAAGTGGAGCCCCGAAGAACACAAACAGAAGATTTTCTGGCATCAGCTGGCAGCTGTCCTAAAAACAACCAACGAACCACTGATGAGAGCAGAAAATGGGCCCAATGAGGATATAATTGAGATGGAATGAGAGACAAGGACCTATACAGACTGTGCCTGGAAAGCCAGCAGTCAAATAAAAGTGTTTCCACGATTACCTTCTGCAAAGCCTGCTGTGTTGTTATCCAGAGGGCTGAGACCTGAGCACTGGTAAACAGCCTTTCATTTCTGGGTGCTTGATTTTCTTCAGCTATTACTAGCATCTCTTAAAATGCTCTGGTTGTCACCTGAAAGGGAGAACAGCTTGAGTCACACTGCAGATCCTAACTATCTTTTGGAGATTACTGCAGAAATAATGAAAAGTAGTGTCATTCAAATACAACTTGCTTCAGATTCTTAAGTCCAGTACAGCTTCGAATAGAATGCACTAGGATTACAGCCAAGAAAAACACAAACTGCAGCAGTATACAGGTAACACTCTCCTTCTGTGGTTTGGCACAAAAAGACTGAAGTCAGTGTAGCCACCTGAGAGATGCAAATGCAAATCCGTGGTGCTGCCTCACTTGGGTACGTGGTGGGAGAGAACAGACTTACAAATCTTTCAAAACTGCAGACCAACATTAGAACCAGACAACCAAGAACAAGCTAGCTGAGGATGCCAGCCTGTACTGCTAAATAGTTGGTGTTGTATCTAAATGCTGTTACCACAAACCTCTGAAGATCAGGCAAGAAAATTCTGTACAATAATATTTAGGTTTAAGAAAATTTCACTTGACGCAATCAGCCTAATCCATCTCAAATCATTTTGGTGCTATCTCTGCCCAGTCACCATCATCACCTAAAGCTACTTACTTATACTATATGAAAAAATCAAAGAATCATAGAATCACAGAATCATAGAACGGCCCGGGTTGAAAAGGACCACAACGATAAAAGAATAATCAGCTGATCTGACACATTCCACATTCAAGCAAGAAAAGCAGGTCCTGGCAGTAAGTATCAGCTGAGAACAGATCATTTAGTGCAGCACAGTCCGGATTTGTTTGTAAGATGAGCAAACCCAAACCACTGATCTTCACCTGGCTGGTTCTGATAGTCCAAGTGGGCTAAAGGAAAGAAAAGACTAGATACACCACAGGAGAGTCTAAAGGAAGTCATTTCTGCCATGCAACTGATCACTTCAGTTTAAATTGTGCTTGAAAGAAACTGTGGCTATGTATTTTCAAAATGCAATCGCTCTTCTATTTACTACATCCATAAACCTCCTCCAAAAAGACAGTTATTAAATAGAATCAAAAACTTACATCAGATATTGTTCAAATGAAGTTGTTATACTTGCCTATCAGACACTATAACCATAGGAACACATTGGTTGCCTTAGGAGCACAGCCAGCACCAGGGGTTAAGCAGAACAGTATCACAAGGTGCTTTAAAGGGACTTAATTTCCTTTGCCTTAATTACATTTCACATAAAGGAAATAAAACACTCTATCCCAAAGCTGTACCCTCTCCTCTTTACTCCCACATGAACATTCAATGCCAATTACTTTTGTGAACTACTTTTGTGAATAAGGCAAGGGGGATTTAATCTCCTGTCACGTGACCAAGTTCAGGAGACCCAAAACAAATGCACGGTATGGAACTGTGCACACATACAGCAGACTCAAAAACTCCATGTTTCATGCCTCGTGTCCAAACCAGTCTCAGCGTACATCTTAAACCCCCACAGGGTCCATGTGGGACTCCACCTCACCACCGCTCCTGGGCCCTGCCCTACACCCTGCAATGTGAGATGGTCAAAAGCCATTTGATGTATTTTTACCTCCAAATTAAGAGAAATGCAAAGAGAGGAAAAAACAAACAACACATCTTTTAAATATCTTTTGTAATTCCACTGGTAAGAACCACGTCTGGGCAGAGGGAAAAGACTTGCTGAAATTCCATTTTACATTGGTATTAGAAAGTCGTTTGCGTTCATTTTATTGCAATAAAGCCGTACTGATTTATTCAAAGTTAATTAAAATTCCGAGTGCTAAACACAGAACAGTGTTGATAAAGTGAGAGCCTTCCAGGAACATCTTGGAAACTGGTTAACAACTAGCCCAAACCAACAACGACTCACACACGGCAATGAGGTGAATGGCTCATCCTCCCATCGCGGCCATTTTGTTCAAGGACTGGCATTCTCCTACCACAGGCACCAGGAGTCTGTGGCACGGCCACTCTGCAGACACTACGGCTCTCCTGAAGCCAGCAGCAGCCGAGAGGTGACTGCTTGCTTGGAAAAGATCTGTCTGCTCGAAGCAATGATTGTCGGGAATTTAAATGCCTGCAGATCGTTCCAGCTCATAAGAAGTCCCACAACACACTGCACAACACAAGTGGTTGGATCTATTGTTTGCTCACAGTGTCAACCACTAGGATAGGCAGACATATTAAACTTTAAACCAAACTGACATTGCACTTCGCAGGACGAGGTCAAAGCCTTGTAGTGGCCTGGCTCCTCCAACAAGTTGCTACTCTTGTTCTAAAAGTTGTCCATAGCTGTCAGGAATGTCTCGGCCGAACTTCTCCACTTCCCAGTCTTAAATAAAGCCACAGAGAAAGAGCAGCCAGCAACACCAGTGCAAATTAGTATATTCCAGAGGTGACTGCATTATTAACAAGTGACAGTACTGTAATATTGCAATATTCAGCCCTATCCTCAAATAAAACCTATAATTCATACTGGGCAGTTATTTCTATCAGATGAAATTGGCTGAATACATTATTTTGGGATAAACAATGGCACCAGTCCTTACAGTAAATGTACAGTGGAAATCAATAAGTATACTTCAGAGGTTCATTATGGCACCACAACTCTTCTCACCAGTCCCCTCCCGGTGGCAATACATCGCTGTCTGTCAAACCCTCCTGCTCCAAGAAGCTGAAATTCACAGAGATTTCGGTGCTACTGACACTTGCTACATCAAAACACCACCAATCCTTCCGACCTTCAGCAAATGGAAACGTAAACCCAAGTATTACAATACCAAGCATCCTCCCAACTCTTCCTTCCCAAAAATATGGCAAGTATGCACTTCAACAGATAACACTCCTGGCACAGCCTCAGATTGTTCTCTGACATATTTTGCCTCATGATGTAATTAATCACATAGTTAACATCTTTTTTAATAGTAACAGAAATGTCATCGAGTAACAATTCGAAATGCAAGCCTAAAATGTTGCCCCTTCCGACTTGATACAGAAATTCAAGAAAAAGCCATGGCAGTAATATTCTAGTATTCACTTCAAATGCACGTAGCCAGATGTTAACACTACTGGTATTTCTTTTTTAAGTTGGCAGCAGTACAGCAATACCACTGAGTTTAGAACAATCATTAACTCAAACAGTGACAGGCATCCCCTAAATGAGCTAGATCAGATCTGCTTTCCAAGGTTACACTGAGGGTACCGGTATCGGCTTGGTCGGAGCGCCGTCATAGTCTCGCACCAGGTCGGTGGTGGTGTGGTAGTGCATGGCAATGTAGGATGTGGTAAATCCAAAAGTTGAGTTCACTGGATGTAAGCTATTTGGGGTGCTCGCTTCCTGGGAAGGGCTGCTGTTGTAGATACTGTAATAGGGCTCGATTCGAGTGTTCATGGGGGTTGAGCTGCTCTGTCCATAGTGCTGATGTCCGTAGGATGCCTTGGGACTCAGCACGCTCTCCTTGGAATGACTAGGACCGCAGGCTTGGTCCACAAACTTTTTCTGAGGCTTAGGAGACAACACGTACGCTGAATTGGTCTCATGGTGGGATGACTTGTTCCTGTTGACTTCCAGGCTGCCTGTGCCCATGGCTCGAAGCCTCGTCTTCTGCTTGCAGCAGAAAAAGACAAGGGATAGGTACTGCAGGCACCACAGGGCTCGTCTCCGAAGTCCGGCGCTGTTGCGGGAATATATAAAAGGGTTTAATCCAGATTTGAAAAAAATGAGAGTAAATCCACACAGCTCAAACTGATAGAGCACAAAGCCGCCGTTGCTGGACAGCATGTCCTGCACCAAAGAGATGCCCAGGGGCAGGCAGCACACCAAGACAGAAAGCACGATGACGACACACGTCACCACCGCCCTGGAGTCTTTGGCTGCGGACAGGTTGATGGCTGACACGAGCTGCAGCCGGCCAGCAGCTGGCGGCTGGCCCAGGTGTGTGGTGTAGCCGTGCGCCTGGCTGTGCTGCAGCTTGCCAGAGCCCTGGTTCCTGTACAAGGCGGGCAAGGCGCTCTGCTCAGCCCCGGCAGCCAGCAGCCCCACGAAGGGCTGGGGTCTGGAGGCGCCCACAGCCACTGCGGGAGGGCACTTCCTCACCTGGGCGTTCCTCCGCAGGGCCTGGGCAATCATGACGTAGGAGACAGACACCACGGCCACGCAGCAGATGAAGTCAGTGACATAGAGGTAGAGGATGACCTTCCCATCCCCGCGAGCGAAGCTGGACATAGGCAGGCAGAGGCGGGAGCCATGGGTTCTCAAGGTGGCCATGGTGGCCAGGGTGAAGCTGGTGGCCCAGAGCAGCAGGGTGAGCAGCAGCGTGCAGGGGAACGGAGCGGCGCGGTGTGGCTGCTTCCCCAGCACCATGCGCAGGCGGTGCAGGGCGATCACCGCCACCGTCTTCAGTGACATGATGATGAAGCCAGAGCTGGTGAGGTGGAAGGTGAAGCAGAAGGCGCCCGGCACGCCTCGGGCCGAGTCGAAGAAGAGGACGAAGGCAAACATGGGGGCAGCCACCCCGCAAATGAAGAGGTCGCAGAAGGAGAGGTTGAGGATCATGAAGTCGAAGTTGGTCCTGAATTTCCTGAGGGCCGGGTCGAAGAAGGACAAGAAGACAATGAGGTTGCCGTAGGAGCCCAGGCAAAAGACGAGGGCCAGCAGCGAGGCGCAGGCCGCCAGGGTGGCCGTGTGGGTGCACTCCCGCAGCCCCGCGGCGGCGCTGCCGTTCCCGCCCAGCGGCAGCAGCGCGGCAGAGGGGGGCTCCTCCTCGCCCCCCGCCGGCAGCCGCCCCGACGCGTTCATCGTCGCCCGCCGCCTCAGC
>JACDJE010000216.1:1431162-1632091 GCA_016647715.1 Pavo muticus
CCGCTCCCTCCGGCTGGAGCGGCGGCTGCCTGCGGGGCGCCGCGCACACTCACGGCAGAGCCGCGGCCCCCCAGTCCTCGCGCGCGGCTCCGGCCGCTGCCCTCAGACTGCCCGGGCGGCACGGCGGCGGAGAGGGGGGCAGCCGCGCGACGGCCTCCTCGTGCTCACTGCCGTCCTCCTCAGCACCGCCGCCGTGTCACTGCTCTGCCTCTATGGGATACAGCAGTCCCCGCTCAGTGCGGGGCAGTTGGACCAGCTGGCCTTTAAGGGTCCTTGCAACCATTCCGTGCCCAGACCCCAGGCGAACAGCTCGTGGCTGCGGTGTCCCTCCGTGGTGACTGAGCACCGACCAAGCACGGGCCCAGCCCTGAGGTGTTGATCATCAGCACTTCAGGCAGCAAATCTGCCTGCCCTTCGGCATTGCTTTATGTGCAAACTGAGCAGATGAAAGCACAGGCAGGCAAGGCACAGAAGTACTGTGAAAATACAGTAGATGCAGAACTTCTGCCTTATGCACTGGCACTTGTCTTATGCTGTATGTTTCTACATATGTAGGCATATATATGAGTCTATCATCTTAATAGCCTGCCTCTACCCCCAGCAATCCTGCAGAAGCACAGCAGTGCTTTGTGGAAGCCTCAAGACAGCGACAAGAGCATTACGTTAACATCTGAAAGCTTGTCAGTAGTTTATTTTTCAACACATTTCCTTCTAAATCTAAAAGCAATTTCTTTCAGTAAACCCGTGACTCACAGCAGCATCCAGGCTGACAAGCCTTGCATGCTAAGCATAACCCCCAGCTGGCAATCAGTCCCGATTTGCTAGCCCGGTCTGCCACGGGAACACAAGCAGCCATGGGCATTGTGCATTTTTGGTCTTAAAACGGCTGCATATCAGATTGGACAAGGTCCCAAATCCAGAACATCACGTGCATGGTTTCCTGTGGCTTCAAGCCTTCTAGCTTGGCCACCGCTTCTATTTTCACTCTTGCTTGTATTTTTGTTCTTCAGTTCTGTGGGTGAGCCCTCAATGAGTAGGGGGTTTCCCATGGACGAGCCAGAACATCCCTCCTTGAGGTTTTTAATTCACAAACACCAGAGAGTGCTGAACTGTGTGATTAAACAAGGCATGCAAGCTTCAATTACTTCAGAGTGATTAATGCTGGGGAAACTGAGATGATTGTTCTGTGTAAGTGAAACTCATGTGCACACGATAGCCACATCCCTCCAGAGCAGGTAATGAGCTGCACGTAGTTGGAAGCAAGACAGTGCCTGTGTAAGAACTTCTACCTCAGTTTCACATTATGCCTAATGCCTACATTAGATTTGGCCGCTGCTGTGGTGTCACTTTTTATTGCCCTTAAAAGACAATAACACAATTTGCAAAGCAGGAGCCCTTTAAAAAGACAGGAAAGGCTGAGTAATTCCCAATGTTAAGTTAGGTGGCTGGATGCTCAAACTTGGATGAACTGCTTGATTTCCCTTAGTAAATAGATCCGCAGGTGGAAGCACACATATAGAAATAAGGCTGCAAATGCCTAATGAGATTTTTTTTTGCAAGTCCACGTAGTTTAAAGGAGTTTGCATGACTTTGATCTCGTGTGCTTTTGAAATCACTCCTTGAGACCCTCAAAAGCAGACTGAGTCAGAACTGTAAGACTTGGAGCTCACAGAAGTATTTTAGAGCTGCTTATGTGCAAAATGGCACAAGTCTGCACTTTGGCGATGCGGACTGTGAAATGCTGTGGTGTGTGTTCAGCTGAGTGCCCACAAAGGCTGCAGGAGGCAGCAACCACAAGAGGTCATTGGAACACAGGCATTCACTCAGCAAGGGGATGAACTGAGAAAGATCTCCATGGGAACATGAAGCACTGTGCAGTCCCTTTCGCTCAGCAAAGCGTCTTACTGGCCTGGTCCTTTCAAATAGGCTGCCAGAGTTTGGAGCAAGGGAAAAGAGCAGCGGAAGAAATCAGCCTGGGTTTTGCAAAGCAGCAATCACAGTCAGCCTCTGTAGGACACAGCTAATTAATTCCCCTAAGCACTGTGCTCTAATCACAGAAATCACAGATGATTTTGCTAGCAACCTTTGCAGGCAACCATCTGAGCCTTATTCAGTGCTGAGAGATCTCCAGACTCAAGACTGCTTTACTAAGAGTTATTCTCCTTCCTAGGGAGAGGGCAGCAACCTTTCTTCACATCAACTGATGACGTTTTTCTCCTAAATATCTTTTAATAGCTCAGAGGCATCTGTTGACTAGGAGAGAGGAAAAAAACCAGTGCAAACCAACTGCAGCTTGCATGTTATTTGTGCACACTGCCATAAACATCTGAGCAATAATCTGCATCTTCCACACAGCTCAATTTTCTCCTGCCATCAAACCACCACTTCTTTGTAGCAGACTGAAATTACCACTGCCCTTGTGCCTGAAGTGCCACGTTGGGGTAATCCCCACTAAACCTCTTCCCCAGAGCATTCTCCACCCTGTGGAGAACATAGAGGTCAGGTTTAGGTTAACTTTCCCCTCCTTACTGGGGACCCCATTCGCAAAGCCTCTGCAACATGACTGTACAGAAAGTACTTGATGGGTTGATAGTTGGAACAGATTACCTTAGAGGTCTTCTTCAACCTTAATGGTTCTGCTTTGTGCCGGGGAATGGACAGGCACAGTGCCAGCGAAAATGTAAAACTAACCCTATTGTGAATTACAGACTAATTCATGCTAAAATCTTGCAGGGAGAGTAGTCAGCAAAACATTCTATGGATCAACTTTTCTTTCACCCCTTCATCTTACCAGGCTATTGGGTCTCCCTCAGCATGGTAGAAAAAGAAAGCTGAGTCTCTGCTACAGGATTCCAGGAATGCTGAAGCTCTGAAAAGAAAGTGGAAGACTGAGCAGAGAGTACGGATGGGATGCTGGGAATGCCTAACAGAAAAACCGACAGGAGAACTCATCCCTGTGTACCAAGGACAGGACTCCCAGCAGCCTGGTAAAGAAGTAAGAAGGATAACAGGGTGCACACCTCGACATAAAAGGCTCACAAGTCCTAGTGTACCAGATCAGATATAACGTTCATCCCTTTTCCTCTTTTTTTTTTAATCAATACACAGTTTAGCTCGTTAACGACACAGCCCGCCAACGGTGAGTCGGTGCCACCTGTGCCACCCAAAAGCACAGTTTAAGCCTCATTCCCCTACTTGATCACTTTTTCTTTCATCAAAATGAGCATAATTCTGCGATTCCAGTACATTTTCACACACACAGCTGAGCTCACGATGCCCGCTGTGGCAACACACACTTCAAACATCATCCTTAGCAGCAAAAGAGTTCTGCTATTTTTATTTCTCCACTTCAAAGTCATTTCTCCAATTTTAAGCGTACATCTCAAGTTGTCTGAAGCCTCACCAGGTAAGGGGTGTTTTTATGTAAAAATACAAAAGCTATTTTCCCAGTAATTAGAACTAGATCTTTAATCCTTAATGTTGCCATAACTCACTGCTAAGTTCCACAATAAACACACGTCTCATACAAAAAGCTCAAAAGCACAGCCAACGACTTGAAGTTATACTCTCAAAAGAAGAGATTTCCACCTCAGAAACACCAAAAAAAATGCAGATGTTACAAACAATCCATTTATTGGGTCATAAACTACGTACACAATTGAAATAATAATTTTGGCACTACGCTATACAGTGGTTACATCTGTGTGCTGACACTCATCACACACTGCACCAGGAACACCGCTGTGCTTTGAAGTTTGGAATGAGTCACAACTCAGCAGGTAGATCACTCGAGATGTATCAGTGCTCCTGTGGGGCTGCATGGAAGTTGAAACACACCAGCTTACGCATTATTTCAATGTACCTCACGCTCTATGAGCTTATCACATCAGAACATGTGATGTCAGCATTTAGAGATGGCCACAAATGTTCGTTAAAATCTGAATGAGACAGTAATGAGATATGAGAAAACTGAAACGAAACCTCTGCCTCTTAGACATGAAGAGATACTCTGTTAAAGGAAATAATTTAGAAAACTAATAATGGCATTTGATTTGATACAAAAGCCAGAACTACTACATTATTAACATCTAAGTATGAATCTTTACAAATTAATCTCACAATGGTATTATGTAAAAGGTTGCAAACTGTACAATGTTTTGTCAATGCAATGCCTCTACAATTTATACAGTCTTTTACAACTATGTAACACATATTAAACATGTTGTTAAATAGCCAATAGATAGTCTCTGAACAAAGCTGCAGGCAAAAAAAAAATACAGAGCTTCCACAATCTTTGAACAAGGTATGCTTGCTCAAACAGCAACAATCTTTATGAGCACACACTGCTAAAAACAGTCAGCCATTCAGTGCCTTTTCACACTGCATACAGCTCATCCTGTAAATTCAACCACTGCTTCATAGTCCACAACTTCATACCATAGTTATGCAGAAACACCCGGAGTCTTTCAATCCTTAAAAATAAGCAGATAATCATGGATTCTTATTCCACGCGTGGACAAGCTATCTACGAAGTCCTGGCCAGGCAGTAAGAGCTTTCACTTCCCCATTTTGTCTTGCCATAATCTATACTGCACAGACAAGACCAGCTATTTACATGTCAACGAGATAGAAAAAGGCAATCCTGTCCTGAGGTGGATTGAATGATACAGAGCCCTTCACCTGGTGGGCACTCAAATCCGAGTAGTGAAAAATAAACTCTGAGAAAGATAGGTTCCTGGTCTTTTATGCTGACCAGATGACAAGACGCATCAGCAGAACTGGAGAGCTTCACTGAGAATATTCTGATTTGCAGCACTCCCTGGTTCTGCATATCTTTGATGTCAGGAAACAGCTGGGAAGAAGGGTCAGAAAAAGAGGGCAAGAAATGTGCTGTGTAAGTCACTGTGTGCAATAAAGCAGAAACAAGAGTGATATGTAACACAGGCCAATGGCAAGGGTCGTGCCATAAACTCACAGTCAGGATCTGCGAGCGTGGTGGTTACAGGGAGGCTCAGGGACTCCCACAGCTACTCCTTGGGGAGGTGAAATTCTCTTGAATAGAACCAGGCCCTTACGCTTGCACTTAAAAGTGGTTTTGATTAGGCATCAGGATTTAGAACACAAAGCTTTCAACAACTTTTTTTCCAACTCCTTTGAGTATCCTTTATTTTGCAGAAAGGCTCCACGTACTCGTTTTTCCAGGAGAAATCTGAAAGAAGAATAATTCAAAACAATTACTACTTCATGTTATCACCACAGAATAAAAGAAACTGCAATTTTAATTTATCTCTAAGTACTATCACATGACATCACAGCACAGTAGAACTCAGAACCCTACAGCTTATGGAGGAAGTCTAGAAATAGATTCACTCTTCCTGGACATGTCTGTGTAAAGAGACCCAGCAGCAAAGCTCCCTCTGTGGAAGAGGGAACAGTTTGGTAGCAGTTGCTCCCCATCACAAGACCCAGATGATAAACTGCTGGGTGACAGGCTCAGGTCCTCAGAGGCATCAGAAGAACAAAGCAGCAAGCACCTTGCTCTAGTGATAAACTGCCAGGCATTTCAAAGGCAAGCAACTGGCAAAAAATGGTGAGAGGGAACGTCCATATTCAAGACAAGTGTGCGTGCCCTACCAGAACACTAGGCTGGTACAGGACACAAGAAGAAAATGGACAACAGTAGCTATCCCCCAAAAATCTGATGCTGAACAGATCACTGGAGGGGCAAAGGACTTCTATCTGGCAACAGAATTTTCCCCATGGTTTAAGGTTTACTTCCTACAATACGCTAGACTGGCAAGCTAGAGCAGATTTCATAAGACTGATGTTTTTTGACATAGGTTGACAGAAGCAATCTTACCTACCTATGCATAATAGCATGGTGAAACCAGGAGGTCAGTAAGCACTAGTAGCTGGTCATCTGTGAACTGCTGTTTATGCTCCTGCCAGTTGTCGTGATGGGTCCTCCGGAAATTTGAGAGCGTTTTTTTCACAGTCATCTGCATAACAATCAATCAGTACCCAATTGTACCAGTTACAGATTTAAACTCTGTGGCAAAACTAGTGTTAAAAGTAACAAAAATTAACTGCTGAATAGAGAAGCGTTCAAGCAGCCACAAAAAGAAGAATGGCTCTCAAGAACTCAGTGCTTAATTTTTTCCCAGCTCTAGTTACAGCCTTTTGACCAGCGTCACAACTCCAACGTTCCTATACAATGGATTCTTTGACATTCCCTTTTCAATTTGAGAAAAAAATGAGATTCATCTGAAGTGAAATGTCTCTTTTTTTTCCCCTTTTCCTTGAGTTTCTCAAAGCAATGGCTCACTTCAAAACATGAGAAAGAGATGAGCCTAACACATGAGGAGCATAGAAAAAAGACCAGAAAAGGAATATCTTCTGTTAATAAGTAAGATTATTATTAAATTACTTTAAGTCCCATTAATTCAGTTTCCTGATTCAGGAAAACACATCTTAGTAAATTAGGTTAAAGTTAAGGAATTCTTCAGCAGTAAGCTCATGGTTAACATAGAAAAAGTCAAGAAAAAAAAATATATGGAGTAAAATTAGAAACTATTTCATTAAAAACTCATTTCTAGAACTGCACATAAAGTCTTGTTATAACAAAGTTTCATTGCTGCAGTTCTGGTTGAATAGATTTGGAGGAGGATCTAGGAAGTATCGATTCTATCTCTGTACATATACACAAAGTGACTTTTTACATTAAAACGAATTTCCTCACACATACAACAGCACTTGCAGTTGTTCATACTTTGTTTGAAAGCAAGAACTGAAAGCACAGAACTGCCCAAGATGGAATGAACCCACAAGGATCATCAGAAGTCCAACTCCTCTTCCCATATGGGGCTACCCAAAAAAAATCAAACCATGAGAGCATTGTCCAAAACGTGCAGAGTAAAAGAGAGGGATTGCAATGATTTCATAGAATCAGTTGAAAAGGACCACAATGCTCATCCAGTTTCAACCCCCTGCTATGTGCAGGGTCGCCAACCACCAGACCAGGCTGCCCAGAGCCACATCCAGCCTGGCCTTGAATGCCTGCAGGGCTGGGGCATCCACAGCCTCCTTGGGCAACCTGTTCCAGTGCGTCACCACCCTCTGGGTGAAAAACTTCCTCCTAATATCAAACCTAAACCTCCCCTGTCTCAGTTTAAAACCATTCCCCCTTGTCCTATCTCTACCCACCCTTGTGAACAGCCGTTATTTACTATATATAGCCGACCTACTATAATGATGAATAAGAAAGCACACACGTTAGGTGAATTTTCTAGGAAATATATCTTAAAAAGCAGCAGAAAGTTTCTAATAGCTTTTTTCTTTTTTAAAGGAAAGGAGAACTGAAAATGAGTCAAACATCTTTCAGATGTGCTAAGTTACAGAGGCACACAAAGGATTTTTACCTCAATAGGCTGAGGATCGTTCAGGTGGGCACTGAGGTCCATTAGGAGCTGTGGCATCCATGTGGGTACGTCATACGGGCTGGACAAAATACACGCGCTCAGTCCCAGCACACCAGCATGGCGCTTCACCAAGTCTGCAATCACAGAACACTCATTTACACTTACATTATCCAAGATATTGCTCAGAGACAGAGACAAACTGGAAGCTTTTCTTTTTCAAAGAGACAAAAAGATACCACCAGCACTGCAACAGTACAAAGACCTCTGCAGGAAACCAATCATTTTACAAGCCGTATATTCAGATCCACAGAAGTCCATGGATCTTCACATCGCTTCTGCTTTCCTGCATCTTTAATTGTTAAAGGAATAACAACTAATTGTTATAGTACAATTAGAATTGTATAAAAAATAACTTGCAATGGATGTATGTTTTATGAGCATTTCAAATGAACTTTTTCGCTCAGGAATCTAAGCTCTTTTGGGTTATTTGCATAAAGAATGTAAGTATCTACAGAGCTCACGAGTAATAGACTGTATCTCCACTGTTCCCTGTTCCTGTGTTAAAAGAGCGTTCTCTCCAGCAACAGAACTACTTGATGGCCTGGAAACCCAGTCCTTCTGACTTAACAGAACGTGACCAGAGACACTGAACACTTGGCCAGAAAGCAAAGCCCCTAGTAAAGGACTCAGTAAGAAAGGGAACTTAGGTTGGGTGAGGTATGAAGTCACGTTGTAGCAGCTACAGAATTTTCTTTACTGAGGAAACAGCTACCCCTCATCATCTTAACTATATAAAGTGCATACAAGGGCAATGGAGCAATCTCAAGTCTTAATTCTGGGAGAAGTAAGTTAGTTTAACCTAGGAATACAATGTTTGGGGTTTTTTTTGTAACAGTAGCATTCTTATTCATAATGTAAATCAAACTCCCAGAGCACCTCAGGAGGATCAGGACTGCACTATAACACACGTAGAAATGGTAGAACCAGGTATAGAAGGAACAAGTGATTGCTTATTATGGGTTACAGACACTCAGAAGTGAGAAATATTTGCATGGACAACCACCTTGTTTCTCCATGTCTAATTTCTAAATACTTAAACACAGGATAAATCCAATTCCATCTGGAGTACTTGCAAAATAAACACTTAAGGGTAGCATGAGTTACTGATTGATTCTCAACCTGCTCCCGGAATGCAGTTTTAGCCTCTGAAGCCATTTTCTTACCACCAGAAGGAATTGTATCCACAACTGAACCCAGGTCTCGCTTCCGTTTTTTTGGTAACCTCATCTTGCACAGCTGTTCAAAGTGGGTCTGCATGGGACCATCCATAGTGAGAAAATTGCACTGTAGAAGACCACTTAGTGTGGTAGCAGCCATTTCTCTCACCTACAACCAGAGACAGCATATACCACCATTACTAAGCAAACATGCACAACAAGAAACAAGTATTTATTATTACCACACTTTCAAGCACATCCAGGTAGGCCACGTTACCAGTCTTTGACCAGGGAAAGTCTTAACATCTTTATCCTTTGTCTCACAGATCATATGCTACCTATTTAACTATAAAGCTCTTAAGAAAATTAACGAACATTACTCTATTGCAATACAGAGCTACCTCTACACCTGACAGAACATGACCTACTACTTGAGCAAATAACTTCACAGTCAAGAAATACCCATCAAAGACTGGGTTAACCTTAGGTAGTCTGAAAATACTTTGAATGAAAACAAGATGAGCCATGCCAAATAACCTGCTATACAAATTTTTTTATAGTCTCTGTATTAATGTTAGTTTTACCAAGTGAAAAAAACCCCAAAAGGTATATTTTACTCAAAAGCATTCTTCCTCCCACCCCTCAAGTGTGTGCAAAGACATGAGAACTGACAAAAGCAGAAGAATTCTCCCAACAGAAGGCACAAAGTATGTTTACTGAATGTCATGAGTAGAACAGAATCAGCTTGAATAACGTAAGAACTCTTTGAGAATTTACAGGCAGCAGGTTAATAATCAACAACTAAACTTCAGTGGCTCGTAGTCGACAATTCAGTTCTGTAATGCTCCAGCACTGCTTACTGGGTACCAGTTCTTTCATTTTTTGTTTTATTACTGGAATAAAACGGAATCACTGCTTGGACAAGTGTTCCTCTAACAATGAAACCCAAAGGAACAGAACCTAATGTAATTTTCATCTGCTGGCCAATCCATTCAAAATACAGATCTGCTTTTTAACTCCCTTTACACAGCTACTGGATTACAAGTACAGACAACTCAAACACCCCCATTCAAGCCATCAGTGTCACCAATCCACCTCATTTACTCAAATCTGACCAAAGCACAACATTTTTCAACTACAAGACCACTGGATTCAAACTCAAGTCCCCTTTAAATGACTGCAGGCTGACAAAACCCTTCTAACATTCAGCAACTTGACAACCCAATCGACTTGCTGAAATACTGATAGCTGTTGCCTGATTTACTGCTCAGTACATACTGTTACAAGTAACTGTAAACAGAACATTTGTCTGTCTGAAGCACAAACATCTACCAATGCTCTGAATCCAGTGCAGCAGATTATAATAAATTACATCCTTGAACACAATGTTCTGAACCTCCGCAAAGCAGTAAGTATAGCTGTGAGTGCTACAATAATTAAACACAGTAAGTTAACAATAAGCTCTTGAGACTTCATTCCATTTAAATTTCTACGACATATTATTCAACCATGATTTCCTTTGTTAACAGCATACAGAAATATGAACTGAAAGTCTGCCAGTATTGTTTAACAGCAATTTGTGAGTCTCTTAAGAACTAGGCTATTAAATGAAACATGAAGTGCTAATGCAAGACCCAAAATAGGCAGGAGCTTGGCTGCAAGGTGAGCAAGCTCCCAAGTGAACTGTATTCATTTACATCATTATTTGCTGTATTAGAACCATTTTCATTTCTAAACTAATAATCTAAATAAAATGAATGCTTTGTTGCAAGAAGCACCTAGAAGCAAAGCCTTAAAAATCGTATTAAAAAGCTAATCATGCATTCACATCATCCAAACAACTTACAGACCAGCACACTTGCATGATGATTCACTGAATGGAAAAGCTACGAAGGAGTAGCAGAATATTTCTGTGGTAGTTGCTCAGAACTGCCTGACCGAGATGTACAAAATCACATCAGAACAAAAGGTGACAGAAGCAAGACAAACATCGCCCAACAGCACAAGCAGAACTTAGC
The DNA here is from genome assembly GCA_016647715.1 of Pavo muticus. Taxonomy (NCBI): domain Eukaryota; kingdom Metazoa; phylum Chordata; class Aves; order Galliformes; family Phasianidae; genus Pavo; species Pavo muticus. Next base: position 1,441,816 of record JACDJE010000216.1, read on the forward strand.
GCAGTGCGTGCAGAAGACAGCTGACACATGGAAACATTCCAGTTGCTGTAATATTGCAGCGTCATAAGAGAAGTGCTTAAGAAGCCACGTGCATTCTGTGTATTCCATACACTGATTTACAAGAACAGAAACAAATTGAACACCTATCCACATAGATTCCTAGAGCAAATTCAGAACTGTAGAAAAGATGCTTCCATGTAAACTTGGCTATCCCTTGAAACATAGCCTCAAGTTGAATACAGCCACTTTCACTTCTCCTTTACTTCTGACTGAGTAAACAGAACTGCAAACCATTCCTCCTCTGATATGATGACTGTATTATGGTGATGTGAAAATTAGACACGATACGTAGCAGTGGTTATACTTCTATACACACAGACATGATTTTTCTGCAGTGTATATTCCTTCCCCTTGCCCAGCTAAAAAATCACATCAGGTTTTTGTTTGTTTTTTTTGCAGTCACAGTACTTCACCAGGTTCATGATTCCCCCTCCACATTAAGACGACAGCCTTCCCACAATACAACACCCTCTGATCCAGGAGAACCTACGTTTGCAGCCGGATGCATGGAACCTGCATTCAAACAGCCACATTGCTATTTGACATTCCATGTGGTCCCTGCCATCATTTACACTGACAAAAACCAGGATACGGATGCCCAACACCAGCTAAAGCTAGGGGTAATACTGAAATGACACTCATGTTCAAAACCCAGCATCAGAGAATTCTCAATAAACACAGGAATCACTCTGCAAAATACTTCATCTTGCCAATTATTTTCAAAAATGAACAAGAGCCTTTTTTCAGAGAAATGCTCACGCTTCCACAGTAGCAACGTGATTATAAGTGTTATGAACATAGCTAAAGCTTCTGATTTGCACCTCTGTAGCACAGAGGAGTAATTTTGTACATTTAAAATAGTGCATTAAAGTGAATAAAAGGCAGTTTTCAAAATTATATGAGATTCTGAAGTGTTCTGACTCACAGGCAACAACTTGGCTAGGATTGCCAGGTTTTGCTTTCAGTAGAACAAACAGTGACACAAAAGACATGAGATCATCTCGAGATTAATACTGGCATGACTGAGTGAATAATTTAAGTGCTGCTCTTTTTATGTCAAACGTTTTCAGCCATAAATATTAGTTCCTATATTACAAGTTATTTCCAATTCCCTGTTCACAGAAGCAAGCTTCACATCTCAGGTGTAACTGCTGCTTTTAATGTAACTTCAGGAAGAATTACAGCAGGACTTTTGTTTTGGCAGAAGGGTATCATACTTCACTTCTCCTTTCTAGAAAGAAGAAAGCACCCAAGCAATCCCAAGAAGATTTCCTTAATGCCTGCTAACAATGCAAACAAAACAAGATGGCAGTGAAAACGATGCTGCAGGGCAACTTGAACAGATGGGAGGTTAATGATAAAGACTCTTCACTGAGCTCGAACATAATCAAACATTCTGAAACTAATTTCATTTAACACGAGCCTTCACTTCTGTGCGTTTGCTGTACAGAATAAAATATTCCCGTGATTCCTCTCCAGCTGTTGGAAGTCTGACAAACAAGATGATGAATCACATCAAGGCAGCCTTTCCCTCCCACCCCCCATTTTTATCTCTTATCCTCCGATCCTGACAGCACTTCTCAGAGCATGCTGTGCTACTGGAGCACTCCAGGACCTTCAATAATACGCACGTACCACAGCCAAGACTTTGGATTTTATCTCCTCATGTCTGTACACAATGAAGTATGACTAGCTAAGAAACTAAGAAAAAACTCCTAGGAGTGACAAATAAGCTTGCAAAAGACGACCTTTTTGAATAACATAAGATCAGTAACAGCATAGGTTAGATTGCTTTGTTACACATGCAACTTCTCCAAAACTAAGGAAAATCCACTAATTGCAAGTAAAGAAATAACTCTTCAGTGAGTGGGGTGTAAAATGAATGTTTGTCAGTAATTAGCTAATACAATTAAATGGGAAGCAGATCTACAGAGTGATAAACAGTGGTTTTATAGAATTTTCAAACAGGAAGGTATTTCACCTTGTTGAAAATTAAGTTCCTACCAACACCCACGCTAGTGTTTATAGTAGGGTGGGAGTATCACTGTTTCAGCTGTACTCAAACTGAAAGTAATACTCAATTCCTTTTGAAAAGTATGAACAACTGAAGTTTTAATCATTTTAAACAGCTGTTTTTCTGAAATGGAAAATTAAAGAAAAGCAGAGTATGACAGAAATTCTATAAAGCTATATATGTTTTCAAAACAGAAAGAGTGCTAAGCTAGAAATACCTTCTGTATTAACTTAAACCTGGTAGTTTTTGTTCATAAAACTTGACCTAGTGAAGAAAGCAGTCACGTGAAGCTGAACAGCTGAGCAAAGATGTGACTTACTTCAAGTTGCTCATCTTCCAGGAGTTTTATAACCAGCCATCTAATGTCATTGACTGCTTCTTCATTGTTGAGAAAGATGAAGAGATTGTAGAACACCATGGTCTGGAGGTAGGTTAATATGGTATACCTAGCATGCCAAGAATTGCTTCTTGCTGTCTACAAGGACAAATAAATAATATTACAAAACAAGAACGTGAAGAAAAGTAAACAGCAGACGAAAAGCTAAAAACATTTAAAAAACCTTCTGGGGAAAGTTGCAAATAAAGTAACTTTTCTTTTTCAGATCATCTTTTTTCCACACTTAATTTCCAAATCATACAGCTGTTATTTAAACAGCAATTTACAACAACAAACAAAACAACAAAAAAGCCACCACGAAATGCATCAGATAACACGAAGCTTTGAGTTGTTTTGATCAGACTCACTTGTTTTAGCACCTGAAGTACCAAAGGCACTTGCTGAGGATACAGCAAACCCTGAGACATTAATGATAAACACATCTTTGCATCTCTTTTGAGTTCATCGTAGCTATTGTCGTTTTCCACTGGTGCAATCTGTAGAACAAGATCAAAGGGGAGGGAGGGGAAAACCAACACTGGTAATTAAGCACTGCTAACAGCAAAATCCTGAAGTGAAAAAGTTTAATCTCATAGAAGAACAGTAAACTAGGAAAAACTCTGATCTATATTCTCAACAATAACCTCTTGGAAGTAAAATTGACATCTCTCCTCATCTCAGAAGAAGCACACCTGGTAAAGCATTTCTCTATTGCACCACGCATTATTGATCTAAACTGTCAGGCTAGCCTGAAGTTCATGATGATTAAGTGGGTGTTTTTAAGGCTTTAGTTCCCCAAAGCCATTCTTCTGGTGTGAAACCCAATTCATGTATTGTTTTAGATGTAGGTCAAAAATTGAAAGCTTTATTGTTATTTCAAGTTCATTTTTGCATAAATAAACCTCTTTTTATGGTAATTTATATCACTGCTTGATAATTGGCTGATGCTTATTCAAAGCAAAACATGCTTTTGAACAAGCAAATGTGCATTATGTGGCACCAAATTACACAACTTCATTAAATAATATAAGGGTTAGAGGTGCTACCACCTAGAAAGATTTGTTCAATCATGGAACAAAAGAAGAAACTTAAGAAGATAAAGATTGGGACAGAAATAACATGCACTCATTCATGAATTTAACACACTTTTTCACCTGCAAGTAATAAACATAGGGGACATTCATCTTTAAGTCCTTACTTTGAGGAAGCCACTTAGTAGACTAGATTACCAACTGTAAGTGTACATCAGCATAAGAAAACATTTGGGCCTCATCATTATGCAGGTTTTCTGTGTCCATTATTGGTTTTCTTCTTAAATAAGAATGCCCTTATAGCTGGTTTATATATAGCATCACTTTTTCCATCAAACATGACTAATATACAGCAGCAATTAAAGCAGATACCTTGAAAAATAAGGGTAAAAGCTGGAGTTGCTCTGTGACAGCTGTAGAGAAGGACCGTCCTGCACTTGCCATCAACCACTTCAGAACTGTTTTTAAAAAGAGAAATCATCACTGAACATGGTAAATACTACTAACAATCTGACAACAAACGATACACCAAGTTCTCTGCTAGAGCAGCACAGGAGATTGTCGTATATTACACTGCACCTGTGCTAGCAGTTAGGTTTGACCCTCTGAAGTTGACTTTTAAACCTCAGACCTGAAATAGTTATTGCCTTGTTACAGTACAGATCTGTGAACTGAAGTTCTGTACTGCAGCTATATGATCCGCAACCCTCAATCATCGTGTCCTAATATGCCTCCATCTGTTAACCTCATAAAGTAACTCACTGGTTTTCAAGAGTTTAATGCCCTGAGTTCGCTCGTCTTGCTCTCCAACTCCATTCTCCTCCATCACGTGATTCTGAATTTCTTCATCTGCTTCCATGAGGGGTTTAAGATTTTCAAGTATTCGAGTAGTAAATTCATGGACACGAGGGGACTTAGTTGCAGCAGTATTTGGCAAGGAAACATCTATCATGAATATGTAGGTCAGAACACTAAGAAAGGCAAAGAAACAACATACAGTTAGCATGACTGTGGTTCAAGGAATGTAGCTAGAAGTGATCTTATATAAATTTGCTGAATTAATAAGTACTGAACATCAAAAGCACATTTCCTCCCATCTTATTTAAAAACAGATGTTCTCCAAATACCCTCTTTGCAGATAATTGAAACAAGCAGGGCTAAACAGTCACTGAACTACAACTCTCCCTTCCCCTAAACAGATCTGCAAGTAGTTCTTAAGCCACTAATATACTCCTTAAAGGATTCCCTGTATAATTATGTCTTACTAGGACTTGGGCAAAGTTAACTTGATCCTAAGAGCTTTAGAAATCTCATGCATAAAAATAACAGGCCATAGACATGAAGTAAAAATGCAGAATGCATCTTAAGTTTCTGAAGCAAGTTTGCTAACGATAACATAGCTTCTATCTAGCAGAATGCATGCACACAAAGATAACAGTCACCCCTTCAGCATAGCTATTAAGATGCTCAGTTACCAAAATAGTATGAAAAGAAAAAAATAAACAGAACTGCAGAAGAGAACACTGACCTTCCTATTCTTTCTCGGACGTTTTTGTAAACCTGGGTGAGTTTAGGTTCCAAGTACTTTAACAGTCTGTGCAGCAGCTCTGGTACTCTCCATTCCTGCTGTGCAAGGCCACCTTGTAGCACGTAAAGTCGGCTAGAAATCAAAACAAGACATTTACAGTCGTACCAAACCGATACTCCCTTCCTTAGCCACCCCAAAATCTTGTTTTCAGTGTTGTGTGTCAAAACACAGAAGTGTCTTTGTGTGGGCTGCGTGCACAGATGGGTTAACATCACAGAATGGAAGAATAGTACTGCTGATATGCCAGTTCCAAAACTTCACATTCTATTAACTAGATTTAAGGGCATGAAACTTGATGAATAAACTGCCATTGTGTTGGGAAAGCTAACCCAAAAGGAGCAGTTTTGCTTCATGCCTCTACAAGCCAGCTGCCACAATACAGTCTCGATGTATTTCATCCATGCTTTTATTTCCTTTATTCAGCCACAAATAGTTACAATTAATTTTACCATGCATCGACAAACGATCCTCCTTCACCGCTCAACGGAGATTCCAACAGCAGTTCAAACAGCCAGTGCAGTTTCCTAGGATCTCTGCTCTCCTGAAAATAAGCAGGTATCAGAAATATGAAGCACATCAGGGGTTTTCATGTAAATATTGCATAAGCAGGTTAAGTTTTGACAAAGATTTTATCTGCACAGCTTGGGCTTACTTTTTTTTTTCAGGAAAGTGCAAGGTTAAATACTTTTTCCACAACAAAACCCAATATGAAGAAAGTACAGTGAAACTACACACAAAAATAAGATTTTAACTGCTTGGTAAGCCAAGCGATATAGAACAGAAGAAACGTTAGTTATTTCTTTCTACATAAATGAATAATCACATCTGACACAGGAATTTTGCTAGTTAACTGCCAGCATTGTGGGTGACAAGCTATGCTGAACTTCGCTGAGTGACTAAAGAGTTTCTGATATTTGTGACCCACAATTCACTGTCCTCCTCACACAATCCTTAGCCCACCACAGAGCACAGAAACGCTACTCTGTTAGAAGATAACTGGCGAGTAATTGCATACATCTGCACGCCTCTGAAGCAATCTGAAAAAACTGCTGGGTGATAAACACAACAAGGGCACACTTCTACGTCACCCACTGCACTTATACAGCTCTTCAGAAGAGGCAGAAAACGAAGGCTTTATTTCCTTTCTAAAAATGTTACATTTAGCTAACTGCAAAGAGCAGAAGAAAATTACCTAAGCAGCTCTAAGATCTTCAGCGGATGTTACTTCCATATTATATTCACAGCTTTTAATTGTAGCTGATAAAATACATCCATGCATCACTATTATGAAACTCTTATTAACGTATCTGCAAAACCTGATCATCCTGATGTAACCTCACAAAACTAAAGATGGACTACTTACACACGAGGTTGCTATGCATGTGCCCCAGTCGTTGTACGTTTCCACTGTAATGTTGGATAAAGCTGTTCGAAGCAACGGACAGAGAAGCTTCCAAAGTTTTTCCACCTGCACAGCAAGAAGGCAAACCACAAGGTTTGTCTAGTTAATGGCTGCTTCACCTGTGTGAACCCAATTCCTGCCATCTTCTCAAAACATGGGAAAAGACTATTTCTAGGGAAGCATCAGAGCTAAGATTTCAGGAATATATATTTTTTGCAAGGTGTTTTGAAATACTGCAGGTTATGTAAGCACCATATTCACAATGACTTAAATACAATCAGACTGCACATGCTATTTAAATATCAGGCTATGCACACTCTGCTTTTGGTAGGAGAGCAGTTTTATACACCTAAAGCACTCCTTCCTCACTCTGTTTATTTTAAAACAAAAACACTAATTCTCTCAGAATTACTTCTTAGCATAGAAATACCAGACATAAGGGTCCAGCTAACTAAAAACGCACAGGTCTGAAATGAACATAAGCAGGACTTACTCCAACTGGAAAATTGCAGATTCAGCTTTGCTAAGACTTTAAAAGCTACCTGTTCTTTGTTTTACACTGTAGCATTTTGTTACCACCAACCATTATATAGGCTCCTAACCAAGCTAGGAACCGCAATGGAGCATTACATACTGTAACTTCTTCCAGCCCCTTCTTGGACTTCAAAGACACATCAACAAATCAATTTCATAGGTTGAATGCATTTAATAATTCAAGCTTATCCCTTTCAAGAGCCACTCAAAAACACTACTTCAGCACCTTCTCAAATGTCCAGTGTTTAGAACCTCTTATCAAGCCAGCTATAATTTCAGCAACACATCTCTGGGTGCTTTCATGGGAGTCTGACACAAGGCGTTCCAAATGGGGCTGCAGAACTGGCAAAAAGGCATCATCAAAGTTTCTAAAAAGGCCCTGTAAAAGACAATGTGAAAGTGCTTTCACTAATTACCAGTCTAAACTATTGTCTTTGTAAGAACATATGATAATGAAGAACTTCAGATCTGAATATGCAGAAAGTGAAATTACAATGTCTTTATAATATATATGTATATATCCTACAGACTTCCAGATTACTCTTCCCATAAGTAGTTCATCAAAAGAAAGGGTTAATGGGATTAAGCATAGCAACACACATTTCCCAACAGTAAGACACAAGACGTGTGTGGCTTTTCCACACTAGGATAATTATCTGCAAAAAGGAATTAAATTTAGTTATGGAACTCCAGTTACCTTGAAGAGGCAAAATCTGCGAGGATTAAATTTGTCTTTTCCTTTTCTGTCTTCTAAAGACAGAAATTTTATTAACTGCTCAACAAACTTGGGATCAGAAAAATGATCATATATAATTTGTTCTGCCTGAAAAAGAAGAAAAAAGAGGATCAGCTTTGCAGTGTTTCATCACCGCAGTGATATCACAATCTTTTCAAGAACCTATTTCCATTTTATTCCTACTTCTGGCAGAAAACATGCCTGGATCGTCCATTTCTCTCTTTAAAGAGAATATTATATCATGTTTTCGGTGCCACCTAATTTTTAATACTATTAATGACTTCAGACATCTTTCCTTTCACTTGCACAACCCCTACAAAGAAGTAATTCCCACTGTCATTAATTACCTTGTACCAAAACCTGATAAAGATTTGAAAGTTAACAATGACATTCTCATTAACACAGTTATGCTGTGATCACTGATAGAGAAAATGCAAAGTGTAATAAGTAATTTCTTATATGCTAACACAGTTGGTATGAAAATTAAGTAGAAAAATGCTTTTAAAAATGTTTTTCGAGTATCTCGGCTTCAGAACAAGTATCACTTATGGCTAGTTAACAACATGACACAGTATTTGAGTTCAATTTCAATCTTTTCAATCAAGCAAAGTAAGTGGTTCCAAATGATTAAAAAAAACATTTTACAAATAAAATGCTTAGGTTCATCTCTGCAAATAAATAAATCTGTGGGCAATATTTAAAAAGAGCAGAAAGAAAGAAAGAGTAAAAAAGAGAAGTATTAAGAAACCCCACACAAGTGAAATTCACTGAAATCTTTACCTCTGTCAATTCATCTCTTCTTCGTCCAAGCTTTGGTTGCTGCTCGACTGGAGCATAAACTGTCATAGTCCTGGACATTAAAAAACAAGAGTAATCTTTCAAAGTAAAAGTAAAAGTTATCATCATTTTCTGTGTTCTCTATATTAAAAATAGGATTTATTTACTTCAAGAAAGCAAAACATGCAAGAAAATTTACAGCAAAAAATGAAGCCTGTAATTACAATGGTACTGCTAGATAGCAAGCAATCCAGAACTATAAGTGACAGGCTGCTATACATATTTTGAAATCACACTATTTTGAAATATCCTTATTTTAAACCAGTGTATAACTTTGATGGAAGAAGTTTAACAGTAATAAAAAGTAAGCACTTATAGTACCCACAAAAGCTAGGAACGCCAGGTAGGAACTGAAAAGCTCAAAGGTGGTAAAACAAGCAAGAAAAACTAAGTAAAGGAGAAATAATTTGTTGTTGCTTTTGTTCAATCAAAAAAGAAATCTAACACACATTACTTAAGTTCTCAGGTTTTTTTTCTGCTGAATTTCATGATTAGAGTTAATGCACGCTGTTAGCAGTACTCACTGAGGCCAGGTGTAATACCCCCAGTGCGTCTTCTCCACAAAGCAGCACGACTCCCACGCCTCCTTAGTCTTTGGTAAGCTCCGACTGTCGTAATGCAGCCACTGGTTATCCAGCCTGTCACCAGCCTGAATACTGGAAGGCTTAGGGTTTCCACCTAGTTCAAGAATAATTTAGGTTCTATCAAAATTGCTCACCAGCAGTTCCAGTAAACACTGCAACTTATTTAATCTAAGTTTGCACCTTTGGTCAGAGCTTTTTGCACATCAAATCTGTACACAGATTTGCTCTGAGAGATTAAAAGCAGCATCAATAGAAATAGTAGAAATTCCTTTACGAATTTAAATAAACATGCCATTTGAAATGCCGAGACAAAGAATATAAGAAAAGAAGGTATATAAGTCATTCTCACAAAGCACAAGGCTTTCTGGAAGGAGAATGACCATAACCATCTCTCTGAAGTTTTAACTCACTTAACTGAGTGAATAGTTTAATACATACAAGTACACAATGATACACATAATATTTACAATACATAGAGTATATTAATACATAATAATATAATACATACATAATGCTTCTAAAAAAGACAAAGAAAAAAATCTACTATATGGTATTACCTATTTTGTTTGAATGGGACATTAACCAGAGAGAAATGAAAAGCTTGAGATTCCATGTTTAATTTAAACAGAAAAATCCAAAAAACCTGTTAAAATCTCATTTTTTATTTTAAATAAAACTTACTTATCTCATATGGGCATATGGGCACTTTCTTGTGAGTTCTCTTGAGCTGCTTAAGAACACCAGCCACAGCTGAGATGGCCACCTAAAAGACAGAACCAGGCATGACTGCATCCATTTCATACATTTACCACCAGAAGGATGTCTCACCATCTCATCAGACATAGTTTAAGGCAGCTCCTCTGCCCTAAAAAGCCAACGATCACTGCAGCTAACTTCAACACACTAGTGGTTGCAGTTATAGACATTCAGAAGACAGGAATAAAGTGAGGCATTTGTAGAGCACCAACACCTCCCCACTCCAAAAGGAGGTGGCCATTACCTTCAAGTCTCACAGAGGAGACAAGCAGAATGAAAGGTGCAAGCACAGAACAGATGAAATTGCTTCAAATAATAAGCTACAGATGCAAAAAAACCCTCACACACATAAAAGGATCCTAAACTCAGTAAGTACAAATGGGCATGTTTCATGTTTTCACAGTTCACAGACTTCCCATCATTTAGTGTGGCTCTAGCATCACCAAGACTCTTGGATTAGAAGCTCTTAAGTACATAAATGTCTGGAAGGTGGGTAGGGATGCATGCCCCAGTTTTTGTACTGCATCGCAGCAGAATAGCAAACATCTGTGCTAAAACCCACTGAGCTGCAAAACAAAGAGGAAGGTATATTGGTCTTACCTTACGAACTACAATTGCATCATGGTTGAGACACTGCACAAAAAATCTTATGGCACGGACAGGCAGTATCCTATCATCCCTCAGGAGCAGGGACAGAAAGCCAATACTGATGTGCTCAAACTTCCAGGGACTGAAAATCAAAGCAGACAGTACGTAGCAGAGTTTGCATGCACTGCTCTTGCACAGAAATGATCACACAGGTCATGTACGTACAGAACATGACTTAACATCAGTCTGAATATATGTCACTGCTATCGTCAGTGAGCTCCACTGACATCTGGGGAAATCTTCAACAGCTCTGGGAAAAGCGCAACTAAAATTACACCCAGTTGAAATGCCAGGATTAAAATGGCACCGCTAATGTAAAATATTGACCTAAAAGGTCATTCTTTTAAAGGTTTTATCTTTGTTTTTTAATATGATGCCACCAATTAAAGTCTATTTGGGCATCAGTATTATGCAAACATTTTTTTCCCCACAACAATAAACAGCAACAAAAATATGTATCTTAATTAATGACAAAGCTGAACTCCAGGATGTAACGATGCCTTATATTAACAAGTCTAAATCTCACTGAGAATAAATTCAAGGCTCCCAGACAAAGGAGTGAATGAGACAGCAACGCAACATTCCCCTACGCTGGCTGTTATATTTCAGCGTGGACAAGCAGAACCCACACAGATTCAAAAGGGCCTCCCAGTTCTTGCATGTACTTTTACAAAACACCACCACCACCACCACACAGACAAACAACTTTCCAAGCTAGCCACAACCAACTTTATGCAAGGTTTCTACTGACAAACTGCTTTTGGACAACTACCTGAAGGGCAAAAAGTATTACTCAATTCTGGTCATTCTAACTGCACCTCTTAATGGAACTGGTATTTATTCTTGTATTCAACTCCAACCCACCATAAAGAAATAAAACATTTCATACACGTGAAGGGAGACTTACAGATTTCTTTGCTCCACACAGTCCAACAGCATGTTGACCAAATTTTCATAGTTTCTAGGCATGTAGAAAGAAAAAACAAAAAAACCAATCATCAACCAGATGTGTTAAAAGAATTACACAAAAGTAGATTGAAAGTCCCTCACCAAAAGGTGAGTGAAAGCAATGCAGCAAACACAGCACCAATTGGCAGCACAGGGAAGAGAATGAAGAAGGAAGGAAATTCAAGTGCAGAAGAGAGAGGCTGCCACTCCAAGAGAGAAAACACATCACGACAATCTCTGGGCACTCTCAGTTTGCCTATTTGAGACTAGTTCAGCAATTTTGGATTACTACATTTAAAGTACAGTTAGTATTAGACAGTATGACCAGCAATAAGGGAGGTTTAACTTACCGCAGAGCCTCGGCATTCTTTTCTTTCTGTCGCTGAATCCCTAACTGTATTTCTTCTGAACGAAGTGGTGTGAAATCTAAGCTGGGATGCTCTGATCTCTGCAGCATAACAGCTATCTGAATACATTTCTCTGGAACCTATCGATAGAAAAAGGCAGAGATTTCAAACTGAGGAGTAACTGTGAAGTTTTTGTTTGTTTCTGCTTTGAAATAAGGAGGCTTGAGTATCACAGGAAGAGTGCATCCTCTCCTGTCTGCATAGGTAAGTCACTGAAGTAGTGAAGATAACTGTGCACACAGCAGGATTTTTTCTTGCAAGTACATATTTGAATTTAAAATTAAAGACAAACTTTAGAAACCATTTTTATAAATGCTGCAGTGAAACATTAAAGACTTTTATTAATTATCACTCATTGTTAAAAATAAATCACGCTATTTATCACATCGATTAGGAAAAAGGCAGTTGTGCGAATTTGCACAGTGTGGCCACAGCTCCACATACTGACAACATTAATTTGACCACCCTGTTTTACCAATACATATATTTACACCTGATCAACAAGAAGCATACTAATTCACACGGAAGAACTACTTAAACTTCCCTTTCATAAGGAAGTTTAACAAAAAGTTACATTTTCCAGTAATAACGCTTCAATTTAAAAGACACAGGCCTACATTCCTCTGTAGCAGAAATCAGAACAGAACCAACATCAGAACGCTAATTTAGATAATACAAAATGAGTCTCAAACTCTTGTGTAATCAGATGCACTGAGAATCGAAGCTGTTAACTCCAAGCAATCTGTCACTTACTGCAAAGTCCAATCCGATTGTTTCATACTGCCTGTGGATTTTTTCTGCTAGGTCATCAAAAAGTCTAACTATGGATGGTTTTTCCAAGGACATCGCTTGGCTAAGCCCAGAAGAAACGATTGCTGGCCATGTCTGTGCAATGCAGTCCCAATCATGAAGATTTGCCAAGCATACTCCACTGTGATTTCCAAGAAGACAATATAAGGCACCCTATAAAATTAAAGATGCAATTCTTAAATAAATATAAAGCAGTGTTCATATAAGATATCTGCATGTGCTCACCCACACAAAACAAAAAATAATCTACATATTACCAAATCATCAATATGCCACTGCACAGCCTCACTGACAAAACACTGAATACTTTTTGAAATCATTTTTGTGCTAAAGAAACGTTCAAACAAAATTACAAATCCTGACAATTAATTACTTCACAAAACAGAAATCTGACTTATTAATTACATTACAGAGCAAATTACTAAATGATTAAGTATCACATCTGTTTTTTCCACAAACATATTCATGTCTGGCTGCACTAAAAATGTCAGGGCTGCAGGCTGATTACGAGGCTGACTAGGCCCAGACCTGAAACTGCTCACAGAGCATGATGTGGAGATGACTACCAGATGACTACCAGAAATGACACAACAAACTGGTGAACGCGACAGGTAACTGTGCGAGAAGTTGACAAGAGTTGTGAAACCAAGAGTGGCTGGATTTCACAGGTGATTAAGTTGGAGCTTTATGAGAAATTACCTAATTTCACAGGTGATTGGAAGGAAGTCTTGGGGAAACTTACACCTGAGTAAAGTCTTAGGAGGAATAGTACCTAACTCACCGTGCCAGTAATACTGAACAGGCTAAGACTGGGTAGGTAGCAGTACCAGTAACACCAAACTGTAGTATTGTAACAAATGCTGTAATGTAGGAAGACTGGGATCAACTGGGATAAAGTAACTACGTTTGGCTTCATTGTTATAGAGAAGATGTAGAAAGAGGTGCAGGGATAAAACAAGAAACTGGAAAAATGACAATAAGCTATATAAGCAATATAATCACATGCTGTCTGACATATCAGGCAGGTGGAGTAGGATAAGCAGCTAGATCTGTTCCTCTCATCATACAACAAGAATCCAAACTCGTCTCTGCGGTCAGGCAGAGTGAGGAGGTGCAGGGTAAGGGAGGGAGCACGATGCTTCCTTGGCCAGGAAGGGAACACCTGGACAGAGAGCCCCCAGTATCACTGCATCAGCACCATTTCCAGGCAACTTCAGAAGTGACCTGCTTTTACTAAAATGTTTTTGGGTATCAGTTTTTTGTCCAGATCGAGTTATCCATTTCTACTGTTTCAGCCAACTGAACTGCTCAATGAGTTTTACTGCTTTGGAGTACAGCTTCCTCAACTTCCATTGAAAATGGCTGCTAACATTCGCTTCTGTAATACCTGAACACACAACGAAATTAGGAACAACAAATTTCTTCCGACAACACATTTAACCCAAATAATTGTTAATATTAGTTGCACTTAAGCTATGTGCCACAGAAGAGTAAGAGTCATGCTTGTAAAAATCATTACTAATTCTCCTGTAAACACACTTTCCAAGACAGACACGAAACAAAGTTAATGAGACAGTACTTTGAATTGCTGCTGGGTGACATCTTGCCGATCTGGACGCAAGAACTCCAAAACCAAGGGAATGATATCTCTGCAACAAAAATTGTATGTTCCCAGAGCTGTGAAGAATGCCTGCTGAGCTTTACTTCTGACCTGTGGGAAGACAGAAATTACTAGAAAAATCTTCTGAACCAAAAATATACACTTTATCAATTTGTTTTGTAAGGGTGCTACTATTTTACTTATGCAGAATTTACATGATTGATTTGTGCACTGAAACAGGTTACCTGTTGTAGATGTTAAACAACATGCTTCCCCTCATCCTTACTCACAACTGTATCCAAATAAACTTGTTTCAAGCATTTACTTGAGAAGAGCTAAAAAGTTCTTTGTACTACTGCCAGAAACAGTCACTGTATTTTTAGGATCACTCCAAAAGCAAACAGCCAGCATAACAGATGCTGTATGCAGAACTCTAAAGAGCCAGTAGACATTGTGGATGGATCTGAATTTATATATACATGGAATTCCCACAGGGCTAAGAATTCACTGGCACAATTGTTTTGTGTATTTTTTTTCAGATATTATTATTGTAATTATTTAAAAATTAGCTTGCCTACTTCCTAAAAGTATTTAGGAGCCCAGTGTTATTAATCATGTTGGAAATATCACATCTAAAAGCCTCAAGCTAGTGTATTTTTAACTGAAATTATTTATTGAATTAGTGTTTTTGAAATCTAGAAAATAAGCTCAAAAACTTGTAGCCCCTAGGCTGACTCTCCACCCATCCTTAATTTGATGAAGAGAGGACTATGTCAAAATTGGTAACTAACATAAATGAAGTAATTAAAAGCTTCATATTGCCATGAAAATGAATTGAAAAGTGAAAATAGTATTAGAAAAAACCAACACAGTATTTGAGAACTACAAAAGATGGTTACTTACCTGACCATATGAACTTGTGGACAAACAAAGAAGATCTCTGATCATCTCCTGGTGGGAAGTTTTATATTCACAGCCTTCCATTGTTAGTGTTCTCAACTAAATTGCATTAAGAACACAAATAAAGGATTGATTACTTTCAGACTTAAATAACGTAAGTGAAACAATACTGCAGGATCACTGCAACTTTAACTAAATGACAATATAACAAATCAGCCTTTCTAGTAAACGGGTTAGTATTACTATTAAGTGAAAGTATTACCTCATGCTGCAACATAACTCTGTCTATCAGCAAAGCTCTGATATGCTGCTTCTTTCCTTGAAGCTGGAAGGAAATATGTAACTGGGTTTAGATTTCAATATTCACATCAGCAGTCTGTACTGACTGAACCTCCCCACTGGTACTTTCCCTCTTCTACAAACAGACAAATTTAAAGTAGAAATTGTGAGAACATATTGGGTTTTTTTCCCCCAGGTAAAGGTTTTAATTTACCTATTTTCATTTACTCTGGGAATGAGTTCCCTTTGTAAGCAAAAGGAAGCTCTGGTCACACAAATTACTCTGTTAGCAATGATCAGAGCAGAGCATCATGCCAAGACTCAGACTCTGGTCTAAGGATGCTAACTGGTGGGTTACAATTCCAAAATGCTAAGCATAAGGTTTCCAAATAAAGGTACAAACATACTGTAAAACATTATTCTTTCACAGAAATTAGATTTCAAAATCATGAAAATTTTCATTAGGACTGTAAAGAAAATGTGGAAAAAGCCTTCCTGAACATTAGGAACTATTCTCCCCACACACTTCAGCTTTACAAAGAATTACTGACCCTGTTCTCCATTGATTTTTTCACTAGATTAAAGCTTTTCCATCGGGAATCGAATTCATGTTTGTGAGACCCTTGGAACTGCAAAACATCACTAATTATCTGCAGAAAAAAAATGAGGAGAATTCACAATCATTTTCCAAAGTCACGTCATCTTGTTTGCAAAATAAGAAGCATGTCATATCTTAAGCACTACAAATAATAAATATACCTTTATTATTAGAAATAAAGACTTAGTATCATCTTCTGAATTATCAAGTATATAACCTGCAATTTGAAGAAAAATAATATATTATCATACAGGAAAAGAGCTTTAAAATAAACAATTTCTATAAAGCTTAACTTTAAGTATTACAGGCAAAGGAAACAAGTTTCTTATATTAAACTTAAGACAAAAGCCACCACACTTCTTACATAAAGGTTGACTTCTTATACTTACGCAACAACTTCCTTGTAACCCTTGCAATAGTTTCACGATAATTCTCTCTTGATAAATCTGTAAAAATTAAACACATTCCTTATTATAAAAACAAAAAACAATACTGAAGTGCATCAGCAGAAACCCAGAGCAGACCACTCAGAAAACACATTACAGATTATTGGACCTTCCTCCTCCGCCCTGATAGATGGTTTCATTTATAACCACAGAAAAAGGCAGATTGTTTAACATATGAAAATTAATGGGTTACACCCTAAGCAGGGTAAAAGAGAAAGCCAAAAGAACACAGATGATACATTTCAGGTGATTAAGCCAATAAAGGGCTGGGGATTTATTCCCCTTCAATGAATAGAGGAAAAGTCAACTCCAATCTGAATAAGAACAAAAATACAGAATCAAAAAACAGGCTCAATAATACAAGCAAGTTCCTTGAAAAGTTTTAAACCAGAATAATCTTGAGTTGATCTAAAAGATGACTAATTTAAAGCCCATTCTCTATTACGTATCTTACACAGCTACAAACTCACTGCTTGTAAATTAACTGACCAGATTCTAGAAGTGTCAAAGCAACTACACTCAATCATCTGAAAAGCAGTTACCGCACCTCAGACTCTTATTTAAACTTTCCAACTTGGAAGATAGTGAAGAACACAATAAAGCCTGAGGGCAAAGCTACTCTGTCAACTTGGATGTTTCAGACTCTAAAGAATTGGACTCAGATCATCCTTTACCACTAAAATATGACTATTAAGTGCCCAGATTGTGTGACTGACCCTTTGATCTTCGAGCAGTTTACTCAGTCCTCAAACGCAACAGAAAGGGAGAAGGGAAAACTATCTACTATGCCAATGACTAGCAACTATTTTAATAGCAATGTTCCTTTTGTGAATGAACCACAGAAGCCTCCAATACTCCAGGGTTTATTTCATATCTATGTCTATACCGTAGCTGAAGATAAAATGGAGCGTGCACAAATATTCCGTCTTGGCCCAAGAAAGCTCTTTAATATAGAGAATAATCAAAACTATGCTTTCAAGAAGAACCTACAGCTCTCACAGGTGGGTAGATATGGGAAGACAAAACAACACTTCGAACCTGTTGGAGCAGAATTAGTTTCTACTCACCATATTCAACACCCGTGTACAGTTTTGTCTCTTCCAAAGACACCAGACTTGGTACCCTGCGTGAAAACAAACCAAATATTACTACACAGTATGGAAATCACCACCTGGGTGAACTTTACTGACATTTAACTAATTTTAACGAGCTAAATTTCATGTTGGTAGTGCCAAAAAGGTTTGGGTTAACTAAGTGTACACCTTAGTTCTCCAGCAGTTATTAGGAAACCCTAGTAATGTGTCAGACTGTATCAGAGACAAGCACACTGTAAGGATACCAGAGACAAGCACACTGTAAGGATACTTGGGAGCCACAACCTCGATTTCTCACTTAACAGAAACTCAGTATATGTCAAACCTATGACCACACTCATCGTAACAACCACAGCTGCTAGCCATCTTAGGCTAGGAAGGCCAGACGGATTTGACTGCTGAATGGCAAAGGACTGAAGCAAGATCCTTTCCTGACAGGTTAAGTTGATGAAGCTCTTCTGACTCTGGTCCCCATAATCTACAGGAATTATACTTACTGTTACTTCAAGTTCGTAATCAATAACCATGCAAAAAATAGATACATATATACTTTTTCCAGGATTTGGGTCATTTTTTTTTAGTATATTTTTGAACCTTATTTACTTTATATATAACCACCATAAAATACAAATTCAGACATCGTATTATGCTAACGAATGTAAAAGAAATAAGAAAAAAAGTGCAGGGTATGTTAGCTACCTTTTTTCTCCTCTACTGCATTACTATGAACAAATTCAGGCTTTTAACGACAAACTATTCCGACTTGCTCTGGAAAGAAAGTCAGGAGTAAAAAGTACCACTGTGATATTACACACTATCAGCAAGTAATCCCTGTAAAAAGAAACTTTTCACAAAAAATGGCATCAACAGTAGCATCACAGCAAACAAAGGTAAGTGATGCAATGTGAGTCTACTCCTATTTAGCATTTATAATAAGACATCAGAAACACCTGGTTCTGCATCTGCGCACTCCCTACCAGATACTAAGATAAGCTTTCAGATTTGCAGGCAACTGAAAAATTCAACTGTCAGAACTAGAAAACAGGTTCATTCTTCTCTAAAAAAAAAACAACTCATTAAAAACATGACTGCTGCAATTACCATACTGATTTGATAGAGGGGTGCACATCTCAAGAAAAACCTTGCAACCAGAGATTGTGTAAATAGATTTCTCAGCCCTTGCAACAGTCACATCTGGACCAAGAGAAGTCAAATCGAAACACCTTTTTCTTAACGATTTGGGCATAAAGAGGTAAGTCCATTTCCTTTTCCTCACTGTATTTTCCAGTACCACTGAGGTAACCTGAAAACAAACCATTCTGGAAGCTTTTTCCCCAAAAACTGCATCATCCTGGGTGCTCAAGAAACAAATTGACCACTAATACAATTTCCAAAATAGCCAATCTAAATCCAGTACTTTAGGCCATAAACAAATATTTATAAAGATCCTGTGGTCTGAAACCTGCTCTCTTAGAATCTACATGATTGACTTAGAAAAATGTTTGTTAGGAACTTCCCCAAAGATCAGGTTTTTCGAGTTGGGAAAGATCCAAGAAAGTGATAGTCCCAAGTCTTGAAGGAGGGGTGGAAGAAAAAGTGAACCTTCCCACCCCAAAAACTTCTTAAAAGAAACGTAACAGATAAATTAACAATCTCAGGCAGAGAGACATTAAGTAATTATTTGTAGAGCACTCTGGATGTGCTGATAGGTAAATGAGCTCATAGCAGCATGTTTTCCTCAAGCATTTTAATACATTTTTACCTTTAAACAGTTCTCCCTGATAAGAATTAAGTTTACGTACAGCTTCTCTATCCATGAGACAGCAAGGAAAATTCAAGTGTGATTTAACACGTTTCCCTCTGGTGGTCTACAGAGACTACAGCTTTTTGAGCATTCCTTCAGCTGTTCTTTGCCAGCTAGCCAAATATCCAGCATTTAAAACCAAGCAAAAACAATGCTCCAGGACCTCTCTGCCCTCCAGATAGAAACCAGGAGCAGCAGATCAGGAGCAACAAGTCAACACAGAGCACTGTGCAATCCTGACCTAGCCTGGGACTGCCCTCATACACCACGACATCGCTCCACACGCAGCACCATTGATTTCAGCAGGGTTGCTGCTAGTAGGGTGAAAATTCCTCATTCAAAATGCAACAAAGTTTTCTAGCTGGCCTACTAAAAAGATCCATGCCACCCATACTCTGCATTTCAAGCACTGGTCAGAGAAAGCTTAAGACCTTTGCCTAGGACATACAAAAGGAAACAAGGTGTTTTCCATAACCGCACAGTTAACACCGACAGCAAGATTCTCACTGCAGTACTTCATGCAGTGTACAAATAACACCACACTTCAATTCTACATCAACACAAATTGCCAAGAAAACTTAAGGGCAAAGAGTATCCACAGTTATGGCTAGAAGAAAAATTCCAACTAAGCAGAACTTTGAGGAATTCATTCCCTTATTTGCTAAAGTGCAAATCCAAAAGCATCCTCATCTGAGAACAACTGATGCACTATGCTTATACAGCTTCCAGACATCTCACTGAGCAATTTATTCAAGTGTCTGTAGGCATCTTCCTCAGTAAGACCTCAGCAGTAAGATACAGCTTTCCAGAAACAAAACTTCTCAGCATCGTTCCACTGAACCAATTACATCCTGCATATGCATACATACTGCATCACAGAATCACTAAGGCTGGAAAAGGCCACTAAGATCATCTAGTCCGACCATCAACCCATCGCCACCACGCCCACTAAACCACGTCTCTCAGTGCAACATCTACCCTCTTCTTGAAAGCCTCAAGGGACAGTGACCCCACCACCTCCCTGGGCAGCCTGTGCCATCCGAACTAACCAAGCTGAATTTAAGAGGTGGTGAAAAATGGAAGTCCCTTCACTAATCCTGTTTCTGCATCCCTAAAGCAGCTGCTGAGGATTACCTTGTTAATATCCAGGCTGCAAGAAAGGGAAGCAAACAGGAACTCAACCAAACATCAGTGAAAGATTTTTCAACCTCTGAAAGCTTTATATTCTTGGCATTTGGAAAAGCTCTACTTGCACACCATTACAGTCATTACAACAAAAAAAACATTGACATTATTGCCAATTCCAGCAGACCCTTAGGGAAAAGGGCAGACTACCCGCACAGAAGCATTATGTGTGCCTACACACACCCCATACAGCGGGGCAGCCATCACACTGTGTTTCTGCCAGCATGGAAAATGTGTGCATTTCATTTTTCCACACCCGCGACAGGTTAAATCACCGCCACTCTGACCAGCCACAGCAAAACCTCCTGCTATCAGAAAGGATTGCTCCTTGCAACCTCCTCTATTCTTTTCTTCCCTTTGCCTTTAAAATAGCGTGAGGTATTTTTTAGTTAAGCTTTGATGGTATTTTCAGAAAGATGTAAATTATTTCCATAAATGATAGAAAAAAGCAGGGGAATTTTGCTCACAAACTTGGGCAAAAACGTGGGGGGGGAGGGGGAAGTCCTACAAACTACCCACAGGAGCTGCTTGGTCTCAGACAACGCTGGAGCATTATGAAATCCAAACCATTTAAGCTCACGTTCACTATGTAAGGCAACCACTCTTAACACTTCATAGCAGCTTGAGGGTACGTACACACAGGCCAACCATATGCTTTTGGGTCCACCAAATGTGTCCAACTCAAGTGTGCTTTCAGTACCAAACACATTGGTTTTTCGTTCAGAGACTCCCACTGAAAAGGTTTTAAAAAAGGGAAACTAATAAATCAGTATGAAAACATTAATCTAGATTGGCAGGAGACTCAAGGCAGCTCAAGCCAATGTACATACTTGGAGATAAACAACAGGTTTGAAATATTTAGCTAGCATTTATCAAGCACCGTAAATAAAGAAAGCAAAGCTTTTTAACACGAAGAAAAAAGAAATAGAAAAGCTTTGTATGTTAACTATTCAAGAAGCAAATCCATTTTCAACCAACGCAAACTGGTAGGGATACAAGACAAGCTCTTCTTAGCAAGGAGAAATATTAAAGAACAATAATATTCTGAAATTGAGTACCCTCAGCTGCTCAGTGCTAGGGAACAACAAAACCTATGGAAAAGTCTCTAGGAATGGATCAAATGACCTCCCACAGAAAACTTTTCAGGATGTGAACAGTGTAACAGATGAACATTAATCAACATCCTTCTGTGAAAATAATTGTAACATAACCTCTGTGATCAAACAAAAGAATCCCAGGTTAACAGTATGACAGCAGGAAAACGCATCAGACTTCTTTCCACACATCACTAGAGAGGCCTTGTATTTGCAATAGATGTTTTCCTATTGTAAAACAACTTCTAAAGAACGATAGCAACAACCACCACCCAGCAGGAAATGGTTTCAGTGTCAAAGGAAAGCAGTCTGCTGTATTTGTGGCTGCAATTTGTTTTTCAGCAGCAGCAAGGCTTAGGACAGGAAGGCAGACTCACTGCTTCTACCAGAACAGTGATCAAGCAGTGCCTCCCAGCCCTCCTGGGGACTGCCTCATTTATCTAACACTACCAATTGAAATTTACCCTTAAAAAACAAAACCAAACCCCTCATGAGAATTCTATGCAACACCACAGGTGGATTACACCAACCAGTAATTAAATGAGCATTCAGCCATGTTGTGGCATCTGTGACAAACAGTCAATATAAAGTTTCTGTAATTAGCTTTCTGTATTATTTAGCTAAAAAAAGACTAATTAATTCCTCACTCATTTAAGTCATCTTGCTTCATACCACACACAGTTATGACTAAGTCAGTTAAATTAATTAGCAAATTAAATCATTTAAAATGTATGAAGCTGCTTATAAACACCAACAATAGTAAGGCTGAGACAGCTGCAATATAGCAGCTATTTATCTGCCTATTACTAACTGGATGTCCTTTAACAAAATGTACCTATGCATGAAGGCCAAAAGGTATCAGCAATCCATTAAGACATATACATTTCATAAGAAGCACCTTCAAAATGAACACCATTTGCCCCAGATGGATCACTCAGCCTCTCAAGATGCTTAATTGATATTGATCTTTATAACTGTTCTTGCCAAATAAATAAACTTATAGAGAGCTAACATATATTTGATATGAACTCTGTGAAACAGTGCAGTGGGATTTCCTGATTCAGTCCACCTTAAGAGGTCAAAAAATAATCATCTGTGCACATATCCACTCAATTTCCCTCAGATTTCCTATATTAAATATATTTATATATATATATATAAATATATTTAATATAGGAAATCTGAGGGAAATTGAGTGGATATGTGCACAGATGATTATTTTTTGACCTCTTAAGGTGGACTGAATCAGGAAATCCCACTGCACTGTTTCACAGAGTTCATATCAAATATATGTTAGCTCTCTATAAGTTTATTTATTTGGCAAGAACAGTTATANTGTGTGTGATTATTCAAATCACACACAAAAAAAAAGAACTGAAGGATACTCAAAGTTCATTCAATTTCAGTGGGGAAAATCCAGAGCCCTGTATAAAGTGATTGAAAAGATACACTGCTTTAATTATGGTTTTTAAAAGTCTTGATGTAAATGTAGTAAGTGGCTGCAAGACCTATTGTTTCATCAGTAAGTAGAAAGCCTGTTCAGAGTACAAATTATGAAGGATTCTCAAGCTCTGCAGTCATTAAGTAGAATAAATTATTACATGTCAAAATTAAGATTATTTAAGAAAAATAAGATTTCCATTTCTTTAGTCACAAATTGATTTCAGCATGCTGCTGTATAAATTGTATGTATTTAATAAGGAAGCACAGATAACTAACAGAATGAGACAAATCTTCAAATCTTCTATTCAAAGCATTTAGAAGTGGATTATAAACTTGTCCTAACCTGTACATAAAGAATTCACAGGTCCTGCCCCAAAATACAGAAGGATGATCCTAAACAATCCAGACCAAGAACAAAACCATAGCCAGTCCCAAGTTAAGGGCTCAGACTGAACCAAGCAGTGATGCTAACACGGGTCCCACATCACATTACTGGTGCAGGAACAGCCGATGACTGCAGTGCCTTTCAGGTGACCTTATTCAAGAAGATATTCCTAAATAAGGCTGAGTACCCTGCAGTGTCTCTTTAACTAAAACACTACTTAGATTCCTTTGATTTTTTTATATAGCCAATGGTAATGGCCTCTGCATAACACATGCTCTGAGATACACTCAGAAGAGAGCTCTCACCTTTGCAAGGAGCTCGCTGCAGCTGAGCACCCAAAATAACACATCTGAATCTTACCAAAGTCTTTGAGACTTTTAGCAGTCAAAACTTGAGCCAAAAAAAATCTCAGAAGCGAATTTCCAATCACCAAATGAAGGCTTCTGCCATAAGCCACACCCTCCATATTTCAAAACATGATATATAAATACAGGAGCAGTGAGATCAAATTCAGTATTAATATTTCAACACGGTTTCTCAAAGAAGTCAACACTTAAGCAGCAATCTATTAAACAAGTCTGTTTAAAGCCCAAACTAGTATAATGCACCACACATTGTTCTTATTACTTCCAAAATGAAAATTCACTCGGGCATCTTTGCTGGAGCTCTTATTACACTACACAAGGGTAGGAGCATTTGAACAGGATTTACTTCCTAGTTTAAGATAAGAACACAGCCAGAAAAAAGCTAAGTTCAGAATGTCTATGTTATTTATTGAGGGATATACAAACATTATTAGAGATAGCAGGCTTCCTTTGGAGGAGAAAAAACATACAAATGTATGTCCAGCTTCCATTTCCCTCATATAAAATCGCATCAGCAATGCAATGCTGTCACCTACCTTTTAAAAACATTTGCACAGCCTTGCACGGGAAAAAGACTTCACATTATTTCATGTTTTAAGCACTCCATTGCTCCTGTAACTCATATTTTAAGTTCCTGAATCTTTACACTGGTATGGGAGTTCCTTAAAAACAGTCACTAGAAGCAGCTGGGTGTCAACAGCAATAAGAAAATACTGAAAAAATATGAAATAATACCATAATATACTAAAGATATTTGTGATAGATAAAGAAATTCTACTTACAGGTGAGCTACCCTTTCTCCTTTCAGAGGAGGCAGAATATTCCCAGAACCAATCAAGCAATTATGCACTATGGCAAGACACTGCTGCACGTCATCTCTGAAAAAAAGAAAAACTCATTACTGTGTCTTATTAAATACTTCAGAATACACAGAAGATAAACCACATGTTTTCTCACGTTTCATAAAGAGAGTCTTTTTAAGCACTGCTTGCTTTCTGTAATCAGATTCTATTATTTACTGTCAACACTCACATGGAGTTTTTGAAGTCTGCAGGAGGAAACCTAAGGATAATGAGACACACCACCTTCAGACCAGACAGCTTTACCCCAAAATATTGCTTGGGAGAATTTTGTGAGATATAAAATTTACGTACGAATCAACAAAACTGCTACTTACAGAAATACTGCAATTTAAAACACTAGCTACTTCATCTGGCACCCTCATCTATTCACACTCATCACACCCTCAGCTACTTAAAGCCTTCTCTATTCTGCAGCTTTGCTATCTTGTATTCCAATTTAATATGGAATTCAAGCTCTCAGCTAAATAGTCCTGATCATCATCCTTTATTTCTGTTAGGTAGCACAGTGGAGCCCTGACCAAATGGTTGGTTGGACTGGATGATCCTGTGGGTCTTTTCCAACCTTAGTGATTCTATGATTAGTGATTCTATGAAATCAAAGCCCAACTCTGTTATAAATTAACTGCTTTACATACAAGGTGCCAAACAGAAACAGAAGAAAGAAAAAAGAAAACACCACCACCACAAGCAAATAATTTAATCACCTAAATGGGAAACATACACTTAGGCTAAAGGAATAAAACAGTGTGGGACCTTGGTAGGACAGAAATACACTTAGGAGTCTGGAACACCCTGCTACGTGTAGGGCAGCACTGTACTGCATGAGATACGATGTCATACCATGAACATCTGATGAAGTAGAAACAACTACATACAGTTATATCAAGGCTAGGAGGATTTAGTATGAGAGAAAAATTTCTTGAGAGGATTGTAAAAAGCTTCAGCTATTTGATACTTGTAAATGCTTTAGCACATAATAAACTCATGACTGTGTTGTGGTTAGGAAACTATCCTTCAAAGCCACGGCTTCATGCTAACAAAGTTTAACAAGACTGGCTAATGGTAAT
This sequence comes from Pavo muticus, assembly GCA_016647715.1. Classification (NCBI taxonomy): domain Eukaryota; kingdom Metazoa; phylum Chordata; class Aves; order Galliformes; family Phasianidae; genus Pavo; species Pavo muticus. Next base: position 1,467,670 of record JACDJE010000216.1, read on the forward strand.
CTTGCCTCGACTCGCCTTTGTTCATGCCACTGACACTCCATTACCTCCTCAGTTACCACACTGCCACTTTTTGCAGGACCACACTATGCACGGAATCCTTTCAATTGTAGTAAAGGAAGTGCTGAAAAGATTTGCAAGCCAAATTGGATCCACACCCCATTTCAAATCTCAGGAAAGACAACTGGTTATACCAAAGTAACAATAGAGAGTGCAGAGGAAAAGCTTTCTTGCTGACTAAAATCCACTCCTCTACAACAATATGAAGTGTCCTCAGATTTTTTTAAAAAGTTTTTCCATTCAAAATAATCTGCTACCATCTGTTATCAATTTCATGACATGCACTTCCAACCTATGTGCACTTTGGAAAGTTAAAAATCTTGGAAAGATACTTGCAATATCCTAAGACAACGTAACACTACAGCACATTGCTCCTTAATGCCCGTAGTGCTAGTACAACTGGCCATAACCACCTGAGGACACGAGTGGATAAATGCATTTCCTCTGTATTACACATCATCACCGACCTGGACATTTCTAGCTTTCCAGTTGCATAGTGCTCCAGTTTGGTGAGCTCAGGCTGAAGAAAAGTGTCCAACAAATAAAAAGCAAAGTTGATTTCCTCAGACGAAGGAACATGCCACTGGATGTCCAAGTTCCACAGGTCGCCTGGTTTACCCCAGTCCTATATTAAATAAAGACATCTCATATTAACCAAACAATGATACAAATCTTAAAAAAAAACAAACCTAAAAAGACCACTTAACATTACTGCAAAACACAAGAACTGGCTACTGTTATAAAGCAGTTATTCAGAGAACTTCAGGAAAAAACAACACAGTAATCCCAAACCTAGCATACTGTCTGCATGTACCTGGAACATAACACGTCTGCAAGGACTAAAAGGCAGAGGACTGTAAAGGTCTAACTGAAGTATAACTTTGTGGGTTCTTTGGCCGGACTCAAATTCAAAACCATTATTGCAAATTCCTAAAAAATACCATATCTCCTTTTTTGGCAACAGTTTTGCAGTGATGTACTTACACTCTTTTTTGCACGTCCCCAACATTACTTGTTGTATCTGATGATAACATTTATGTGAAAAGGAATGAGAAAAGGCTATATAGCAGGTGAAACATTGTTTGTTCCAGTGCAGTAATGCTTTCTGTGACTGGACATTTAAGTGAACAGCAAAATTCTCTTGCAATCTTAACACTGCCTTTCAAGATAGCTAGGTCTCAACTAAATGCATCATATAATTACAGGGTTAAGAAACATGAGCAGACAACTCTTGCTTTACCTTCCTGTAGTCATGCAATCATTGTAAAACACACACATCATAAAACGTCATGCTATATAATTACTCAAAACAAGTCAGTATTCATTTTTTGCTACCAATATAATTTTAAGTAACTTGATATTTGCTCTATACATTTAAAAGCTTAAAGCATCTTTCAATTACACTTTCCATTGCTGCCACCTACGTTCAGAAATCTCCAAATTAAAACAAATAATATTGTGTATGATTGTTTTTTAAAAAGAAAGTCAATCCTCTAATCCTAAATAAATGAAAATCCTTGCCTTGATAGGAAAGTATTCAGAAAGAGGCTTGTCAAAGCCACCTGGCACACTGCAGTACTCTGTGGGGTAGATAAGTGTAGCAGAACGAAGAAGATGATGCAGTAGGTTACAAGACAGAATGTAACCCTGCTTACAGGTTAAATGTAGGGTTCGCTGCAGAATCTTCCCAAGCTGCTCCCTGTATGGCAGCAACTTCTTTCCATCCACTCGAGTGATCTAACAGGAAAGACAAACATTTGAGAAGTAAATATAGCAGGTGATATTCTGGAGGACTAAAGAGATGATTACATCACTCAGCTGATCCTGTACCATGTTTCATTCAGCATACCACAAGAAATTCAGATTGAATACATAACTGGCACACCAACTACCACTTCTATTGTTGAAGAAGTAACACACAAGAACTGTGAAATACTTCCCTCTTGATCTTGTTCAAAGTTTTCTAGCATTGTTTATACATAGTGAGATGCACTTTAAGATATTTACCTTTACCACAACATATTTTTCCCTAAATTGAACCCTCTTCTTTTCTCTACTCCTTGATAACCATTTGTAATAACTGCTTTAATGTAATTGCATGTACAGCTCCCATGGTTACTCCCTTCAAATGACATCTATCCACGCCCCATTTAAAGCTAGAGAAGAAAGTTATGCAATGTCATTCATAAAACATTTAGTTTAACAGCAGTATCCAATTGTGTTGCTCTTTCAGAGGCAACAAATAAGATTCAGTGGCATACATGCACAGTGACAGTATTCTTTGCAATACCTCTGACAAAAGCTGAAGATTCCAAAGTAGCTCCTTATCTAGTTCTTCATCACGTAACACATCATCATCTAGAGGAACAAACGAACAGCACTGCTGTAACGACACTGCAGACAGGTTTTGCAAGCCAGTGAAACTGCAGAACAGATGCCTGCACTCCAAAAGTTTACTCCCAAGCCTTCTACTGCCAACTTCCAACTCATATTTCACCCCCATCCAAATGAAATTCACTTCATTTAACATCTTGAATACTTTGAGGAAATCACTTAATGTTTGGAGACACTTGGAATTGTTAAATAAATAAATGTGCCCTTCCCACTTCGGAGATTTCTGCCAAGAAATTACACAAGTACCTGTTTGTTTGTTTTTTCCTAAGAGATAATGAACAGAAATAGCTTTCCATCATTGAGACGGAATGATGACTAGATGTGGAAATTCTAAATATTATTTTCACGCTTAACAAAAGTCAATCCAAAACAAAGTAAGTGTAATATTAACAATATTAAAAACTTACTGACTGTGAGGTGAGTTATAACATTGCAGCAATGTGGTACAAACAGTTTCAAGGACTCCTCTGGACGGCACTGGAAACAGCATTATAAATAGCCATTATAAATAGTTTTAAAAAGACATGCAGCACAAACTCAGCGTTGACATTTACACAAATCTAATAATATTACTGAGTAAGAACCACAGGCTACTCTCAAACTAACAACAATTCAATCTAGAGTCCGTATGACTTCATGGGCAGCCTGGTCTCGTACCAGATCTGGAAGGTGGTGGCCCTGCCGTGGCAGGGGGGTTGGAATTTGATGATCCTTGAGGTCCCTTCCAACCCAAGCAATTCTCTGATTCTATGATTTTAACATTCATTAAAACCAATATTAAATTTAACATACACACAATTAAGAAAATACTGCTAAATGCAACCTTTTAATTTTAGGATATTAAGAGCCTCCTGTATTTTTAAGATACAAAAGATTTTATGTAAGAAAGTAGTATGGACTTCTTGCCTTTCCATTTTTTAAACTGAAAACAGAGTGAAATAAGAGCACCCTCACTCACTTTTACTGCAGCTCGACACATATCCGCAACCATTCGACCAGCAACTCTTGTCTCAAATATATTTGAAATGGCAAAGTTGAAAACCTTCTCCAAGGCAACCTAAAATTAACAGAAAAGGACAGAGGTTAGCTTCTCACGTGGTCTTACACAGAAGGCAGCATCTGTATATAAGATTGGTTTTTTTAACTATGATAGCAGACATGATTCACATTAGAAATCAGAACAGAGAAGACAAATCAGTTCTATACAATGCCTGAAGCTGAATAAAACTTAACCACTGAATTTAATTACACTAGAGAATAGAAAGGATAGAAAGCTATGCATGTATTAACTGCTCAGGAAAAAAACTCTTAAATGGTATCAGTACATTTGACTCAGTTTATGGGCACCTATGCCTACCTGCATACTTACCGCCTTGAGCTATAACAAATGCTGCTACAAAAGCAGCTCTGATAAGAAGGTCAATCAAAATAGCTTCCTAGTTTGCAGACTTTCACGGCTTTTCCCACCTTTGTTTTTACTGTATTCATGAAAAATAACATGACACGATCCACTATCACTAAAATCCATTCAGTTACAGGTTTGTATTCTTTCCACTGGGCCCTCTCCAAGTTTAAAAACCCACAGAAAGCTGTAACTGATGTCACAAAGGGACATCCAGCTTTCAGGTGGAAAGACATCTGAAGTGTTCACTTCGAGAAAAAAGGAGGTGAGATACCCTGAGCTGACTGATCAAAGCTCAGGGATGCTTCTGAGAAACAACACAAAAGCAGTTTTCCCTGGATAAGACACAATCTGCCTACACAAAAACTGTTATTTCACATGCGAAAGTGAAATAAAGCCAAGACATCCCTTATTTACCAAATAAATAGGGAATTGCCTATTTAAGTGGTTAGCATATATGTAGGTTGTTCATTACTAAAATAATCACGCACAATAAGGAAAAAAAAAAGAATTTGCATTCACAAGAAGGTTCCAACCAAAATGATACCTAAGTGCCCAAAGCAATGACTCAACATGTACAATCAGCATCTCAAAGTATTCTGTTTATATTTTGTAAATGTGTTACCCCAAACAACATGGAAAGAATCCACCTGTGTAACAATATGGATTCCCCACACCAGCCCTGAGGGATTTTAATACTGACAGTTGTTCTGATCTTATCAGCCACGTGGCTCCCTGAACTGCTTCTTTTGCTCGGTGGAAGGAGATAGGAAAAGAGGAGAGCGGGGAACTGGGTAAGTCAGCATTAACATCCAAAGACTTGGAAATCCCTGTCTAAAATGACAAAGTGATAAAGCTGTAAGGAATAACTTACCCTAGCAATTATCACTGGCTACAAAAAGAGCACCTCCTGATGCTCAGAACTCTGAACTGATGCATATAAAAATCACAAAGCAAATTCACATTAAGTCCTAAGCTCTCCTAGCCCGTCCCTCGGTTAAAATGCATAAGATCACAACAGGACAACAAAGGACGAATCTGAATTCACTAGCAATTCGTAACAGAGACTCAAAGTTACACAGAATGTGCCATGTTTTACTCACCTTAAATATATCTTTCGAACACTGAGTGAGGATTGTACTGAAAGTAGAAGACAGACCTAATTCAACTAGGCTCTCTAGGTGAGTCATTTTCTCTGTTTCAGTCTCTTCTCGGGTCTGTTCCAGTGTGCTGCTCTCTATAAGTCCAAAACACCTACAGAGGTGCAGTAAGTACAATGAGTACAATTTTAGTTAACTGGAACTAGGAATTTGTATTAAGTTCTTCATGCCAAGCTTTCACCTCTCTTTAGCTTACTTACCTATCCATAAACTGTAGTACAAAATCTTCAAATTCTGCTGTTGCAGAGCACAGTTCTCTTTCCACCTACAATTTTCCAATGCAAAAGGAACACAGGAGGTTGGCTTTTCTTAGGAAAGCATAATATAAAGATATCCTCTATCAACTGCTTCAAAAGCACATTCAAATTTTAAGTGATACAGACTACATTTCCCACCAAACAGAGTTTGGACAGTTTTGAGTACAACGCATGAAAACAATTACTACATATACTTTGCACTGCTAAATCAAACATTCTGGCCTTGATATTTAGCCAGATAGCCTCTCAAGGTGAAACGGGGTTCATCTCCATGGATGCAACCTTTAGCCTTACTACTGATCTTCCTTTCTAGCAGCATGCCAGCGAGGGCCAACTGTGGCAGCAGTCTTGGCTTTGCTGACGTATTTGCATTACACATTCAGTGTACAAACTCCACTGTCAGCTTGGAGTGCTGCAGCCTCAGGGCAAGGAAATTAACATTCCAGTAGCACTCTGACCATTCAAAATCCGTAGCTATTGGCTGCTCTCAGAGCTACACAAAGAGTCTCCTGAACAGTAGACAAAATATTCCACGTGGCAGTTCCAACTATGACAGTGGATACCGGTGCTGCCACATTCAGAATATGCTGGACACAAATTCATTATCTCTTTGAACTGCTCTATCAAAAGTAGAATCAAGAATCTAGTGAAAAGATCAGAGAAATAGAACAATTATTTCCCATTCCCTCCTGTATTTTTTTGTTTTGTGCAGAAGAAAAAGGACAAAGTATTAAAAACACTCCTGTCTAATAAAGACCCAGTCTAATAAAGAAGAGGCAGCAAAGACAAAACAGAGCAGGGAGATGGTGCTCACTGTCTAATGATGTTATCTCTTAAACAGAAGAGATTAAGAAGGATCTGAAGAGATAGCAATAGCATCCTCATCAGAAAAGAGAAACCAACTATAGGAATGCTTCAAAGAGGTACAAATACTTTGAAATAGTTTCCCATAGTAGGGAAACAGCCCTTAAAGGCACAAGAGAGCATCAGTTTACTGAAAAACAAATACAAACAGAAGAAACATCCCATTCCTTCTTTTACACTTAAGTTTTCAGTAACAAATTCCTTCCTGACCAATTCCTCCCAGATTCTCCCGGACAACCAACTAGTTACCCTTCAAACTGCTTTAAGCTGGACTGTTTTGAACTAGAAGCGATAAGTGCCTGTGTTAAAACAACACTGATATCAGCTCCACCACACTGACTAGAAGCAAACGCAACAAAAAAAATGAAGTTTGTGCATAACACTTTTTGTTTAATGTAGCTTATACCCATAAAAAGAGATTGCAGCAAACATTACACTTCTGAAGACAATTAGATTGCCAGAAATCACACTGAGGTCTGTAAGTTATGGTTTCATTTTTACAACTGCACAGTGCTCTTACCTCTGAAAGATCATCCCTTTCTTGCAACACGGACGAACAATCTACTAAAGGCACCAAAGTAGAAAATGTTGCAATAAACTGGAATGTAATCTGTTGAGAGTTGCAAACAGCTCTTTAATAAATGCTGTATTCTACACATTATAAAGCTTTCCCAATTAAAGTACGGCAGCTAAAACAAATCATTACATGAAAAAAATTCTACAGATCAGTTCTTTCAGCCCAAAACATCACCAATTATTTCTGATTTCGGGTTAAAAACTAATTGAAGTTGTAACTATGCAAAGAAAACTATTTCCTGATAAAATAACACTTTTCTGTTGGATTCTGAAGTTAAAAAGGCTGATGTTTAAACTGTTTGAATGGTCAAGGAAAACAAAGCCCTCATGACACGGGCTTCTGGGACCTAACTTACTGAAACCTAGCAATAAATAAAAGGCTTTCTGTATTTGCTATCAAATTTGGAACATCTATTTTTAGAGCTGCCCAAAAAAATCAGAACAATGCTTATCACAGTCTGGTGTTAAAGATTCACTTGGCAGTGTCCAACAAGCCAAAGGCTTAATCTTAAGTTAGAAGCTTTTATTATCACGTCTTTGCAAGCAGAGTTGTGCCAGGAACAAAATCATGCTAAGAATTTCTGGAAATACAAATATGACTTGCATTCACACAAATATAACAAAAGCTTTCAGATTGAGCCAGTTAGCAAAGTACAATCTAAGAAGAGGTAAGACTGATACACTCACCATGCACTTGCTAAAGTCATTTGGATCCACTCCAGGCAAAGCTCTCATCAGTAGAGGTAGCATGTGTGTTGGACCTTCAGGAAACCACTTCCCACCAGATACCAGACTACGAGCTACTCCGATTACACAGCTTAAAGTAGCCGTGAGCTGATGAGGTTCTGTCAATGTCTCAAGTGCAGGATATGTTCTACAGGGCGTAAGAGCAATCAAATTAGGAAAATCATTGTTTGCAATGCTATCAAAGAAAATAAAAGCGAATCATTTGTGTCATTTTTTACACAAAGGGTACACAGCTTCTGCAAGAAAAGAAGGTAATCAATAGTTCAGAACGCACTTGTGGTCATCTTTTTCTAGTAGACTTAACATTCCTACATTAAAAGCTGCTTCAAAATTTCAGGATCAGGTAATTTGTTAGCAGTTGCAGCATGGGAATTAGTAACTTCATGGGCTCCTAGATCCAATGCTATCATATTCTTCTCGTTTCAGCTTTCAAGGGCCAATCCCTGCAAGTGGTTTAGTAATGAGAAGGCAGTCCTTAACTACAGAACTCTCACCATTCTACTGCCAGCAGCATCTACATAAATTAATGCAAGTTGTGTGCATGAAAGGCTAAGGTTTGTGTGGCATGCATGAAAATTTGCCTCGACTGCCTACGAATAGAGAAATTGAAATCCATTTATAATTTTATTTTTTAATTTAAAATCTGTTAAGTTACCAGCATTTCTATTCATTTTTTTTTTACAGCAGGTACTTCTCAGCAAGCCGTGTAACACTTTGTACAGCTGTCAATAATCTACAGTTCAAACAGGAGTCACAATGCTACCCCTGCCCTTCATCACTCAAAGCATAAAGGACCTACATCTTCTCAACAAAATGAATTCATAATTGCAGCCAAGGCAAACTTATCTGTGATAGTTTTATCTACGGAGCAGGCGTTCAGTCTGCTCTCAAAATAGAAGCAGTAGTCATACCCAATACTGATGTTCACTGCTGGCCCTGATAGAAATGTTATGCTTGAAACATTTTCATATAAGAGTAAAATAATCAAGGCTTTATAAACTGTTGAGTCAGTATGGTATGGAACTCAGGAATGGCTCAGGACAAATTCATTTCTCCACTGCTTTTACAACACAAGCTGGTAAAGTACGAAGGACCGCATGGGGAAACAAGGGCAGAGACTAGAAAGTAAGGTTCCCCTTCAGACAGGAAGGAGTTAGCTCTTTGGAATGTCAGGCATCAAGGCATTAGTAGTCACACAAACCAACTACTTTATACGGACACATACGCCACTGATTTGCTTACCAAGTCAAAAGCAATGACACTACTTTTAAACAATCTGTAACACACACACCCTGACACAAAACAGAAGCTCTACACAAACATGCAGTATCACCATTCCTATTTGGCTCTAAGACAAAGCTGACCAGGCAGCACAACATGGCTGGTAAATATACACTATAAAGCTGCTTTTTAAGCTGACCCACCCCCATCTCTCAGAAAACAGTAACAGAAATGCAGACAAACTGAGGGACTACCCTGTATTACAAAAACTATGGACAGCTCCCAGGAATATTCCATTAATCAGATGTTTAAAAAAATAAACCCAGGAAAAAATCATGTCCTCCCCCTCAGCTGATTGCTCGGTAGTGCTCATTAAGCTTAATTTAGCAACTCCTCTCACTGGAAGCATTCATTGCAGCAAGGAGACTGCACGTCATCTAGTAAGTGCTTTTAAGTATTTATCTGTTGGAAATGGAAAGGGAGGCTGACACAGTTCATACTTACTTCTCAAGTACGGGTGGAATTACTAACTCAGGACGCATCAGTGCAAGGTTCTGCAGGGCTTGGGCAGCCTCCAGACTTCCAGTTTTACTAAACATAGCCAGAAGAACAGGCTGAATAATGCATTCTACAAAGTCTGTAACATCCTGATCAGTAAGTTTGTGACTATCGGGCACAGGAGTTAACCAAGTCGGCTTCTTGTAGCGCTCACGATGCAGCCTTCTGACAACACTGCTGGGTAGCCTTTGAAGTAGTTTCATCAGTTTGTTCTGTTAAATATGTGAGAAATGCTAGTCAGTTACTCAGCAGTAGTAGAACCTGAGGTGCTAAATGACCAACACACAGCAAGTATTTTGAAGCTATACAGCTACAATAGACGAAAATTCAGAAGAGCCCTAAAACGCAAGGCTCCTATCATTAAACTTCAGTTCCCAGAACACTAAAAACTATCCTGCAAACAATGTCTTATGATTTCCTTAAATTTATGAGAAACTCATACAAGGCATGCAGTCAATCACCAAGATTACTTACCACTAATTAGGACACGTGAGAGCATTCTCACGTGAGCAGAATCACACTCAAGTAACATCCTATGCTAGAACAAGTCAGCCCTTTTGACACTACTTAGACCAATTCTGTCTCTTTAATCCATACTTTTTACCAGCTATCACAAGGGTATTCTTAAGTATTCTAGCAGAAGACTAAACCAGCTACACCATGAAGAAGTCAGGCTTTGTCAGACTAGATACGCATTAAAGATGTGTTTTCATTTTGGTTAAACAAAACTAGGTTTTGCTAGCTTGGAAATGGTAGGTCAGCAACATGAAAGGGTATTCTGTGCTCCTGGCTTGAGAATAAAAGCATAATTTGCATCACAGTATTGACAAACTGAAAATTAAATCCTCAAAATACTATACAACCAAGCTGGCTACTAGAGCACATAATGCATCTATCAACACATTTGATTCAACAATTCTGCTGACATTATAACAAAGTTATTGTTCTGACATGCAAAAACTCACCAGCCAACGTCCATTATTTGAAGGATGGTAAAAAGAAGCAATGCTATTGAACAACCCAGACAAGTGCTTCTGCACTAGTTTACTTGGTCCACCCTGTGAAAAATACAGCACAGAATTTTATTACGCAGGCTAAGCTAAAATGAAGAGATAACACACAGTAGTGCAAGAAAAAGAGATACTCTCATTTACCACAGTCATATTTCAAAGCATCAGAATGAAATACGCAACCCTCAACTCAGCATTAACTACCAAGATCCATCTGATCTGATGAGGTTCGCTCTAAAAATGAATGATTTAATAGGCAGGCAGCTCTTAGGCATGCATTCACAGTGGTCTTCGTAGCTAGCTCTTCATTTCCAGAATGCCAGATGGTGGCTATGAAATAAACCTTTGAACTGCATTCCAAACGGTGAAACAATCTACCTTTAAACAATCCTTGGGCAAAAGTTAGCCTAAAACATGCTTCTGCTGTGAGCTGAACAGAACATCTATTTCATATGCTTGCTTGTTTAAAGCTTTGTGTTAATAGTTTTTGTTATACTTCATGAAAAAGTTACTAACCATCATGGCTGTGATCCACATTACTGCATGTCCTACATCATAAGCGTTTGTTAAGAACCTTGGAACCACAACTTGATTACTTCCCACGGGAAGATTTAAACTCCTCAGAATTCTGGTAAAAATCTGTATTGCAAGAAAAGGAAAAAGAAGACAAGAAGGTTGCATGCTGTAAGTCAGCCCTGAAACAGGAACGGCGCAGAAAGCTACCATGGCAAAACACTCCCGTGAAGTTTTGTTTGCTTGGAACAAATATTTTCTGGGCAGAGTAAATACACTGTTAGGAGCAGATAGTTTCAAATGATAAGTGTGAGGCGAGGACAAAAAATATTGTCACAAGAAAGCCGTAATACTTTAACTCCTTGAAAAATTCAGAAGTCTAACTATCAAGTTAGCAGCATGAGAAAAATGAAATTAAATATGCATAGCCTGAAGTCACTTCAGACAATACATATTCTCCTCTCACACTGCTGAAGAGGTGGCACACATAGGAGAGAATGAATCGTTTTCCAACCATTTCCATTACATTTCATGCAAAACAAGTAAAACACATGAATCTCTCCTCATTTTGTTCCATAACTCTCATATCCCCACAGCTACCCCCACCAAAAAGGAACTGCAGCAATTAACCTTGATTTGTAACATTTTCTACAACGCTAACGTAGAAAGTCATGGACCTCTCCTTGTTTGCAACAGATACATAAAAAATAATCATCAGTTAGATATTTAAATATAACAAATAATAACAGGGAACAAAACCAAATTCCAATGTGTTTTGTTACAAACGGGATCACAATAGCACCGCAGATGCTAAAGACCAGCAGTGAGAAGGAAAGTCAAACCTGACACAAGCAAGTCTTCTTAGCACTGTGGTGCAAACACAGAAATATACACTTGAAAAATGTCGGAGTCATCAGTTTATTTAAAAGCAAAAAGAAAAAACCACAAGGTTTTCAGCTGAAGTGAACTCAAAAGAACGGCTGAACCACAACTCTGTCAGGAAGGATTTCAGCAACCAGCCAAAACCCACCCATGGTATTTGGGAGAAAAAGCTAAATCTTACTCTTCCAAAGAAGTTAAGGTCTAAAACGACATCATGTAAGCACGAGTACTGTTCTGGAGATCTTGATTACTATTTTTAATATTCCATCTCAATTTCTCATCAGTGAAGCCTATAACACATTAACACCTTGAGACACGCCGTTATTTTGCGGTTCTTACCTCCCATTATCACAAGGTACGTTACAAATACCACAGCACAGAGTAGTGGGGCAGACCACTAGTCAAAAGCCTTTGATACTTTTAGCATAACACAAGCTAGTGAAAATCCTAATTAATACCAGTGCTACCAAGAGAAGAATAATGATTGGGTTGTACTTATGTCTCATGTTCTGCTTTTGCGCTTTGAGATAAAACATAAACCACTGTTTTTAATCTGTATTAGGAACACCTTGCAAGGAAACTTCAATTTCAGAAGCGTTTATATCACAAACACATTAAAACTGTATAATTTAACTTTCTCTTCAGCAAGAGGGTCTTCATTAGTAATTTTTTAAACAATAACTGCTAGGAACATCTTTAAAAATCCGTAAGGTGAAAGATTTGAAAGTGATACATAGTATCAACCAAATGAATGTCATCAGCATTTATTTCCAAGGGGATTACAGAATCACAGAATCACTAAGGTTGGAAAAGACCTATAAGATCATCCAGTCCAACCATCATCAATAGTACTCGCTAAACCATATCCCTCAACACAACATCCAAACGTTCCTTGAACACCTCCAGGGTCGGTGACTCCACCACCTCCCTGGGCAGCCATTCCACTCTTTCAGAGCAGTAGTATTTCCTAATATCCAGCCTGAATCTTCCCTGGCGCAGCTTGAAGCCATTCCCTCTAGTCCTATCACTGTCACACAAGAGAAGAGGCTGACCCCCAGCTCACTACAACCTCCCTTCAGGCAGTTATAGAGAGCAATAAGGTCTCCCCTGAGCCTCCTCTTCTCCAGACTGAACAATCCCAGCTCCCTCAGCCGCTCCTCATAAGGCCTGTGCTCCAGACCCCTCACCAGCTTTGTTGCCCTCTTTGAACACGCTCCAGGGCCTCGATGTCTTTCTTGCAGTGAGGGGCCCAAAACTGGACACAGCACTCAAGGTGCGGCCTCACCAGTGCTGAGTACAGGGGGACAATTACTGCCCTGCTCCTGCTGGTCAATCACATATATTCAGACAGCACTAATATATGGAAAGGTATTTTGTTGCTTCGGTTGGGCTTTAAGTCAAGTGATAGCAGTACCAACTTCCAGAGGTTTTCCATACAAAAGGATAGCTGAAATTAGGTCTTCAAATGAATATATCTAGTTTGAAAAGCTGGGGCTCTGCAGTATAAGAACCATAAAGGGAACACGCATCATCCTTTGCATATTAACACCGAAAGCAAACAACATAATTTCATAAAATGGAAAGTATTACCTTTGGTACATATGGATCCCAGTCAATGTACCCTATGTTGTCAGTGGCCAAGCGAGCAAAAAGATTTACCAGATGCTGAAACAACAGCAGAAGAAGGAAACATTCATTAGAATACATTATAAAGGATGAACAAAACCCTCCAGTCTACTTTACAGACGCAAGATAAAAGCTACCCACAGCACTATAACACCTGCAAAGGGAGATTTCAGTCTATATGGACCCACCAAAACTGTATTTCATAATGCACCTGCAGGAATCCAACCTGCAGGAGGTCAACTCACTCTTTTGAGCCCCTGCAAAGCAGGGAAGTACTAATTGTGATCTAAGTTCTGGGAGACACGGCCTGTCAAAATACACATTTCTGCGTCTTGAAATTTTTCTATTATTATTACTATTTAGTTGAGATACACTCGTAGTACTTCAGGAAGGTATACTCACACCCTTCCCTCTTTCTATGCTCTGCTCTCCGTGTTAACATGAAAGGCACAACGCATTTGCCAGCATTTTAGATCTTCCTTAACCATTCATTGTTCTATAGCAACTCCAAATGATGGTAGATGAACAATGGACCAAAAAAATCAAACTGTATGTCCTATGTTTTGTAATGACTTTAGCTTTTGCTTGGAAAATTTTTTCCCTTTGGAGTAGCTTCCACAGAGCAGAAGACTTGTGAACCACACCTTTACTAAGGCTCACGGTCTTTAAAGCAATGTCACTCCTTTTAAAAAGTCAGCTGGGTGTAGGACTATTCATCTTTGCAGCTAAGGTTTGAAACAAATTGGGTGATAGCTATAATACAGATTTCTCAGCAAACCCACAATAATACAGCTTAGGCAAAGGAAGAAAGAAGAAAGATTTTACTTCAATTTTTCTTAAACAGAACAGGCTCTAGCTTGGTGTTCTCATCAACTTCTCTAACAGAAACTTGTTCTCTGCTTTCACAGCCTTTGCACAGATGATCAGTTGCATCAGTTAATGGGAAGTGTCCTAACGAACATTCTGAAGACAACATACAAATTAGTAGTCCTCCTATATGCAGGAATGAGAAAGACAGGCTCTGAAGAACACTGGAGGTTTGGAAAGAAAATCACAGGTATCCAAAAGCCTACTACTTTCCAACAGGGAAAAGGGACCAGTGCTACCCACTTTGGTTGCCAGCGCATTACCCAGGTTCTTTACAATCTTGATTGTAAGTGATCCAGCATGCCATTCATTAGTACTAAGAGCTGGAGCACCATAACCAGAAATTGTCCGTTCATCTAACAGTGCTTCCTCACCAGTGAAGTTATTTGGTGAGCTCAAAGGGGATACTAGCCTATATACAGACAGGAAAGAAAACTCAACCAGCACATCTCGAAGGACTATTTAGCTTCTACAGGATCCATCCTACTTAAAATGCACTTGCCTGTGGCTGATGGCTGGCATGTTTTAAGCTTTGGTTTATACACGTCTGTGGCTTGTAGAAGTCACAGGCATCAGCTGGCAGACTAGATAGCAGTATGTGACTATCTTTGAAGATAGTCTACTGCACGTGTCATGACCGTCTCTCAAGTCCAAAACAGAACTGACAAGTGCCCTCAGAACAAGGAGTTATAAGGACTACACAAAGAGAAGGAGAGTGCGTGTCTAACTCCTACATCCTGATCACGAGAAAGAACAATCAACCATCACACCTTCTATGAGCTTGTCCAAGTAGGGAAATACTTGTCAGGTATCCAAGACCTTGATGTTTCTACCAGTATTTTGAAACTACAGTGCAGTCAAAGCAAAGGCCTTGAATAAGCCTGCCCAATTCGGAGAGATTCACAGAAGTACAGTTCACCTTTCAAGCCTGAAGGATGAAACAGCTTTTGAAAACCACAAATTCAATTCAAGGCAGTCATGACTGCCACAACAGCGAGACAAACCTTACAATCTCTTAAACGGATTACATGTGTTTGATACAAGACAATACTCACTGAAAAAAGAAACAACCCTTCCCATGCACTTCAAAGGCAACTCTTTCTGAAGCTTCCCTTCTAACAGCACATCCAACTCCTGCCAAAGCAAGCTGAGAAAAAGCTTGCAGCAGACAAAGACTTAAATTGGACTGTATAGTCAGAACACACATATCTAATGATCTACATCCAAGCCTGATGAAAAGAGCGATCCTGTCCTTACAAGGTGGACAAGACAGAAAAGGAAACGTGAAGGAAAAGCTTTGGGGAGAAAAATAAAATGTTGTGCTTTCTGAGCAAACTGTCAGAAGTCAGCTGAAGAGAGAAAAATACCACAGACAGCTGCTTACTTATGAAAGTGTGATGATGATTCTGTTCTTAAACTAGTTGACAGAAACAAGCCAAATAATGGTTCTAAAAGTACAGGCTGTCATCTTTCTGGCAGAAAGATGAGACAGAATTGTACTTTTCTGGATAACCATCAGGAAGATGCAGAAGTGTCTATAGACAACAATAAATGAAACTCGCTCAAATCTGGAAAATTGCCATTTGTTTGAACAAAGACTGCCTTCCTCTAACTGTGATGAAACCCAACTCCAATTCGGATGGCCTACACAGGAGCCTTCTGACACAAAAATCACCAGAGACAGAATGGGCTACGAAGGTTACATTCCATGGTATTCTGGAAATTAGCTTTCTGCAAAGACACTGGGAAGTCTTCCCCGAATATATAGGCAGGAGATTAGTGAAAGAAGCCAGATGGTCAATGAGCTTATGTTCACACATAACTTGGCACGCTGGTAATTTGCCAAGTTCCACTGCAGTAAAGCCAAGGCACAGGTCAGCTGACACCAACAGCACCTAGGCTGCTGGTGGTGCTGACTAGAGAATGTTTTTCTTCTCATTTCTTAAGTTCATATCTGATCACGACATACGTATAAAAAGGCAGGCAGATACAGGGCAGATGATTTTAGTTGAAAGATACAGCCCGATGGTACTCTTGGCCAAGGAGAGCAGAGTTCTTTATTGTGTCTAAAATAAAGATGCCAACAACTTATTGCAGACACTGAAAAGTAGAAGAAACTAACCCCTGGGAGACTTCTTTGAAGAAAGATAATTGAAGATCAAAACAGACTCTAAACATGGAAGCACATAATAATGGTAGAGCAATTAGAACAATTTTAGAGTCTGTCATCCTGGATATGAAGCCATTTTCAAAACAAAAACATTTTTGCACCCTCACCATGAAAGCAAGACTTGCAGCAGTACTTAGGGCACCTTTTTTGAGAGCGTCTTTGCCATACAGGTTGGGTGTGGATTATATGAAAGAATTCAATCAGTGTAGCACAGAAATGGAACACTGCCACCAATGTAGCTACAGGAAATTATTTTGGTAATAGAGACAAGAACAAGCAGGGAAGCACACTAAAGACTGATGACCAAAAGACTTGAACACAAATTCAAGACAGGGCTGCAAATCAAAAGTTACATTTAAATTCCTTTGCACTTCAAAATAAGGGTACCGATTTTAGAGGTAGTAAAGATGAACTTAAAAGGCATGGAGAACATTCTGCATTAGGTATACAGCCGCCTACACTGAGGACAGCAGTACGAGTGGACTGCTAAAAGACAGTGAAAAAATTAAAACAAAACAGAGTGACTGTACACGAGCTATAACTGAAATATATCCCATTACTATTCAAAATTAGAGATGTGAAGAATGTCACATGTAATAAGGATGCAATTTCACAGAATGGTAAGTTACAGAAATCACAGCAGCTCTCTGCATCATTGTAAATGTTAGCTGGCAGTTCAGAAAATGCCAGCATTCCCATGGTAAAGGAAAGCTGCCCAAGATGGCGATTAAATAATGCTCACAGAGCACAAAGCACAATCTCTTTTATTCAGTCAATAACTTCTTGCTGGCAGTCATGACATTAGCACTGCTGTCTTCTCGTAACAGTAGAAAGAAAAAATATCCATTAAATACATCAATGTTTAACTTCATAACATAGACTAAGAATTTTTAAACGGATCTCTTCTAGTGGAGATGAATAATCAGTACTTACCCCTTCCCACTGGGGAAGATTTTGAACAGAAACCCAAAGGCCTATAAATTCAGAAAACCAAAGTCTGCAAGAGAACATAATCAAAGTAACTTTTATGTTGTGAAAGCAACTCCTCCACTGCTTGACATTTATTTCTCATTTTGCCAGGTGGTCTCAGAAACTCACCTGCCCTTCTCACTCGTTCAAAAAAAAAAAAAGCTATCAACATGGACATGCTTGTATCACTTCATCTCCTACAGTATCCTCCCTACCTCCAACTCTGATCCTTATCTACTTCAGCTTCACCATTTCAGCATACATTGCCATTCTGGCACAGGCAAACCGAATGAAAACAAATCACACTTCATTCCCTTCTAGTTTAAAATCTAACATTTTTCCCTATTGACCAACGGTTACAATTGTCATTATTTTCTATTCTGAATTCATCTGAAGCCAAGGATGCAAATCTTCCATGCCAGTCCCTTGCTTAAATTCATTCACAAACAGTGAGGGCTGCTCTGAAAGTAACGCTTCACGTGTTATTACATTGGCCCAGAGGCAGATGTTGGTAGGACAGAAGTAGAGGTTGAACTTTGCCAACAATATTCTGTTACACTTTGTTTCTGTGCGACAGATGGCAGCAGAGGAGCAGTCTGACAGAGTGCCAACAGACATGGAAGTGTGCGAGAAGCAAAGGTATGGAACTGAGTTCTTCCACGTGGAAAAAATGGCACCCACTGACATTCATTGATGCTCGCTGAACATTTATGGAGACCAAACATGTGGATGTCAGCACAGTGAGGGGTGGGTCTTGTGTTTCAGCAATGGTGACGCTGACATGAAAGACAGGCCACGTTCTGGATGGTCATGCAGATTTTTATGAGCATGGATGCAGGCTGCTGTTCATTGCTGGCAAAAAAAAAGCATAGCTAATGGTGGTGACTATTTTGAAAAAATAGTGTTGTGTAGCTGAGAATTTGCTCTATCCAACAGTGTTAGCATGCTCCTTGTAGCTGTTGTAGTTTCCATGGAAATAAATAGGAGGCGTTACTTTTGGAGCGACCTACACATATTCACTTCCTTTCTTGTAGTTTTCACCAATCCTGTCTTGAAAATATAACTTTTGCCCTAACCAGCCTATGCAGTCCCTACACACACTTAATGCTGTTGGCTTCTGTTTCAAAGTCCACCTTAAACATGATCCAGACAGAGAAACATTTGATGGGCAAGATGCTTTTTCATTCTTGAACTAATTTCCTACAGCAAACCTCCGACTGTCTCACGTTTCTACATCTTGATAGTAGACGAAAAACCTCCACCTCATTCTCAAATTCGTAACAGCTGTAACTTCAGCCTATGTGAAAGCCACAGCAGAAGCAACACCAGAGGCGTAAGGGTACTTAAAATTGTGTTATGGTTAATAATTTCTACTGTGTTACCATTCCTTCACAGGCAAAAATGCATTTAATTCAATTTAGTTTGCTTTGCTGTAGGTTGTGTGCTTTGCTCTTGAGAAGATAAACTCAGAACAGGCACTAAAATGCCCCCGGATTACTGTTTACAGAAGGAGAATGCTGAAAGAATTTCTTTCTTGAATTCCACAAATGCTATTAAAAGCCACCATTCGGCCTGCTGGTAGACCAGGCTGCAGGCATTTGTGTCCCCGGTAATTCTGTGCTCAAATAGGAACAGGCAGAACTGAATGAGAAGATCCCAGTAAGTTTAATCTCTAACATGAACAACAATTCTGAAAGCATTGTAAAATAAATGCTGCTCCACTGCAAAAACTGAAATCTGGGAATTTGTGATTTAAAGACTGTTTAGAGAACAAGTGCTTATGAATACGTACAGCCATTCTGATGCACTCATTTATTGCCATACTACTTGTTTTTAACAAATATCTCATTACTTTACAACAGGAATTCAAGGTACTTAAAGGAAATACCACACAGATCGGTTTACCTGAGTGACTTCAAATGCCATCCTGTAAGAGAAAATCACTTGAAACTGAACAATATGCCAACAGACATTCAGTTACACTTACTTGAAACCCTTATGGTGAAGCTCAGGAGGAAGGGTAGTAGGCAGAAACAGTTCAAAGTAGGTAATAGCCTTCTGCATGGTAACATCAAAGGGGCACATTAAAGGCCGCCATTCATCTAGCATCTCTGCAGTGGCATCTTCTGGAAAGTACCTGAAAACAAGGAAACCATCCAATATAAAAAGACTTGGCTTTAAACCTGGGAGGAGGGGTGCTTGGAGGCATAGCTTGGTTTCTGTTTTAGACATTTAAATTCATTTAGCTATTTGTCATAAGTCTTAGTTTTACACTAAGACAGAGGCAATAAATAGGTACTCTTCAACTCCACTTAACCTTCACAAAATACAATATAAGATCAAGAACATCAAAACAAATCATTTTAAGTCTCTACAGCTTTGCAGCTCTCTCAAGCTGCTAGCTAAATTAATTAAACTGGTTAAGGCATACACATTCTCAGCAAATGTAACAGCTAAAAAGCTGAAAAACAGTGTGGCCTTATCAAGTGATATACCAGCTTAATTAGCTATTAAGGGATTTTCAACCAACACCATTACAAAAAAAGTTACAGCCTAAGATACCAGCACTTGTTTCAACATCACAACACAGAACAAGCCTGTCACTTAGTTTTCCACCTTAAGCAGCTCATGAACCTGAAGTACTGATCAATCACAACCTCAGAAAAGCAGAAAAGCCTCTGCACCCCAACCCAAACATCTTAAGGTGAGCGAAAAGAACAAGAGGTAAAGAATGGCTAAGAGGGTTTGGTGGGTTGCCTTCTGTTTGTTTTCAATACTTTTCCTCCCCCTCCTCACAGTAACATTAAAGCTATCAGTTTCAGAAGAGTTAGTTAACTTACGGTCTGCAGCTCTTCACAAGCGTTTTTAGAACACTTTCTACAGAACTGAAACAAGAAAGAAAACATGAGGGATACTGTATTACCATACCTCTAGGACAGCATACAGTAAAGAACGACTTGATGATTCTGCCTCAGGAGTTTAAGATAACGTTGATGCAATTAGATGTCTTCAGTGAACATGCAGTAGCTAATCACCTTTCACACAGACCAAATAATACAGATTAAAGTTGCTTTCCTAAACTCCTGGTTCTACTTTTCAGATATCATTATGGTATTCACCAAGTTTTAACTAACGAGTGAAGAGTTATTACCCTTCCTAATAACGGCCTGCATTTAATCCATGAATAACCAGCAAAGCAAAGTAACCCCTCAGGGGAAGTTGAAAATACGACCAGAAATAAATCTGTGGATTTTCCAGATAAATAAAGGCAACAGAATTCATGAAGTTATTATTAAAACCTAAATACCACATCTGGCCTTTTCAATCTGTTGGGGTTTTTTTATTTCTATATTTTTATTTATTTAGTGGTTCTAAGAAAGAGAAGCAAAGTATTTGCAAGTCAATGCTTATTTCATTACCTTCCCCTCACACTTGAACAGCTGATTTTTAGGTGTTTTGCTCACAGTAAGAAAACATTCTAGAATTATTACAGCATTTTAACATAGATTGTCAAGGGATGCCAAGCCATTAAAAAAAAGGATTAAGGAAACAAACTTTAGAATAAACTCAAAGAACAAAGGAGGCAGAGAGCAGAGACCACTGGAACCATAAAGGCTGTCCGCTTCCACGTCTGTCAGCTCCACCCCTTGCTACAAGGCTGACTCAAGACTAAACTGCACTTTGACCAGAGATCATTCCCTGAGCTCAAGTTCAGCCAAAGGAGATTCTTACATACTTCAGATCCATTTATGTATTCTTAATAGAAAAACACTGCGTCCTTTAGATCACCACAAAAAAAATTCAGCTACAGAAATGCTATTTTGATCAGAATAAAGATGATACCAGTTGATCATCTTTAGAATCTTACCAAAGATCAGTTCAGATGAGTCGTTTCAGGACACACCAATACAGAGCATGCACACACGCTCTCTCTAGTACTACACAAATTAAACTGATCCTGAAAGCTAAGTGAAACGTAAAAGAATGAACCACTCCTAGAGCAACGGGGGGTGTGCACACAACTTCCACTACTTGCTCTTACATTTCAGCATCGAGTACAAGCCAACAGAAGCCCACCCAGCCCTAAGAACGTTGCTTCAGCTCAAGCACTGCAGAATTCTGTACATTTCATCCACCGGTGATAGAGGAAATGTTACCTCTGACAGAACGAAAACTGAGCTCACTAACAGCTTCTAAAATACAAAGGAAAATGCCTAACCATTCATTAAACAAAAATAAGACAAAACTCCATCAGAAACTCATAAAGATTCTAGTTCCAAGTGAATACTGTCCTTGGAAGAGTTAGGAAATAGGTAATGGTTGTTCCAAGAGCAGAAAAAGCATGAACCAGCAACGTTCCTTAAGAGCACTAAAGAGCAATACAACAATTGTTTGTGTGGCAAAACAAATACTCCTATGCTATTACATTCTACTGAAGTAAACTATTACTGTGATGAATCGAAGGACAAAAGAATTTTAAGATACAAATACTGATGGCTGGAGATCAACAAATCTTTCAAGTTCCCAAGTTTTAAGTCCAATTTGAGCACGTGAGGGAAAGAAAGCAAAGGAGGAAGCCTGGAAGGGCTTTCTTTTCCTGTCTTCTGGTATCAAATTCAGGAAGACGACAGGAAAACAAACCAACAATAAAGTCCCAGTAAGCTATTTCTTTAGAGGTGGAAGCTTCCGTGTAAGACACAGTGAAACCACAGGCCAACTACAGAAGACATCTTGCAAGAGTCCAGTTGGATGACTACTAGTCAGAAAAGACAAAGACTGGGGAGAACAAGACATTGCTGGTTACTGTTTTAGTTATCACTTTGAACCAGCTTTCTCTAATCTCTTAGCAGTGGCTTTTGTTCCACTCTTGTTAGACTATTTACTCAACCATTACTACAGAACCACTCAAATACCCACAATTATTGCACTAACAAACTGCTGTGTGCTGCTGCACCATTAACATTAGCTGGGGACTAAGTGAGCACAGCAGCAAACAACTGCACACATAAACCACACTGGACTGGATCAGCAGCACACCAAAGGTATCTGCTGTTAATCACCAGTACTGTCCATTTAGTGAGATAAAAGGTCTTCTCATCCCTCTGCTTTAGCTCCTCCTTACTACCTGAGGGGTTATCATCACATTATTATGCTGCACACATGGATTTATCACTAACCATCAGTTTGGCTCTACGTGATTATCTCCCTCGTTTAGCAAGGACATAATTGTTTTAATTTGTAAACCTATTTCTTTCTGCCTTTTCAAAGAGAAACAAGTTTCACTTAATACAACATACGCACTGACACGTTGACTCCTACACGATCAAAAAGCTGTAAAAGCACCATTTTCAATTTCTCAAGTCAGATTCAGGCCTTAAGGGGCATTCTAACCCTACAGAGGACCATCCAGAATAAGAGTTTAAGACAATGAAAAGAGCAACCAGCTAGGGTTTCCCAAATGGCATTATTCCAGTGAATCTCCAACTATGTTGCCCCCAAATCGGTACATTATTAGTCGAACTGAAAACTTCTTCCAAAAAAAGAAAACCAAACCAAAGAAATACACAAATCCAAACCACTGCAACGCTACAGCCTCTCCCTGACAACTACTTCGCCTCCACTTAGACCCCCTTAAAGACTATTGCTGACTTTATGTATATGCTAAATCTTCTGTTTGCTTCGTTCTTATTGCGAAGGTTCCTCGCAGACCCCACCAACACAGGAGCTTCGTCTCACACTGTACAATGAAGAGGTCATAGCTCAGTACGTTTTCCAGAATCTATTAGCTCACTGCCCAAGCACCTCCCATGATTTCATGGTTTTTAATAGCAAAGTAGACCTGCACGGTGACATGCACTCCTGCACAAATGCTCATTTACCCATTTTCAGACACTGCAATTATTCAGATGTAAAAATCATCTCTCATTTGACCCTTAAAATATATATGCTGGTTAAATTAGTTAGCGTATAGCCACTTGATCAGCCACTTCACACACACTACCTCGTTTCCCAATTAGAAATGCTTACATACAGTGCGACATTCTCATAAACAGTGGTGTAATGTTAACATTCAGTTTTCCAATACATTATTTACACAGAAATTACACCTGTGTGACAAGTGTTACAGTCTAACAGAACATGCAGAAGATTACACATCGGCCAGAGCTGAACAAAAAAAGTCATTCTTACCACCTATGTAATACATTAAGCACAAATGTTTTAGGTGAAGACATGCCTGGTCGATATGAACTGAATGTAAAAAAAGAATAAATAAAATTAAGACAGTAGTTAAATTATCAGCTACGTATCAAATTCACTCAGCTTTTAAAAATCTCTCTTGACATCCACCAAAAAGATACCCTTCAAAGTTGGCTTAACAAGATGAAAAGGCACCGTATGAGAACAAATCGCACTGCATATGAAGTCTGATAGGTGCTACTATTAATAAAAGCTAGATGTTGCAGACAGACCATCCAAACAGCTATCTTTGTCCCAGCTTCATCTTCCTTCCCCTCTAAGCAGAAGCCTCCCTGCCACCATACCAGCCTCTCACACAGTAAATGAACAGCGACCAGTCAACACCCCCACAGACAGTTAAAGTAGGTGCTGGCATATGCATGAAATGATCCAACTGGAAAAGGCTCTGCTCCTTTTTCACTTGCAAGCAGTATCTACAACTAGCAAAATAATGCAACTTGGTAAGATAGCTCCCTTAGCAAAATTATTTTTCCAGCTACATAGCCAAATTCAGCATTAAAGCTCAGTAACAAATTACAAAGCTACGTGAACTTTCTGCTCGTGTCACGTATCAGCAATAGGATCTTGCATTCAGCAAAAGGAATCAGTGATAAGACTTTAATGTTCACAGGAAGAAAGCCATTTTTAAAGTAAATAAGGACTTTCACTCGCTTTGATGTGAAGTTTCAGTTCAAATAAGCTGAATTATCCATGTAATACCTTTTGTCATTTACAGAGAGGGACCTCCTCTAATTGATATTATTACAGACACTAATTTGGGCAGTCTGACAGACAGGGAGGGACTGGCAGCTCAAAGAAAGCAAAAATAATGTTTTTATTTTTAAAATCTGTAAACCATCCCTAAAATGCTTAACTGCCTTCCAAACTGATTTATCTACATCATCTCATCACTTTGGATGTGTGTGTTTACTTCCTATAGAAGGCATCTCACCTTTCTCACACGCACTCTGTTTACACCTATAGCCCAGACACGGGGAATGCTCACAGTGCACAGATTTAAGAACAGTACCATTTTTTATTCTCCCACCCTTACCGTGTCAATACACAGAACAGCAGTCAGTTCACCTACATACTGTTTACAGTGTCAACGTTCAATGCGTTAAGTGTGGGTTATCATCCCAAAACAAGTTGATGGAGACCCCCACTCCAGAATATTTAGTGGTGAACCTGATTACATTCAGAAGAAAGAGTGTAACAAACACAAGTTATTGGCAGGAGGATACAAATGAATTAGCGTGGCCCTACATGCAACTACTGAAATACAGGCCATTGAAATATCAACAACATATCTGCAGTACATCAAATTATAGGTAGCAAAGAAAATTTTAACTGTACTTTCAAGTATTACAGGTACTTCTTGCCAGGCAAACGTTTCAAAATGCAGACTTACTTAGGAAACCAATTTAATCCAAGATGTTCTGTTTTGGAGTATAAGATCCTTTCCAGCATTTCGCAAAGCGGTCTCCACGGTAACTCTAAGTCATCCCTGGACAGCAGCTCTTTTTTCCTAATAAAAGAAATACAGCACTTTAGGATTCAACATCTCCACTGAGTGCACACCAGAACGCCCCAGACCAGGAATGCTGCTCAGAATCACGCTTATCTTCAGCATTTGGCACACGCTGCAGGAAGGTCAAGCAACAAAAAACAAGCCACACATCATTTCTGCATGAACTCAAGCTGTCAGGATCTCCAGCAAGAGTCTGACTAAGTGAAATAAACATTATAGAGTTGTGAGACAGCCTTCGCCTTCTCCCTAAGCTTCAATATTAACACTTAGCTCTCTGATGTTTGCCTTTTCGTAATATGAAACAACTGTCCTCCTTTCACTCACACGACCACCAGTATGGCTTTGAAAGGGGCACAGTGCTCACACAGTGCTAACTCTTAAAGACCATCCGTGCAGAGAAGGTGAAGTGCAGCAACCTCCAGTAGAACACAGCATTACACTGAAGTACGTAACACAAAGCAAGTGAATTGGATCAACTGCTTAGAGAAGAAAAATTCAGTAGTCAGCAGAATTCTGTACTTACTTTAACAGGTTTATCAACAGGCGTGCAAAACCTTGCATCATGCTGATCTCCAGCTTCGGGATCGTTATCAACTCATACAGCAGTTTGATAAAAAGCACATGATCTTCTTTGCTGAATTTTCTCCCGTACAACCGGATATACCTAAAATAAACCACAACATGAGTAAGCAATATCCTTAAGCACGTTCATTTTATCTAAGAGCTGAGCCAGCTCTTGCTACTCAGCAACACAAAGTAAAACCCACCTTGCACGTCTAACAAACAAGTACATAACCAAAGAAATCATGGGAATATTTTGACAGCTGGCATCAACCACAGGAAAAAAAGACCTGAATGACCAAACCAAGTACTACCTACCCAAATGGCCAGATCGTATCTCTGTATCTCTGGCATAGGCTGACTGCTTTCTATACATACAGTGCTCAGAAATTAGAATAAGCCTATCAAGAACACCTGCTTTATAATCAGTGGCAATCCTAACAGTCCATTTCAGATTTCTTTTTGCTGGTTGGGAAGACAAGGCAATTACGTACCTGTAAGGTGCAAACCTGAAAGAATTAGTAAATGCTAGCAAGTGGCATTCCTAATTACTACAGGATCCTCTGTACTCAATTTGTGTTGCTTCTCCTATGGGAGAAAGTGGAATTTAACCAATCTTGGTTTAGTGAGCCTAAAACCAATTTTAAAATGTGAAAGTTATATAAAAACAGAAGTGTGCTAAAAAGCAGTTACATATCAAAAGCACAACTTGTTTTCAAACTAATGAGGTAAAGGAAACATTACTTAAAATAAATAACCAGAAAGAACAAAGACAGTTTACTGCCTTCCAAGATTCCAGAAACAGCATAACAGTGTTCACACCAGATAGCACAAATACAAGGGTTATATTCTTTCACCTCAGCTCAAAACATACTTGCCACCTAATTTAGTCCCTATCTATATCCCCATGTATTTAATTTCTTAAAAACAACCAACCCAACAAAAAAAAAACCTGTCATAGCAGCTTTTCTGTACTCATTTTCAGCTGGAGAACTTTAAGGAGAGGACAGGACACAACACAGAAACTACTTTAAAATGGAGTTTCAAGTGAAGACCAAACCTGACACCTTCCAGTAAGGCTAACCAATGTTTTCAGACATTTGCTGGTGCTGTGCTTCACTGCTATCTCCCTTATAATCACTGTTTTTAAGAGCCAGCTTTGGAAAAGGTGCTTGCTGTTTCCAAGCTGAGACTGAAGAAAGGAATACACTTAAATTCATAAAAGTTAAATTCTTAAAATTATGCTAGAACTGTTCTAAGGTCCTTTATAAAGCCCTAGCAGAGCATTCTGCACTTCACACAACTATGAACTGCTACCCACCTGAGAAGCGCACTCCCTTTATATGACTGCTCCAGCTACTCTTGAACAGTCATACTACTAAACTGTCCTCTGAGCAGCTGTTAGACAGAACGTGCAAGATATGAACTGTTAAAACAACAATGTGGGGCAAAGCTTATTGGGTATTTCTGTTTAAGGTTCAGTAGAGCTTGGGTTGATTTGTTTCTAAGCACACAGCAGCGAAGCTTCAGGGCTCTGCTCTGGTAATGCGAAGAATGCCAGCCCTCAGTACTTATTTGGTATGTGGGACAGCACATCGCACAGCACAGTGCTGGAACTGCTGCAGGAAAAGGTTAGGGAGGAAATATGGCTGAAAGAGACCTGCTGAAGAGACTACTTGGGTAGTACGCGCTAAGTAACTTTCAGAGGGGCAACCATAAGCAGACACCGATCTAAGAACGAAAACAAAGTTAACTGCCTCCATTACTGAATTTGGTTTCCAAAACTGACTCCTCCAACACAGCAAAATGTGGTCGATTACTGGGTCTGTTTCACTTTTAAACACTTCACACTCCTCTGCAAACATTTAGGCCTCACCGAACTGGCAGTGGGAAGCTGCCTAGATGAGAAGTTCAGCTCCCTGAATAAAACACACCTGGCACACACGTCACAAGGTGCCACAGGAGCACGTGGGGTTTGGACTCAACAGCCTGAAGACTTTTTTCTACTCCACCACTTCCTCATTCCTCAATTTAAAACTCTCTCACCTTCCGGTAATCTTACCCAAAGGCTATTTCCTTCAGTAGATACATTCATGGAAAAGAATCCCCTTGCTTTTTCCTTTTTCTTTTCCCTCCCCCCATTCATCCTCCTCCGGTTTCCTTAGAACACACAGTGGGACAGCAGCAAGGCTTGGGCAAACCAACAACCACCAGCTTTCAAAGAGGAAATAAAGCCTAAACAGGACTACTTCTCACCTCTTTTCCCTGTCGGTTTCATCAGGGGACTCGCCTTAAATGAGCAGTGCTTTCATTCACATTCAACACAGAAGGAAACAAATGAAACAGAAGCAAACTGTGTCCTCCACCACAGGCCCTTAAATCACATGGATCAGAAACACCACCCACCTACACAACTACCAGCAGCTGGACACATACACCTCTCACTCATGTGGAACTGCAAATACAAAGAGTCTTCAGGAAACAATGGGCAACAACTGACTTTTTTCCCCTCTTAGCCTTCCCTTACATCCCTTTATCAGAAGAGAAGGACATTGTTCAATGTGGTGACCAAATCTCAAAGCAATTAACCTACAAGAGTGTACTTCTCTTATAGCACGTGTCTGATAAATAACCCATATTAGTAACACTAAAGGCTCATTTCACCATGGAACAGAGGCCTCTGAAACCACAGAATCATAGAATCATAGAATCACAAGGTTGGAAAGGACCTGCAAGATCATCTAGTCCAACCGTCCTCCCATCCCCATTGCTACCACAAGCACTAAACCACATCTCGTAGCTCCTCATCCAGACGCCTCTTGAACACTGCCAGGGACAGCGACTGCACCACCTCCCTGGGCAGCCATTCCAGTGCCTGACCACTCTCTCAGAGAAAAAGTTCTTCCTCATGTCCAACCTAAACCTCCTCTGGTACAACTTGCGGCCATTTCCTCGGGTCCTGTTTGTTGCCTGGGAGAAGAGGCCAAACCCCTCCTCATCACAACCTCCCTTCAGGAAGTTAATCAAGCTCAGCCTCTAGCAACTTCCACATTGCTGTCTTTCAATCATAACACACACATCTCCAGACATTTGCCAACAGCAGTTCTACTACACCAAATGCTATTTAATTAAGAAACTGAGGAAAAAAAAGTGCAAAGAAATGTACAGAACAGAAAGATGTCACTGTGCTGAGTAACTTGAAGCCAAACCGCTCCCACAGCTACCTGTGAAGAAAAGTGATTAGGAACTGAACATTCTCTTTGCAGTTCCATCCTTCCTGCGCTGAGTGCAGGGTCTCTGTAAGCAAAAAAAGACCAAAATTCAATTCCCTCCCCCTCTGTAGGTATTCAGTATCCAATCTCTCACTCCACAATTACAATAGGCCTATTTTTAGGAAATGGACTCTCGTATCAAGTGGACATCCTAAATTATCCTAGAAGTTGGCTGCCCTACTAGAGTTAAAAATTACCTTCACTGATGAAGCTGAATAGAGCACTCCCTTGAATTCCCAGCTATCTGCTTTCGCTTTCTAACACATAGGACAGCATTACAATTGGCCTAAAGCTCGGGTTTTGGCAAACTGTATTGAAAACAATGACTCACGCTCACTAAAACTACTCAAATCAGATGTATGTGTACACCATACGTGCACGTAACCACTACATACCCAAAAGGAAGGCTTATATTTTTCTGTTAACGATGGGAGGGATAAAAAAAAAGATTTATATTGGGATAGCAATTAAAATACTTCAGCAGGTCCCACTGAGAGGCCGTCATCCTCGCTGCAACACCGTGCCCTATCATCCAAAACAGCTGAGATACATTTTTCATACCTTACACCTAAATGTCATTTTGTAATAGACAAACACACAGAATGCTGTTGTCAGGAACAGAAGCCCTGTCCCTCAGCTCTAAAAACTCCACTCTTACCTACTTGAGCAGAAAGCATGGGAAGACACTTGTGTGTTTTTCAGGCTGCAGAGTCAACTGAACGTGCTTAATTACTCATACTGCACTCATAGGCGCATTTACAGGCTATGCCCTAACAGAAAACCTATAAAGTTTCAACATGAAACATAAAGAAGTGAATAAAATCGAAACAGCAACCTATTTTTGACCTATGAAACAACACAAGTATGATGCAAGTCCATTTAAACAAATGATTTTGATGCAACATGTTCTGTTGGTTTTTTTTTTTGGACACTGTAGCAAGTTATACAACAGCTGACATTTGGCTTTCTGCTTTCACAACAGGATTAGTGTTTTATAAGGTACAGATTTTACCAGCCAAAGTTTGGGGAGTCTCGGGGTAACGATCACATTTGAATGCCAGTCTTTGAGGTAAGCACCTTCCCTTGCTCAAGAAGTCCCACTGAGTCACAAGTTACTTAAGTGGCTGACTTCACAAGAGAAAGCGGTCTTGCTACACTCTGTATACGCATTCCACCAGAAGGATCCATTTACATGACTTAATGTTATGCATAAAATGCAAATTATGCAAATTACATTATAGACATTTTATCTGATAAAGGTAGTTTCTGCTCTTCCCCTCCCCAACCATCTCAGTTTGTGACATCAGCAAGACGAGAAAGCTCCTTTTAAGATAACAATGTGCAAGTCATGCTCTCAACTGCTAAGAGTATAAGAACTAAAAGACCTCGGGGTCAGTTGTGATGCCAAAGCAAGGAAACAGAAACTGATCTCAAATTTTTAATCCAAAAAAGATTGGAGTTTCACTTTCATTCTTTGTACTCTACAGGGTTCATTCACAGCTGTATGAATTCACAGAGCACCTGAGAAGGCACAGCAACACCAGCGCACAAACCTCGTGTCTTTGGTAGAGTGGGTTTTTCTCCTAACTTATTCATTTCTGTGTACATTTTAAAATGTTTGTATTACTGTTTTAAAGTGTACATGGAATAAAGACATGTCAGACATGACTGAATAATAAATGCTTTGAGAATACTGGCTTTTATGATTCAGGTATCTGCAACCAAGCAAAGCAGAAACCTTACTATTATGAAGATCCACTGTACTCTCTCACAAAAAAAAAAGTTAAATTCATGATAGTTGGTGAGCAGGGAGAAAGGTACTAAGCTGACACTGAGACGAACTACTTTCTACCAACAGACACCAAAACTTAGATTTCCTAGTCATCATCCTATAATTTGACGTAGATAGGAAATCAGAACACAATATAGTTGGGAAATGTTTCGTCTAGGCCTAAGCTGTAATAAAAGTATTTAAGCCCGTAGAACTCTGTCAAGTTCAGCTGAGCAGCAAAACACCTCTCATGTTCAGTACAGGCTTATTTTTAAACCACCACCACTGTTTCCTTCCCTGCCTGTGACCACACATGCTCCAAGGCTTGCTTACTGCACAGAACAGGCCAGAAGGAAATCTTTGGACTAAGAGGCATCAGACAAGTTGCACGACACACAACGAAATCAAACTTCAAAGAGCAGGTGGGAAACCACAAATTAGAGCTTCCTGACGTGCCTGTGATTCATACAGTGGCATAGCGGCAGCTCTCAGCAGGTTAAAATCAGTGCCCTAAAGCCTTGAACCGCTAACGGTCACGCACTGACAGGACGCAGGGTAATTCTAACACAAACCCACACAATTTTTAAGGATTTACGTGCCACGTTTAGCCGAGGTGCCTCATGTAGACCTTTATCTTCGTAAGAGCTGCCGTGGCTTACTTCAGCTGGATTAGTATGTGGAGTTCTACCACAACTCCAGCGAGGCAACTGAAAGCAGGAGGAGCTCCCCGATGGTTGGGCGGGGGGGTCACAAGCCAGAGTTGAGCTGCTTCCAAGCAGGTTAAACTGTCACACAGCGAAAGCACGTGAGTCATTTTGAAACCACCGACGTAGCTCTATCTAAGAATGCCTCCTGGCAAACAGAGACAGTTCAGTATGTACACACCAAACAGATCTGAATACGCAATGTAGAACCACTATTGATCAGCAACAAGATCAAAAAAAAGGGCAGAAAGGAGAATTCCACGAGAGGTTCTCTGGACTCTACAAGTACACAGCTCCTCATTTCTGGCACAAACACGACAAATAACTACGGAAATACGTTTACCAATGAAGTCAGGGCACGGGCAGCGCGGCTCTCCGCCTGCTGCTCACACAGCGCTAAGCCACAGCATAACTCACGCAGAGATAACGCCTCACACAACCCGCTCAGAAAGGCGAGAGGTCAGACAGGTGGCCAAGCAGGGAGCAAACAACCAAACAAAGACGGTTTCGGACAAAATAACGAGCTAAGAAAAGCCAGCTCGATCCGCAGCGCTCACAACGTTTCGCAGACGACAGGCCACCTTTGTCCCGCTGCCTCAGGCCGCCCGAGCCCCCCGCGGCCCCGCGCCGAGGCACCGCCCCGGGCACTCACGTGGAGAGCTTCCTAGTCCAGAAGAGCCCCCCGGGCCACAGCTCCTGCAGCTGCACGGCCCGCGCCAGGTTGCCTTTGATCTGCGCGAGGAAGCGGGCCGCCTCGGCCTCCAGGCGCTCGCCATAGGGCAGCAGTTTGTTGTAGACGATTTCCTTCTGCGGCGGCGGTAGCGCCATGGCCGGCCCCGCGCCGCCTCCCGGCCCGCCGCCGCCACCCTCCAGCGCTCCGGCAGCAGCGCGACGCGTCGGCTCCGCCGCGAGAGAGCAAACGGCCAACGACAGCCCGCCCCGCCCCGCCCCGCTCGCTTCCGGCGGAAGGCGGGGGCCGAGGGCGGTTCCCGCTCGGCGGAGCGCTTCCTCCGGCCCAGGGCCCGTTGGCGCCCCGCGAGTGCTGTCTGGTGCCGCCGCCATTTCGCGAGAGCCGCCCCGGGCCTGTTTCGGGCTCCGGGTAGCGCTGGCAGCCTGGGCGCGCCGGGCGTAGCGTACGGCTGCGGAGCGGCGCTGGGGAAAGCCCCTCGCTCCCACTCGAGTTCAGAATTCACTCTCTGTGGTTTTGTGGTTCATTACAAAGCCCTTTTGTAAAGCGGCACGGATCCCAAAGTACAAGGCATAAAGCCGTTCTTCCACCGCCCTCAACGACTGTGGGAGAGAGCTGAACGTCCGTCACAGAAACAGAATTGGGGATGTTGGAAGGACCTCTTAAGATCACCGAGTCCAACCCCAACCGTGCCCACTGCCCACGTCCCTCAATGCCACATCCCCACGGCTCTGGGACACCTCCAGGTGACCCCACCACTCCCTGGGCAGCTGTGCCACTGCCTCACCGCTCTTTGGGAGAAAGAATTGTTCCTAACAGCCAACCTGAACTCCCCCCGGCCATCCCCTCTTCTCCTTGCCCAAAGGAGCTGATACGAAATGGGGATGTAGTTTGTGATGGAAATAATTAGTCACGGGGTCTGATAGCAGATTGTGTGGCTGCCTAAGAAGCTTATTGCAAATAATAATGCTAGTCAGTGAGACAGGGCTTGGTGGTGCCTGGTCCTGCCATTGGCCTCTGTGGGTGCTGGATAAAGCTGCGATGAACGTGTGATAACAAGCAGTACTGATAGCTGTTATCTCCAGCTGTCTCCTAAATATAATTGTTAATTGAATTTCCCCTCAAGAATTACATCGTGACCATTGAACAGCTGCAAGCTCATTAGATATAAAGCGACTGACAAGGGCAAATCCTGTTTTCTGGTCTTTACACTCAAACTAGCCCTGTTAATAAAAGAAAAAACGGTTAACTAAATGCTGAAAAATACCATGAAGAGAAGAAATGCAACCGAAAATGTGTGTGCAATAAAGCCATGATGCTCAGGTGTTCTCATAGTGTTTTCCTGGGAGGTGTATTTATACCGTATTGTCACTGCGTGGGCCAGGAGCTGGACTTGATGATCCTTATGACTCCCTTCCTACTCAAGATGTTCTGTGTTTCTCTGATTCTACATGCCTTCTGTACCACCCACTAGTTTTATTTCCACTCCAGTGCAGCAGGAAATGATCCAGTGTGTGATCCATACACCAGTTTGAACACTGCCTCCATTTACAGCCATCACAAAATAGTCAGCACAAGTGCTGCAACTTTCTTCTGCAGAAAAGTACCAGTAAAGCAACACTGTGTGAATAAGTTTTAACTAGACACATAAAGGAGGCTCTATGCTATTTCGTACCTCTCCCATCAAATATTTTTCTTGTAACATCTTGTAAAGTCTATAATCACTTTAGGTGAATCAAATAACATTTTTTCAACGCTTCAGTGAAAGTAATTGTTCTGAGTTATGGGATGAGACCGGGATAGAATACTTTGCTATTTCCCCTACTACAAACAGCTAAACATTTTCAAGCAGGTATTGCCGAAAACAAGAGAATTTTGCTTTTTCTCATTTGCCCACACCTATGTTTTAATAGAAGAAAGGTGATGATTTTGAGTTGTGCTCTCAGTACTTTCACAGTGCCTTTCCATTCCTAGAAGAGTTTGTATCACATGTTCTTGTGGATTATTTCTGTCAGCTTTTTTTACATTATTACCGAGCAGTCTGGACTATCATTTTTATTTGGGTGTTATTCCTTGACATCTTTTGCAGAAGCATTAAAATCACTTTCTGTTGCCTCCTATCTACCATTTGCAATGAATTTATATGTGAATTTCTGCCCTTTCTGGCTCAAGATACAAATAAAAGTTGACTTCCGTCAAATTTGTGTGCACAGTCTGTCATATTTCCTGTTTTGCTGGTGAAAGCAGAAATAAACAGCAGGTGAAGCCAAACACTCTGAAATGAATGCTTGTATCATAAACTCTGATTAATTGGGTTCCTGGCCTAGAAGCGGTAATGAAGAATATTTATGTGTAAGGACAAGTAAAAACACTTTTCAAATATTCTAGATGTGCCTTGAAACTGAAAAATCTAAATTTACTTCTTTTATGTCTCTTCTGGGTAATTCTTTTTTACTCGAATGTGGTAGTGGTTGGTTCAAACGGCAGTTGCCAGTGTGGGAAAGTGTTTATTAAATTTGAAGCATATGGATATTGTTGTTTGGACTTGGAGAAAAAAAAACAGTGAAATTGTAGTCCAATTTTCTGAAACTGAACTTGGCAGGTACATAAGGAATGTCAAAACTGCTCTCTGTTGCTTCATAGCTACATTATTTAATATATATAAAACACAAAAACATGAGCGCTGCCAGCCTCAGGGTGCTTGTTTAACTGGACCATCAAATCTCCTCATGTGTGACTGCTGTACCTCAGGCACACAGCTGCCTTCCACCAGAATTAAACACTTACCTTCCAGGCAAAAACGTGCGAAGTGTGCTATCGGCACCTCAGTCACGCTGCTAACTGATTCGACCTCGTTGTTCTCAGAAATGATTCCTGTTTTCAGAATCTGAAACAAGAAGAAAGGAGAATTGAGTCCATCTGCAATTACAACAGTAATCATACATACAGTACTTGCATTTTCAATGTATTTTCTACCTATTGAATCATTTACACTTGATAATTAATAAAAAACTAATCCTTTCTCCCCGGTGTACTGGCATTCTGCTAGTTAAAAGGAAAAAATATGACACGTGTTGCCAAGTGAGTCAAAAATACATTTGTTCTTCAAGTTTGCAAGATGTTTTGGCTGTAGCTGTGTAAAAGCACATTTGGTTCCCAAGTCATATGATGAAGGACTTTCATAACAAGGAGCCCGCCTGTGCTACTTGCATCAACAGCTTTTTCCTCTCCTATTAAGTAGGAGGAATATGAATCGAGAGCAACCTAAATATGGTCACCACTTGTTTTGTTTTGGCATTAAATCCTGAAAATTGATGAACCCAAGTGTTGTAGTTGAGAAAAAAAATTCAGTCTTCCCATTCATGTGAAATTTCAACTGTTAACAGTGGATTGAGTAAAGCTGTTAACACATTCCCCTGTTGGATGGCATGCTGCCTTAAGTCAACTAACACCAGTAGTCATCAGCAGCTAGGAAGCTTGTCACTCGACCCTGACGGCGGTTTCTGCCCTCTCAGCTGTCAGTCAGGTACTTTTCCTACGTGGATGTTTTCCTTGATGACCCATCTGTGCTTTCTGACTGAAGCTGCAAGTTGAATTTTTTGAGTGACAGACTTCTATGTATATTAGGCTTTGGAAAAGAAAACCCAATCCAACATGAGCTTCATATTATCTCTGACATTTACCCTGCCCTGTGATACCCCTGTACCTCAAAAGACACCACTGCAAAAGTAAAGCGGAATAGCTTGTTTTTTTTGTTGTTGGTGATGAGGATCCTCAGGCTTTCTCATCCCCGTGTTTCTAAATCGGTCAGTCACCCAAAGCAGGTGCTGAGAGATGCCAAAGACAGCCAGGAAGCTGCTGCCATACTGCTCACCCACTTGCAGAGAAGATGACATTAACATACTTTCTCCCAGAAGAAGTGTCCGTAGTTACTAGCTGCGAGTCTTTAGACTAGCAAGGCCATTTCCATTGCAAGGAGCTGCTCCATCCCTTCAAACAAGGACGTGAGAAAGGACTATAATTACAGCTTTCTGTTGAAGTGTTTACTGCCCTGCCCCTGGCAAATTAAGTCACTGTAAGGATTTTGGGGTTGTTGCAATTCCTTATGTGGAATAAACAGTGAAGAGCAGCAATTACTGCTGCTCATCTTCCCTCCTGACCAGGAACACAACTGCAGCTGTTACTTTTTTGGGGAACAATGAGCAAGATGGCAGCAGGATTAGTCACTCTAAACGATATTCTGAAGCGTGTGAATGCAATTCAAGTCACTAGTTTTAATCAAATGAACAGGGGCACTGATTTTAAAAACAACACATGATGTTGGATTGTAGCTAGAAATCTCATCTGGAGACATCTGTTACCTCTTTTGCATTATTTAAAAAAATCTGAGAAACAGATCTGCCTAAATATAGGAAAAAGTTTGGTGAGCTTGAGGGCTACACCTCAGAAATACACTTATTGCATACACTTCTTTTAATCAGAGAATGTATCTATTTGGAGGATGGGGGCAAAAGCAATGACAGCGTCTGAATAAGGTGCCAAGGAACTTAAGCTTCCTGTATAGTACAGGCCAAAAATAGGTTCTTCTGAAGCGTGACTCAAAGTAACTAATTTTAGGTCCCTAAAGTAATGCTGTCTGAACGCTCTATTACGTGTTTTAAGTTGGATGGGTGGCTCAGTGTGATCTAAAGCACACATCCTGCGCACTGATAGAGTTCTGTTTCGATAACCCCACATGTGATAATGTTCTCAGGTGAGCCTATGCTGTTTGGAAAAGAATTTGAACAGAAAAGGGAATTGAGTCATAGAATCACCACGGCTGGAAAAAAACATCCAGTCCAACCGTCCACCTACCACCAATATTTCCCCACTAAGCCACGTCCCTCAGTGTAATATCTGCACGCTCTGGAACACCTCTAGGACGGTGACTCCATCACCTCCCTGGGCAGCCCTTTCCAGCGCCTGACCACTCTTTGGAGAAGAAACTGTTCCTAATATTCAACCTAAACCTCCCTTCATGCAACTTGAGGCCATAACTTGAGGCCAACTGTGAAGTGTTTAAAGTGGGCACCTGTATAATATGTAAAACTTTATCACGCAGTCAAGGCTGACTCAATACAGGCAACGTTGCTCTCTTTCACCTTCCATTCTTGGTGGTTCTGTTTATGAGAATCTTGGCAGTAAAATTCATCCTCAATGGTATTGATTCATAAGATATTATTTGACCTCTCTTTAACAGCTGAAGTTAGTGGGTTACTGTTCTTACGAGGAGTGCAGTCTGTACAAACACAGGACCAAAATTATCCCTGGCAAAATCATTTATAGCAGAATTGATGTTCCCTCTTCACCTCCTGTTCCCTTCAGTTGCCTTATTGCCTAAGATTTGGAATGCAAAATTGTCTTAAATCCACACATGAGAATTTAGCTTTGACAGTCTGTTCCATCTACATATCTGAAGCTCCAGAAGATATCTCTGAAAACTGTTGTAGCTGTAGGGAGACAAAATAATAGACTTGAGCCTCATTATAGGAACCTCCTGCTGATTTCTTTCCAAATTATTTGTAGCTATTTGAAATGAATAATAATTCCTCTGATATGAAATAAATGCAGCCAACTCTGGAATAAAAGGCATTACCATTTTTTTGCTTCCCCCTCTTGAGGGGCTGAAACATGGATTTTTCTGCCTCGCTGTTTTGCCAAACCGAAGCCAGAGGCAGAAGAGCATCTTGCAGACAGCAAACTTGCAGAGGTCTGTTCAACAGATTCTGCTGTTGTAGGAAATCAGGGAAACAGTCCCTCAGCAGCCATCAGTCTCTTGCATAGAAACTGCTCATTAAGGACTTGGCAGTTTCAAACAGCTACTCCATGTTTGGATCTGCAGCAGACCTCTCAAACAGCTACTCCAGCCCTGCAGCAGACCTTACCCCTTTTTTTTCCCAGTGATAAACGCATGTGTTACATCTTCATCTGCAGTTCTCAAATCTCTGGCTTGTCTATTCAATTCTCCCCTTCTGGTCTCCTTCCAGTTCTTAGGTTATCACAATGACGACTACATAGAAACTTTCTGGGCAGGATTTATCTTTCAAAATGGGAACAAATCATGAAATTTTATCTTGCTTGACATTATCCTAACTTCAGGAATAGTCCCGTTGACTTCATTGGGACACCACATACAGTGTGCCTCTCGGCATTAGAAAGTTACATGTAAATATATATTTAGAAAAGCCTTCAAAGCCCTTTTGGGTATGACTGATGGATCAAACCTGTGAACAACTATTCCTCATCCTACCACATCTACAGTCTCTCCTCTTTCTAATTAGCCATTAGCTAAAACGTGAAGGTCTTTATGTTATTCTGATTAAGAGAAGAAATTTGGCATCATCTATTAAAAAGAAAAACTCTCAGGTCTATTTTCCCAGCCCAGGATAAATCAAACAACAGCCAAAGTCCTTGTTTGGATTTTCAAACTTGTTGAAAAGGTTGAGGCCAAAAAAAACAAAAAGAAAGTTGTTTTTCGTGGCTGTATCTCGTGTGGCTGTTGAGGCTTTAACTCTTCCAGTGGATTGCTTGCTCACTGTTTCAGTGTGGAGTAGCAATATTTAGATATTTATGAATTATGGAGGAGAGGCAAGCACATTCAAACATTCCCTTAAGCAACCAATCTTTCCCTCCTGCTAAAGAATTGTCCATAGCTTCTGGCTGCATGGTTTTATGCATTGAATCTGCGTGGTCGACTTTGGCACATTTCTAAATGTGCTTAGCAGCAGCTTCTGTCACAGGGCATCATGAAGCCAGCCAGCAGATTAACAAACCTTGGAGGGGATGACATGAAACAAACGAAGAGCTATTTAGCAATCATTTGGCCCAATGTGGCAAAATGCTTATGCTTATATCCTGGTAAAATAATTGTGTTGGGGCATGACTATGGCAATGCAGGTCCCATTGACTAAAGCTGGGATTCAGGAAACTCTGAATTGATGGGGTTTATTGTGTGCAGTGTCCCACTAAGAAGAGATCAAGGTGAAACTGACTGCAAGTTAATACTTACAACTGTCAAAAAAAAAAAAAAAAGGCCATTTGGAATAGAAGGAATGTGCTCTAATTAAGGAACACAATAGGACTGTAAATTCAGAGAAGCTCCAGGGAGAGGAGAAAGTTGCTTTCGCCGCATTTCTGTGTTGTAACTTAAAGGCTAAGCCTGGTGGAAAACTGAGCCATATTTAGTGCAAAACCAGAAGCTGCCCCTCTGCTGGGCAAAGTACTGAGAACTGGGTGAAAAAATAAGGGGGCTTAAAAGGCTCAAGTGAGAAAGAGGAGAATCTGTCTTGAACAAAAAGAGCAGAGAAGATACCTCGTAATCTCGGCAGAGAGCTCTGCGGGACAATGCAGTAGGCGTTAGCTGTTATTTCCTCAGACGTGTAGTGATACCGCTATCTACAACACCCATGTGTTTTCCTTTTCAGTAACACTGCAGGAGATGAATGCAGAATCTGATTTATACTTCCTTGGCTTTGGCAAATGCATGCTAAAATTCCTGTAACCATGCCACGAATTAATCTGATGACCCCAAAATCTGATGAGACATAGTTGGAAAAATGGTTTTCCTTAGAAATTTGAGCCCTGATTCAGTGGAAAGGATGGAGCAAGGGGTTGGTCATCAGTACTTGGAATAGTACCACGAGGCTCCAGAATTAAAATAAACTGGCTCAGAGTCACTCTGGTTGTCCCCAGAAAGTGAACATCTCTGAAAAGCAAGCATTTTGAAATGGGAAGTTGGAAGGAAAGGCAATTTCGGGTGGTGTCAGGGGTGCCAGGGCTGTTACTAAGTCAGCATCACTTCCAGATCCTGACAGAGCTTACAATGGCTTCCTGTGCTTCAGGTGCCGAGCAAAACACTTCTGCTACATCTGCTCCAGCACTTAGATCGCAGCCACGAGAAGGGCCATACAGCTGAGACTGCCATCCCTGTGTATCGACCATTATCACATTCCTGCACAAAGCATTGCAGGGCAGCACCCAGGTCTCCAGAGCTTTTCAGGGAGTGGTTGGCGCTGTCAAAGTTGCTCTGCTCAATATCTTTCTTAAGCCAAAACCTTTCATGTTAATCTCTTGTTGTTTTTCTTCACTGGATTCCCAGGCTCCATGCCATTTTCTCTCTCCAGCCCACACAAATAAATCTTTTTCCAGGAAAGTTTTTAGTTTCATTACGATTGATTTCAGTCAGTGTTTGCTGTAGAAATCTGTAAGAAGAGCTTCAGAAATCAGCAAGAACAGCTTCCTGTGCCAAGACTAAAACTTAAAACTGAAGACAGAACCAGGAGTGCATATTTTACTCCCCTCTGTGCACTCTCCATTTTCTTCAGCTCATGGAAGGCAGACCTTCTGAGTCACAGTATCACTGTGTTTAATAGCACTAGATGGGTTTTTCATCTCCTTATTCATCTCCTTTTTAAGCTCATTTGCTGTGATGTTTGTTCGTTTGTTTGTTTGAAGATGAGGAATAGCTAGAATAAGATATTTGGTACAGCCAGAGTTGTGCAGCAACCTGCACTGTTTTGGTCCACTGACACTTCACTTAACAGACCTCTCTTCAGTGTTTTTCTGGACAGACCCAAGCATAACACTGATCTCAAAACTGTCTGCAGTAACTCCAGAATCAGTCCGGAATTATAAATGCTTCATTCAGAAACCACCACTGCGTTTCATTGTCTGGTGAGCTTTTGTTCTGCAAAATACTTTGTTTAATAACACAACTTAAGCTGTCTTAAATGTTCAGTCATTTACTTTGAGATGCTTCTGTAGCTCTTTGCTGTTGCACTTACTTTTACTCCCCAGAGCTATCTAAAACCATTAGCGAGCTAACAAGCAATTTCCTTTTTTTCCAGACTATTGGAGAATAGTTTGTACAAGTCCTATCACAAATATGCTTTGAATTTCCTTGGCAACTTTTTTGACAAGTTTCTCTTCCCCTTATGTTTGCTCATGCAGTTATTAATCTACCAAAAGTCTTTTTTAAACCTTGCAGTCATCCTGGCCTGCATTAGAAATAGTGTGGCCAGCAGGAGCAGGGAGGTGATCATCCCCCTGTACTCAGCACTGGTGAGGCAGCACCTCGAGTGCTGTGTTCAGTTTTGGGCCTCTCACTACAAGGCAGACATTGAGGCCCTGGAGCGTGTCCAGAGAAGGGCAACAAAACTGGTGAAGGGTCTGGAGCACAGGGCTTATGAGGAGCGGCTGAGGGAGCTGGGATTGTTCAGTCTGGAGAAGAGGAGGCTCAGGGGAGACCTTATTGCACTCTACAACTTCCTGAAGGGAGGTTGTGATGAGGAGGGGTTTGGCCTCTTCTCCCAGGCAACAAACAGGACCCGAGGAAATGGCAGCAAGTTGTACCAGAGGAGGTTTAGGTTAGACATAAGGAAGAACTTTTTCTCTGAGAGAGTGGTCAGGCACTGGAATGGCTGCCCAGGGAGGTGGTGCAGTCGCCGTCCCTGGCAGTGTTCAAGAGGCGTCTGGATGAGGAGCTACGAGATCTGGTTTGGTGCTTGTGGTAGCAATGGGGATGGGAAGACGGTTGGACGAGATGATTTTATAGGTCCTTTCCAACCTTGTGATTCTGTGATTCTATGATTCTATGAAGCTTGCTTAAGCAAAGGATTTTGTCAGAGGTTTTTTAAAAATCCAGAAACACCACATCAACCAGATCCACGCTTCTCCAAATAACCTCTGACTTCTCAGAAGCGTTCAAGTAGATCTGAAACATGAATTCTGGCTAAAAAAAATACATATATGAATTCCTCTCATTTTATCAAAACAAAAACAAGTATTTATACTAGGTTGGATGGGGAAGGCAGCATCTAGACAGTGTGAAAATGGATGGAAATCGAGGTCTGGCAACAGTGACCTTTCTAGCAATGCAGCAAAACCGTTTAGTTATGACAAAAGAAAGAGGGCAAAACCCCCACATTATGATGTCTGTTTTGTTACCTTTGGCAAACATGAGGTCTTGCCTGTGGCATCTAGACTGCGTGAGATGTGCCTTTGGAGCTTCAGCACACCTTCTAGCAGCAAAAGAATCTTCCTCCTACCAGATGCGGATTTTTGCCAAATTCACTCCAAGCTGTTTTTGAAACACGCTCCCCTCATTTGGTTGGAATTGGCCAGCAGATTAAGTGCTTCAAATCCGAAAAACAAAGTTATCATCAATACAGCAAGACTTGATTGAAATATCTGATGACAAATGCTTCACTAACACATTTCAAGGTTCTGAAATACTAATTAGGCCTTCTTTTTGCTGCTTTAGAGAAGAAATAGTGGGCTAACGCAGTTAATGAGAATTAATCAAATAGTTTCACAGTGCTGCAAAATGTAATAGCTGTCAACCCACCTCCATTATACACTGTTCCTTTACCAACCCACACTTTCGTGCTTTCTTTGATCTTTTCCAGGGTGCCAAATCCTCCACAGAGTCTGACATCATTGTTCTAATGGCTGTGGGAAGGGTAATGTTTAAACTTCCCTATGTTCAATGGGAATAACTAACTGCTTTAAATGACCACATCTCCCCCTCCATGCGTTGCGCAAGAAGAGAAAACGTTAGAACCATTGGCAGCATACCAGTCACTGCTTCACACAGATTTTAATGTGCTTCCTTATGTGTGGACAGTTCTAAAATGGAATGTGAGCCTGATCTCCTGCTTTGCTATCAAGCCATAAGACTAAGACTGCTAATGTGCTCTTTCAAACAGTAAGAGGAAAGCCTGGGCTCACCCCCTTCTCCCAGTCCCAGTCAATTCCCTTTCTGAGCCCCCTGATGCCCAGTAAAACTTCAAGAAGCATGAAGTTTTAAATGAAATAATTTAAGAAGTACAGAGATCACATAGACAGTGCCAAGAGAACAGCTTGCGAAGTTGGAGAACTTTACTGATCTGCTCCTGCACAATGTTTTTCCAGAATAATGTTGCTTTTGTGTGTTTGTTTGTTTAGGATCCTATCTAATTTGCATAAAACTCCTAGGTCTCAGATTCATAAAGTTAAAATATTATGGTTGTTCCTTGGTTCATACATTGCTTCTAAATTCAAGTTATACTTACCTTCTGAAATGAAATGCTAGCCGATGACATTAAATGTTGATGGGCATTACAGTAGGTGAGTGAGCGTTTAGATTTGACCATGGAGCCAAGGATAATTTGATCCACCATTTCAGTGTGGGACTACCAGACCTAACCCCAAATTTCAACCTCTGACTCCTACGCTTGAGAGTTCAGTAGCATACTTTGGATTTTAGTCGCAGTTCTGTTGGAGAGAGCCTTTGCTACAGGATTCACCAGTTCATACTCTCATGGCTTATTTACAACATCTTGTTATTTAAGCAGATTTCAAAATGATGATGTATGACTTCA
Source organism: Pavo muticus (assembly GCA_016647715.1). Lineage (NCBI taxonomy): Eukaryota > Metazoa > Chordata > Aves > Galliformes > Phasianidae > Pavo > Pavo muticus. The sequence goes on from JACDJE010000216.1 coordinate 1,511,106, forward strand.
CAGCCAGTTGCATCCTACTGAGCATTCATTTTTACCGTGCTTTTCAGTTCTCCATTAGGATTTCAGATCAGGATTTTTACAACTATCAACTACAACCAATTTGCCTGAGGATTCTTCTGTTTTCTACAGCAGTGAAAACACTATGTAAAGCTTAACTGAGACTGAGAAAGCTAAACTTTTTGATGTTATCTTGCTGGTAGAGGCCGAGTAGTTTGTCATCCTAGTCCTTTACGTGAAGGAGCATTAAGCAAGCTAAGGAATTGGCAAACAACAGTGAAAACATACTGAAAGCTGCACCAAAGTTCAGCAACAGCCAGACGTCGGTGTGCAATTGGCACTGTGTGGGCTGAACCCAGGACACGGGGAGGGTGCAGTGCTGACTCAAGCTATGGCAAACAATGTTATGCCTTTTAATACACTGGATAAACACAGACTTGGAAACAGTGAAAAGTATGCAGCTGTGCTTTCTGTTTTGATGAAGGAATTTGAGAACAGCTTTCAAGACTGCTGAAAAAACTCATCAGTTTTTTGGTATCTTTGTGACTCCTCCATTTTCACTTGATATAAATACATTTCCTGCAAATTTTCAAACAGAATAAACTGAATTGCAATCGGAGATTCAACTCAAAAATCTGATCATGTCTCTTTAATAGACTTTCATAATCTCTAACCAGAGAGAAGTATCCTTCGCTTCACAGTCACACCTCATTCACGTCATGGCTTTCTGGCAGTATGTACATTTGTAAACAGCTGCTATCAAGGATGAAGCACACGGAGAGCAAAATGTCATCAGAAATCTACAGTGAGCTGCCGGGAGCTCAGTGAGAACTGCAGCCACTGCCATCGAACCGGCTGGGTTAGCTTCGCAGAAACACAGTCAAATATCCCATTAGTTTATGTTTCTGTTGCTTTTTTTTTTAATGGTTTAATAAAAATATAAAAAATAAAGTAAGCTTTGTTACGTATGTACATTACCTATGGTATATATTTTATGAGGGCTGCTCCAAAAGTAATGCCTCCTATTTTGTGACGTTGGCCCACGATGTCAGAGGTGGATGCAGACTACGATGGAAAATAGTGTTTTGTAGCTGAGAATTTTCTCTATCAAATATTGTTATTGTGCTCTTTGTATCAGTTGTATTTACCATGGAAATAAATAGGAGGCGTTACTTTTGGAGCAACAAATGCCCAGCAAAAACAATTCCTCTTCCCTCAGTGTGGCCCAGGCATGCCAAAAGCTTGGACACCCATGCCCTAGAAAGAACGAACACACAGTGAGTAAGGGCTTTCATAAAGCAGCAGCCTTCCATGGTATTTAATACTTATCGTTCCACATGTAGAATCTCCCAGTAACTGTTTGGAAAAAGCAGAGTATCACAACGTTTGCACAGCGCTGCCTTGCTGTACTCAGATAATGGGTTTACAGTTCTGTCACTGTAGAACTTGTATTACTTTATGTAAATAGGTTATGATTTCAGAGCAAATTTAGGTCCAGCAAACACAAAATTTGGCTGCACTCCTATAATTAGATCTGTGCAGACGTGGTTCTTCCCCTGCAAAACACTTCCCTTGCTAAGTGGGCCGCTGCACAGGGGCGGAGGTCCTCCCACACAGATCAGATTGCTGGGTTTGGGTCTCTCATTACCAATGGATCAGGAAACAGGTGGCTGTAACCAGCCCACCTGACTGTGCTATAGGTATATTGCAGATTCAGCCTCAAGGCTGAATCTCCATCTTCCTGAATCTCAAGTTTTGCAGTTTTAAAGTATACCAAGACTTTTTTTTTTAAAACTTGTGGTACAGCTAAAGGAAAGTTTTCTTGTTGTATTTCAACAAGAGAGTTTTGCGCAGCACTACTTTGCATTTTTGGCTTGCTAATTTCACACCCAGATGCCTTCTCTCAACAGAAGCCCCTTCTTCTGTGGTTTTCTACAGAGTGCTTAAGCTTGGCTAGAAGAAGACAGCAGATGGGGAAGTTGCATCAGGAGTGTTTATTCGAATGTAGAAATACTTCAGCAATGTTATTAACTCAGCATCAGAGCTTAAGCTTGCTCAAGTACAGTTCTTCCCTCTGATGACACTGCTACTACCCTAAGAACCATGCTGCAGAAGAAGAAAACAAGAAAGAGTACACAAAGCTTAGACCTTTACTCCAGTTGGTACTTCCACATGCATTACAATTCCTTTTTAAGTTTCTTCTAAATGAGCTGACCGGTGGCTAGTAGGAACTGTATCACTGAAGCCCTTGTTGGTCAGGACCCCTGTTGTGTCTTGAGCTATTGCTTAGAGACTACAAGATATTCTGTAATTATCATGCATGTTTTTAACACTTTACTAGATCTACAACTAAATGTTGTCAATACATTTCATACAGAATAATACAAACAAAGGTTCTTTAAGAACCCCCATAGGCCTGTGTTGACATTCAGGCTTTGAAATCTCACCTGCGGTGTTTAAGAAGTTACCTGCCCCACTGAAGGAAAGTGCTAATAGCCAGAAGTCTTTAAGGAAAAAAAAAAAAAAGCAGAAGTAAGGTTGTCTTTTCCTCTATAAGCATTCAAGATTAGGCCTTCAAACATCTTCTTGTATCTACATGCTGTAAACAAAATAAAGACCCCCAAAGAGTCTCACACAATATCAAGTCTGCAAAAGCAGAGCTCCTATTGACTTTATTAAGAAATCAAGTTTCAATAGCGAATATAACTTAGGGAAAAAAAAAAGTAAAGTAAGAAGGGAAAGAAAAAGCAACTGAAAAGGGAAAGTAGCTTAGCTTTTTACTAAGAAAGTAAAGGACAGAATAATGTTTTAAAAGACAGACTGCATATATTTGACCTAAATCGCATAAAAACTTGAATGCATACACTGAACTTACACAGCTTGTAGCCCTTCTCCTGAGCACTCATTATTCTCTAAACACCAGCAATAGCTGGGGAGTGAGAGCTTCTTTTATACAGAGCTTTTGATATCCTGTGGGAAACCACTCATCAGAATCAGCTGGGGGCCATTTGTAAGTGAGTCAGGTTTAGACTTTGCCTCAGGTAAACAGTGATGAAATAAAATTTCATAAATGATTAAATAATCTAGAGAAAACAATAGATAAAAACTTCAGGTAGCCAATGGCAGAGAGAGGGGTGAACTCTGAAGAGAAGTCAGGAAAATTAATGGTCTGTGCAAAAAACTCTACAGAATATAGAGCAGAACTTCAATCCCAGATAGGTTTGAAAAGGAGCCATAATACGTACAAACGATGCAGGAAAATAAGAACATAGCTAGAGGCTGAAGGAGAAATTAAGACAGCAACATGGGAGGTTATGCACCTTACAGAACATCTACACGAACACCAAAGACAGTAATTTTGGGAGTAGGAAACATCCAGTGGATGTGATGGTGTCATGTCACAGAGAGCCACATAGAAAGAAAGCAGGAGAAATTGTTTAAGAAAGTTTTAATGGTTTTCCACCTACTCTGAGCAGGAAATGGACAAAGAACATAACTAACAAAGCTACAACTTTCAGAATAATTTCATTAACTAACATGAACTCTATCTAAGTGTAAAATCCTTTTATCACAAAGATTGCAACTGATGGTGGTCAATGTCAGGGCCAGAGGACAAAACTAGGTCTAATTGTCCTGGTGAGCCTCATCTGGGACCCAAACACACCCCTCTGCTCCTCAGTCATGAAGCTCCATTTAAGCTCAGAACTGAGCACTTTTACTTGCTTTGAGTTGCAGGGCTGGGTCTCTGGCCTTGCTGTTTAACTGTAAGTTGGCTTTGTATCACGATCTTATTTTTGTCGTCTTTTGATTTTTGGTAGTTGCTGCTTAAGATTTTCCTCTTACAGTATATGGGGGTACTGATGGATTTTGGTGCTCCTGCCTGCTCTGCTCAAGTGCTGTGGGAGTGTACCTGTAAGTACTGGCATCTGTTTCAGTTCTTTGCTCTGCCCTACTTGTACTGTTTCTCAATGTATAGTTCCAATAGCACCATTACAAATTCTGGTGTTTTCCAACAATGATTCTCTCCTCTATCCTTTCTTGTGTGCTGTGACTAAAAACTGGACAGTGGAAGAAGCTTACTATGCTTGAAGCAAGCACTAGGAGGAATTTCCAAAGGCTTGATGCTCAGAGTAGAGAATAATGACTTGATGATGAAGTTAGCCTTTTCTAGAACAGTGTTCTTTTCTTTTTTTTTTTCCCCAATGCAGCAAGTTTTCCGAGTAAAGCAACTTTCTAGGCTTTCAGAAGAAAAAATCCTTTATAAGCAAACTTAAGTTGGAGTAATAATTGTTCTCAGGCGATACTGTGCTGGGAGTGAAGTTCAACCTGTATATCAGAAGTGAGAGTACAAATGAGAGTAATGTATTCTGAAAGAGATGAGAATAAAAGCTAACTAATGTGAATTGGAGTAAATTAGATTATGTCATGATCAAAAGAAGAAAACTTACAGTGAAATTAGGAAGGACAAATAAAAGATGAATCTTATAAAAGCAACTGCTGTGAGCCTAGCGGTGACCTGTGTATGTTGGTGGCATAGTGATCACGACAGGAATTTGTCTTTCAGGTATTAATTATAATTGTTGCTGCTTTGCTTTAATAATTAAAAGGTTACCGTTATTTACTGAGTGCTGAGTATTAAATACAGCATATTTAGCTGGCAGTGATGAGACAGATTCTGTATTTCATTGCCAGACTGATATACAGATGTTGTGGTACTCCTTTTTCTGTTCATCCTCAACTTCATCCAAATAGTACAACAGTTTAGTTGTGCTCATAATGATGAACACATTCTGCAGTATGACCAAAGGTATAGCTCATGCTGTACTACAAGATGATGTTTAGCATTTACTGTAAATGGCTGTAGCTTTAGGAAGTGGAAATAGTTGGTTCTTAAGCCAATATAGCTACTCTGGAGTAAGCAGCTGACAGAGGGGGGGAAAAAAGGCAGAACTTCATACAGTCTAAATTTCCAGATGATATATGTTAAAGCTCTTTTGCTAATTAGAGAATTTTAATATTGTTTGATTACTGATACTGACAGCTTAGACCCTAAAATATTTGGGGTTTCATGATATTGCCTTTTGGTGTTCTTCGGGCTGTGTGTGATGTCTTCTCTTTTTGTCGCTATGAGATAATGAGAAGCTCAATGTCATCTAGGGAATGAATGGAAAGGTGTTATGGTAAATTGGAGAAAAAAATATTGAACTGGCTTCTTGTGGCAAAGAAAATAGGAGGAGGAGGACAGCAGATGTGAGCATCTCTGAACCAGGAAGTTCTCAAGGTGCATTTCCATCTTGAAGATGTGCCAGAACAGATAAGAGCACACAACACAAGAAGAAAACTTATTTGAGAGGCAAGATTGCTTTTTTTTTAATCCCGTGATAAAACAAAGGTTGCCGTTGCATTTTGCATCTGCTGATCTAGTCCTCAGTAGCATCATTAACCCTAGTTTCAAGCTCTGAGTTGCGATGCTTTGTGTTTTCGATAGGATGCCATTTTATTTTTGACCAGTTCTTGCTCATTATTGCCGATAGATGGCAGCAAATGACCACAGATTTTTCCGTCTCTACTGCAGCCTGCTCCTCCTCGATGGCCTTCTGTAGAGTTATCCTATTTAAAACCAAAATGGTGCTGATTCCACAGTAGCAGAATGTACGACTGCAATACGAGACAGAAGACTTGATTTAACGTGTTACAGCGTTAAGGCGAATGATGACACTGTCGGTTGCGTTCCTGTTTCCAGCGATGCTGGTGTGACTAGTTGTGTGCTGAGCTGAATGCTTCTTTCTGCAGCTACCTGGGGCGTCTTGGGAAAGCACTTTTTTGAGTGTTGATCTACTTGCAATTTCCCTGTAGTCTTTACATCAAAACATGCAAACAACTCAGGCTGTGATGCGTTACTCTGGGGGAGGGGTGTAGGGGGGGCTGCCTAAAGGGGGAGAGCCAGGAGAACAACGATTTGATTTCTATCGCAGTCACTCAACCACCTCTTGGCAAGAGGTCGCCGAGTTTGCCTCAGCTCGCATACGGCAGATGCGTGCTGTTTCAGCGGTCGGTGCAGACCCCCGTGAAAGCCACACAGGGGGCACCGCCCGCGCAGCGCCTCGGCGTCAGGCGGGCGCGCTCCGGAAGCTTGAGCCTCGCGCGCTGCCGTCCGCGCGCCGCTCGCTGAGGGGACGCCGCGGCCCGGCTCGGTTTCGGCCCGCAGAGCACTTGCTGCACGGCAGCGGCCCTAGGCCGGTACGGCCGCCATGTCTGCGCTGACGAAGGCCTCCGGCGCGCTCAAGTCGGTGGATTACGAAGTGTTCGGACGAGTGCAAGGTAAGGGCGGGCTGCGCGCTGGCTGGGGTGGGGGTGCTGAGGCGGCGCCAAGGGCGCGCGGCTCAGGCGGCGCTTGCCTGACTGTACGCATGCGCGCACGGCGGGCGGGCGCTGAGGCGTTGGCGCCGGGCCGGGTGGGCTCGTGGCCCCTCGTGAGGGCAAAGGGGCCGTCGGTATGCCCCGCTGGAAGGCGGGCCCGGCTTCGCAAGGTGTTGTGCCGAAAGCCCTTTCCGTTACCTGCGGTCAGGCCCGCGTTTTCTGTCAGCATGTTGGCGGCAGAACGCTGAGCTGAATGTGAAGTCAAAGGCAGTTCCCAGACTCGTACGTTTTCATTAGACACCACCGCAAGGTCTAGCTCTATTATTGAAAATAGTTGGTCAGCCTTTGCTCGAGGTCAGCAAACACTATTTTCCTAAGGAAAGACCCCTGCCGGCTGGCGTGCAGTTCATAGTAAATTTATACAGCTGGAGTTTTTCTTTAGAAATGGTGTTATTTGAAATAATCTCATTCTGTTTTTCTTTGTTTTCTAGGTGTTTGTTTCAGGATGGTAAGGCAATGTCTGATTTACCAGTTGTACCTTACGGTATAGCATTTCCAGTGCTAAAAATAGGGCAGCAGATCTCTGGGCTGTAAACATATCCACTTGGTGGCTTGAGGGCTAAGTTAAGTACTGTGTTTAAAAGAGGACTTTTTTTTTTTAATAAATGTATTATTAAAAATATTTTCAGAAGTTTATTATTGCGTTGTTTGTGTGGTTTCTAAGGGCTGCCTGGTTTGTGTTGCAACAGCCATAAGATAGACAGATGCGCAGATCTTTAGAAAGGTGAATTCGGAAGTGCTGAATGCTGGCTTCTGAAGTCATGCGTTTCAGTTGAAATTATTAATTGCAATTACGGTGCCACTATTTAAGGAAGCTTATGTTCCCTTGTAGAGATACAGTCTCCGTGGCTGGTGTCCCAGCCAAAGTTTTCCTCATCTGAGCTGCATGCTTGGGTAGTAACTCAAGAAATAAGAGATGTATTTTTCCGAAGTTTTGTTGGAGCACGGTGTGCTGTATTTAATGTTAGACCTAAAAGCTTTTTCAGCACAGCTTATATATAATATATTATATATTGTGAAGTAGCTCAAAATTGCAAATGATGAAGGATTACAGCACGATACACCTTTAATTATGCTGTACAAAGTGGAAAGTGTCCCTATACATCATGTGGTAGGCAGCTGCAAGCTTGTTTTGAGCTGACCTGGAGTCATGTGAACATGAAGTGTCAGTCCTGAGCTAATCATGGGTATTGAGAAACACCTTGTCAGCTCCATTCCCAGGCTTTTGGACAACTTGGTAGGGAGAAGTTGCTCATAATCAACTTTAAAAATACTTTTCATAAGTATCAGCACCATCCTGTCGCCTAGATTACCTCCAGATTTTTCTGTTTTGTTATGTAGTTGTATGACCTGAAGTTTGGCTGGTGGCATTTGGAATGAATGTCTCAAGAATCCATGTGCTACATATCTTGTCACTGAACATGTAGAAAACAAAATGGAGGAAGCATCTTAAAGTAAACTGGATGTTAATGAAACAGTACTAGGTGTTAGCTGTTCTTTTATAGCCCTGCAGAGAACGAAACTAATGGATTTCTGTAGAACAGCCGTCCTGTTCCCTGCCATTTCAGGGTTCAGGCGCATGTTATGAAGATCACACAGGTGTATTTCATATGTACATGAAAGAAGTTCATGTTTTGTTGCTGTTTTTAGATAGGCAGCAGATAAGGGTAGAACTTAAAGAGTGAAAGTTAAGTGGAAAGGATTTAGACTGAAACTAGAGACAAAATCTCTAAGTTTGTGTATGCAACACATTTAAAGAACTTAGAGACTAATTGTTGAAGAGACTAATGAGCTGTGATAGGAGCTATAGAAAGGAATAGATAACTTACAAGGGGTAGTAGGTAGAAGGGGTGGTCTGGGTTTAGTAGAGTCCTGTGTTTGAAGCTGTTAAAGAGTCTGTAAACAAAAGAACAAGTCTCTGACTGTTCTAGGAATGGAAAAGCTTGCGCTATCAGAAGATTTCTATGTATGTGCAAATGATAAAGCAAGCAGCAGGATGAGCAGGGTAAGGAATCATCATATGTAGCGTGTTTTTTTAAGAAAAGTATTAGGAAGTGTATAAATGAATGTGGGAATGCAGTCGTGCATTTGTTATGATATGTGAAATGTCATTCTTGCTGCTTCTGCTACAGTTGTAGGGCTGGCAGGACTGTCTTAATGTCTGAGTGTGGGCATAATCAGGTGTTTTGTTTTTAATGTCGGTCTTAAGCGGAGTTTTAATTGCTATGGGTGTGCTGTTTGTGCTGACACTGACTGTCCTTTCTCATTCCTTTTCACATCAGTACACAGAAGAGGAAGCTAGGAAATTAGGAGTGGTTGGCTGGGTTAAAAATACCAGGCAAGGAACAGTGACGGGCCAGGTTCAGGGCCCAGAAGATAAAGTAAATGCAATGTAAGTATCTTTGTTTCTTTTGGTCTTACTAATGTAATTTACAGAAGTATTCTTAATCCAAAGTAACAAGGAGATTCTTCTATCAGTAACTTAACAGTGCTTTCCAATGATTAGTGTTGGCTTTATTTGAGGAGTTCAGGAGGCACATTTTTTAAGCTGCAAAGAAAGTCTTTTTGCTTTAGCAGTAGTTTGTGGCATCAGTCACTTTTGATTTCTGGTGTTGTGCAGCTTATCTTTGCATTTCCCCAAAATGGCTCTTTTGACACACAGGGAAAACCGTATGTTCGTAAACAGAACAGGTCTGGTCTAACCTCGAGCTCCTCTGCAAAGAAACACTGCAGAGCTTCTTGAAATGCTTGTTAGTTTTTACTTAAATGGGTTAGAAGAAATCTGATTTTAACTACAGGTTTTTCTGTAGAAACAAACAAAAGCAGCATAAATACACATTGGAGCAGAGGTTTGCAGTCCGTGCTCTCTGGAGGTGCGTTCTGAAATATGTTGGTGCCTCTAAAAGAAGAGAGAATGTTTTTTATTAAATTGCCAGCTTCCAAAAGCTGAAAGGCATCCCTTAGGAGTGCTACCAAGAACAACAAAAACCAGTTCCATTACTTCCAACTGTGTTTTTCTTCTGCATGTGTAGAGAGATTGTTTGGATCTTTTATTTTAAGGAAAGTCAGTGCTTTGTTCCATTGACCAAAGGATAAGTGCTGGTAAGTAAAACTGGACTCTGCAGGCTTTATTGCAGACAGGTAAATAGTCGTGCACATTCTGCCTGTGCTTTCCAGCACACGGCTTGCTTCAGAACTCAGAATAAAAGGAAGCTGTTGGCTTTGTAAAAGGAAAATGGCGTTGCTCCTTGTGGTAAAGAGACTTATATATGATGATCTGATGTAACTGAAGTAGTTCTGGTAATTATTTTCTTGGGTCTTGAGCTTAATATCGGACGGCTTATGTTGGACTGCAAGACGAAGCCAGAGAAACATCAGTTGTTTCTTAAGTTAGTTCTTATTTTGTGGGCTACGGCAGTTAATATATTGAATTTAGTCTTCAGACATTTGGAGATGTGGTATATAGTTGCCATCTGTGGTAAATTTGTAAGACTGAAGAGGAAATACCATGATTTGATTTCTGTTCGGAGTACGTTCTGTTTAACAACGTTTCTGAAGTTGATTGACTTACTCTAATTAAGCAGTTTTATGTGGGAGCACAGCCTAACTGCTGCTATGTGGCTTTATTTGCATGAAACTAGGATCGCTGCAGTGTTCTTGCATTGTCATCTGTGCTGATGGCATTTAAAGGAAACCTTGCTTACTCCTACACCAGAAAGTTTGGATATGTAACATGAGAGCTTTTTGCAGGGCTGCAAAATTAGACTAACGAGACCAGGCTTGTTCTCAAAGATCAGACAACATAAAGGCTATTCTGAAGGGAAGGGAAGCTTTCTTTTTTCTTTGTTAAACCACTTCAAATAGGGTCAGCAAGCTTGACTGGGACAGTAAGCTGTGACAGCGATGTTGAAGCTTTTAATGTACATTGTTTGTGATATTCAGAGCAAGTAAAAGCTTACTTTCAGATACTGTTTCCTCACTTTAAGTTGGAAATCTGTATTTTGCTTTGACATGGGAGTGAATGTTTTAAATTGCACTTTAATTTCAGTATTGAAAGTGCACGTTGAAATGCAGACTACTAAATTTCCTGGAGTAGAATGCTGAAGGAGGGATTTTGCTTGTTCCCTGTGTGGGCTCTGGTCCGTGGAAAAGGGAGGATGATGATTTCATTTTTGATAATCAATTAGTTGACTTACAACTCCTTCCTTTGCATATGCATATGAATGGCTGTTTTGTGAGGCTTTTCTTTCTCTTGTAGTACATGTCACTAGAAGATCAAACTGAGATTGATGTTTTGAGTTCTTGAAGAACGTTTTTCAAAGTTTATAGTGTGCTTTCAAGCAATTGATAAGACTTAGTTCTCTAGATACAAGGGTTATTTAACATGGAACATTAAATGAAAATCACATGAGGCTAGCTGTTGCTCTGGATAATTGCTGTAAGCCATTGATCCTAAAAATGTTTCTGTTAGCACTGAGATCAATAACCAGGAGGAAACTCTGACACCAACTTCCTGTGCAAGGTCATTCTGTATTGTTTTTGGCTCTTCAGAACTTAAGGGACTGTGTGTATGTGTGTAATTCTTAGAAACTGGGAAACATTAATGTCAAAAGAACGCTTTTCCAGGCAATGCAGTACCTCAATCAGTGTTGTGAGGTATTTCGAGCCAATTTCCTAATATACACGTTGGAACAACATCTTATTATATCTTTATAGTGTGCTTTGTTCAGTGTGTCTCTTGGACAGGCATTTTCACACTTGTACAGGCGCCCACATGAAACTCCTAGGCACAGAATTGCCTGGTTTTTTCAGAGGTGCAGCACTGCTACAGCTCACGTGTTAGTAGTAGTCAAGTGACTGGACTGTTGTTGCACTGATGCTTGCATGTTAGTATGGCTTTTAGGGGGAGGGAAGAGGAGTGGTTTGGTCTGTCATAAACAGTGTTTGTTTTTTCGTGATGCTATAAAAAGAAACAAGGACATAGATTATAAAGAGATTAGGGATGGTCTTAGAAAGTACAAGAAGGTAGAAATAGCAAGAAGGGAGGGAGAGAAGGAGGATAAGAGCTCGAGAGGAAGATGAAGGGAAAGCATAAATATATGGGGAGAAACGCAGCGAGGCACTTGGATGGCAGAGTGTGCCTTTGTTCTGGGGCAGAAATGCAGCAGGCCTCAAACCCAACAGCTTTCCAGCAGCTGCCCTTTGTTCCTGATTTTCTGACCCTTCGTGTTCTGTTTTGTACTGCCCCTTGAATTCTGAGGCACAGCTAGCAAGTGTTGAGCACGGGCTCAAACCAATGCCTCTGCATGGTTTTTATGCAGGCCGTAAAGTAAAATATGGCCTGGGAGGCATTGAGGACACTGGGGATCTATTTAAAGCCTTGTGTGCAGTGCGTGTGTCGGGCTTAGATGGAGGGTGTGAAGTAGAACAAGCATGAAGTGGATAGGAAAAAGAGCATGTCAGGGAGGATGTGTTTTGCAGACCACTTGGATGGGTAAGTGGTAGGAAGTGCACAACACCTGCGGGTATTGGGAACCTGCTGCTGAAGATTCAAAGTTCCACTTTGCTGTTTTGTGCGGTCAGTTTTCTCTATAAAGTGTCCAGTGTTTTGTGAAATGTGCCCATGAAAGAGGTTACACGTGGTTTTATAGAGCAGATAATGCCTAAGAAGGGGGCTTACAGGGAAGGCAGGAATCCCCTGCAAGCAGTGACACTGGTGCATTGGTTCTGTGCTGGGGAAGCCTATCAAAGCACTTTGTTTAAACAGTTCACTTCACTGCAGGGCTGACGTGGTCCTCTGGTTGGGTGGGTTCTCACTATTGTCAGTTGAGTAGAAATGTGGCAGATCTTTATTAATGGTAAGAAAAAAATCCTGCCTTCTTTAAAGGTAAGGAGCCAAATATAATCTTGTGCATGAGAATTGAGGAACCAGATGTGGGAAGGCAGCCAGAATCTATGTATCTGCTGCTGCAGGTGATGGCAGTGCTCCTTCTGCATGCCGAGCAGGGTTTGTTAATGCAAGGTCTGGTTTCTTTTTATCCTGCTGGAGAAGCTGACCGACCTTTATCTGAGCCTGCTGTTGTTTCTTAGGCAGTGTGCTGCAGCCTGGATTTTGTCCTGAGTCGTAAAGCTAATTTTCCCTGCAGACAGAAGATATGATTATGATAAATGGTAAGAATGATGTGCAAACCAGAGTTTGCCCTGGAACGTGTAACAGCTTAGCAGGGATGTTCTGACTGCAAAAATAAGTGGGAGATGGCATAAATATGGAGGGTTGGGGCATGAGAAGCGTTACACGTGCAAGAGGCCTCATTCCATGTTGGACTGTTCGCTCAGTGCTGAGTGTGGATGTAAATGTTGTTGTTGAGTTCAGTGCTGGCAGGCTAGTTTCTTTGCTGTGCTCTATGGTGAGATCACACTGCTAACTGGTGGAATTTACTCTGAAGTGCCTAAGGCTGGGATTTCACACTGTTAATTTAATTGAAATAAAGAATGAGGTGAGTGTGCAGTTCTTGACTTCTTTGCTATTTCTGTTTCATGACCCGTTTTCAGTCTGTTTTTAATGAGAATATCTTTTAGTTTCTTAAGGATAAGTGACTTCTGAATTAAGAAGAAACATTTAGCAGCTACCTTTGTGTTGACTGACATATCGTGCTGACCATCCTAAAGGTATTTTTAATCAGCCTTGAACTTTCTACGTGTCAAATTTCATATCCCTTGCTTTTTAAACTCTAGATGGAGCTGTTTGTTCTCTAGATGCGTTCAACCACTTGTGCTTCATTTGAAGTGAATCTATTTTTACTCCTAATGGTAGAATCCATCTTTTCTTCACGGTGACCTTCTACCCTGCTGTCTCTTGCAGTCCTATAGCTCCACATGTGTAACACTCATTGTCCTTGGGTGCTAAAAGCCCAGTCTCAGTCTCTTACCTGTCTATAATGCAGAGAATGTTCAAGTTGCGAAGCTGAGTCAGTGCATTTCTAAAACATCATGGCATAAGACCTGTAGCTTAAGGTCTTACGTCCAGGTATCACTTAATGGGGTGTACAGTCCTTTGGTTTCCTTTTACAGGAAGACTCAAAGTGCAAGGGCTTTCACTGTAATGTCTTCTGATTTTTCTTCCCCTTTATTCATCAGGAAGGGTAGAGCATTGGCAGTCAGTGTGCCTGTTGCCATGGCAACCTGCATTGACAGACTAGAAGTAATGTTCCGCAGAGAATTTGTTGAGCTCTGACATATTGGTTATCCTTTAAAAAATGCTCCTGCACGTAAATTTCTACAAAAATCAGGCTTGAAATTGGGACAGCACTTTAAAATGTAATAATGTAGGACAGTATTTTCTTATTTGGAGCAAATAACGTGTAACAGCACGAAGTATTTTTGTCTTTGTAAGAAGGCATGACATTATAAATGATTGTCTTGGAAGTTGTTTTAAATAAGTAAACGAATGCTAATTCAGATTTAGCTTTTAATCTCTGTATCAGTGGAGAGGCATTTGTGTTACCTGTACAAGCAGTGTGACTTGAGAGGCTCCAGTCTGCACACAGAAGAATCCAGCTTTATGCCACCTGAAGACTGGGAGGGGGCAGGGAGGAGCTCTTCTGGTAAATATTGCAGCTGTCACTCCGTATCTGCTGCATTGCCATCAGGTACATGCAAAGCTTTCCTGTACCAACTGGCTTTGAATAAAATGTTTTCCCTTTATGTAAAAGGAATTGTTTGCAGAGAACAGCCATGATGGGCTGAAATGAGACTAAAACTCTATTACTTCTAGTCCTCAGGTGTCCATATTTAACCTGAGTGGTTTCCTTCAGCAGAATCTTAGAACTCTATCTAAATATAAATTGGATATTTAAAGTGAGCCAAGATTTTAGTCTGTTCTGAGATTTGCCTCCGTTTTAGAAATGCTGATGTGAAACTTCTTCAGCTCAATCTAAATGCTTGGAAAAGCTGCATGTGACCCTTGGCATAATGGTAGAAGTGGCAGAGCACACTTTTACAGAGAAGGGTTTGAAGTTTCTAAAGGCACAATGGAGACATCTGTGGTATGCCCAGCAGCATGCTATTGAGAGAGAGGAACACAAAGACAGCTGAGGGGAAAGCTCAGAGGGGGAGATCTGGATTAGGGAGAGAACGTGGAGGCCAGTCTGGACTTGGCAGCAGTGGGTCCATTAAAATGATGTGACTTTGAAGTGGGAACCAGTAGGCTACAGAAGTGGTGAATAACATCGGGCTAGCAGAAAAAGTATGGAACTCAAGCAGATACACTTGTTTGGCCAGGAGGGAGCATGACTTGCCAATCAAAGGTGTGCTGTGATAAGGAAAAACATCATTGAGATTGGTCCTAGAGATAGAAGGAAAAACTGGTGTGTGGTAGAGGAGAACATCAGACCCAAGAGCAAGTTGTAGTGGCTGTGAAATTCCAGGGGGAGAAACAAGCTTTGGTCAGCCCTAACAGAGATGGTTTAGCAAGAAAGGGATCATTAGGCTGTCCTAAGTACATCTAAAACAAGTTGTCAGGTATGCTATGAGAAATTATCTTGCAGTTCTCTGAAGCCAAATGCAGTTCTTAAAGCAGACTCCAAACATAGGGGTATACCTTTTCAGGCTCTTTCTATTAGAAGGATGTAATAACTTATGACAGGAACAGTTTAACTACCAGCAGTTTGTAATGAGCACTGGCTGAAATGTTGTATCAAGCTTGGATGAAAGAAGGGGTAGGCCAAGGTGAGTGTTAGCATTCCAGCTATCTGGAGAAGCATGTAGACACAAAAATGCAGCTCGGAGATTTGAGGCCGCTTATGTGAAGGACACGCTGATCATGATGTGCTTGTGTTACAGAAAGCAAAGACTGTAAGGATTAATACTTTTTGCCATGCTTATTTTCAATGCTTTTCTATGAAAATACATCTCATGCAGGTCACTTAACGTTTACTTGGTGTCTCCTCAGTGAGGCAGCTCCGTGCTGTAGTCATATGGCTGAAATATTTCCTGATGTGGTGTTCGTGGGACGCTGACAGTGATGCATGTTGAAGGAGGGGGCAGAGGGTGAGCAAAAATCATTCTTCAAGCTTTTTCCCTTCACTAAAATGCAGAGTAGTGAAAAGCTATCAGTTGTGTTGTCTCGTGAGACATGTGTAATGTGAAAAGTACAGTGGTTACATTAATTAGTGAGGGCCATTTGCCTGTGGTATTTCAGTGACTTTACCAGTCAGCTGAAAAGAAAAATGGCGGGGTTTTGCAGTTCGTTGTGGGTCCAGTAAAACAAGCTTCATATTTGTTTGTTTTATTTAAAGATGAAATTAACCTGTACTGGTTAATTTGCTTTAAGTTGCCTCAAAGCAGACTGACTTTCTATACTGAATGTTTGAGGCGTTAATTTCTGAACTGTGACTGAGTATTGCTCCAAGTTGATAGGCTAAGCTGTAAAGTTTCACTTATGCAGACTCAGAGGTTGCAAATTGCTGCAAATTAAATCCACTGAATGTTACTGATGATGGGGAAAAACAGAGGGAGTAAAACTTATTTCATGGTTTTAGCCGTTCCAGCTAAATAAAGGAAGAATGAATTAGTTTGTTGTAACATCTGTACTCAACATAGAGGACGAGGAGTGGACCAGGTCAATCAGGAGACAAGGTGTCTTAGTGGCTTCTAAGAATCAAACCAATAAGCTGTTAGTGACAGCTGAAGGAGGAAGGTGCACACTTCCAGCAGCAAGCCCAGTGTCTGTTTGGTGGCTTACCTTTGTTCTGCCCTTACATTGAACACGTTACAGTGGGGCCTGCTGCCCTCCTGCTGCTCACAGGCATAGCAACGTGTGCTTCCCTGCCTGTGGACCAGGAGTGGCTGAAGGAAGAGGTGTGGCTCTTCATTGAAGGGTCACAGAGCTGGAAGCAGAAGTGAGAAGCTTCTGTCCTTAGACTGTGCTGTACTGCAGCTGTACCTTACTTTGGAGTGCCATAAACCATTAGGTTTGTAACTGTGCTTATGTCACTCTCTAGATGGAGTAATGTTAAAATAATGTTTTCCTACAGTCCCGTTTCTTTTGTTAGGTTATAAAGGTCGCTGCCTGTATGACCTTGTAGAGTTTTCATCTGCTTTCATCTCTGAATTTGCAGTGGGGCAGTGGAATTAGAATTCTGACAGTGTCTGAGTTCATTTCTGATCACTGATGTTATTGATATATCTTGAGTAAAATGTAGCTCGTGCTAATTTAACAAATCAGGTTAAATGCAAGCTTCTAATACAAGCAGTTAATTAGGATGTACTGAATACTGGCTTTTTAGGTCCGAATCCTCATATTTCATCTTTTGTATATCAGTTTTTTATTTGGAGCAGTGCAGGCCGAGCAGTTCAGTCACTCCTGAGGACAAAACAAAGTTCTTGTCCAACCTTACATGTTTTCATTGCTGTTTGAAGTTACTAATTTAGTTTAGGGCAGTGCTTAATTCTCACAGCTGTT
Source organism: Pavo muticus (assembly GCA_016647715.1). Lineage (NCBI taxonomy): Eukaryota > Metazoa > Chordata > Aves > Galliformes > Phasianidae > Pavo > Pavo muticus. The sequence continues at coordinate 1,527,985 of JACDJE010000216.1, forward strand.
CTTCTAAATGCATGCTGTAACTTAGTCTCATCATAAACAAGTCTGTTGGTGTGTTCTTTTAGTGGGGGAAGGGGACCACCTTTCAGCAGCTTATGTTATTAGATTCAGGGAAGAGTGCCTGTACCTAAGCTCTCTGAAGCCGCCAGGAATGTCTGTTTGCTTTGCTGAGAGGGGTGTAACTTGTTTTCTTTGTTAAAATTAAGCTATTGCATGCTTTGCATGCTTGTAAGTCTCAGCAGGGAGATGCTGCAGGCCTCTTGGATGCCTTCAGTTCCTAATACTAGTGGGCACATCAGTCTCTGTTCAGAAGTTAGATACAGAGAAGATGATACTGCTCACCTCTTCTGTTTATAGGGAATCTACCAGGTCATATTCCTGCATTTAAGCAGGACTTCCCAGAGGTGGGCCTCAGAAGCTGTTATCTAGTTCACAGAATGAGAAGTGTGGAGGATTTTTTCCAGGATTACTGTGATTTGAGTGAGCTACTTAGCTTTTTCCCCTTTACTTCTAGTGGCACACCTCTTTGGAAGTCATTCCATGAGGATGTTGCTTTAATGCTTCAAAGTTACTTAGCAGTGTTAATACATGAGGTGCTCGTAGCTGGAGTATTCTAGCCTTCATTTGTTTAGATGATGACTGTGGTATTCATTCAACTGTGCAGCAGGTTTGAGTGGAAAGTTAAGTGGGATTGTAAGGTTGAACTGGATTGTTCTATAAACAGAAGTAAATGGAATTGCTGTCTGAATGATCAGTTTAGGTCTTTTCTTGCATAACCAGAAATAGCCATGCACCTTTCGTCTATACTGAAGAAGCAAGAAGCTTAAATAAGTCTAAATATTTATAGTGATTGCAGTTAAAAAGTGATCCTGAATGCAGATTGAGCTTTCTGAGAGACCTTTCAAAACATCTTTTGCACGTGTGCATGCACGTGTGTGTTCTGTGTAGGTGGTATCACTGGATCCACGCGTAACACTGGTATTGTCAGGGTGAAGGTATTCTCCTACTGCTGGTACAGGAGGATGTAGAACAGTTGGAGGCCCTTAATGTGGATTCTTTATGCTGAGAAAGATTGCTCCCAGGTATCTTTACTGCTCCAATACAGTGGTTACAGAAATGCTAATGAGTAAAAGTTCAGTTTAAGCTAATATTTGTAAAGCAGGTTTTTATACCCCAGCTTATGAAGAGGAGTAACTGCACACAGTTAAAAATGGGTTTTTGGCAGCACATTGGTAATTACACGTAAAAGCATGTCCTTGAACGTGGGTTTCCTTCAAATAAATAGTAGGTGCTGTGTTTGACAAAGATGCCTGCTAGTTTGCTTTTGATTGTTGTAAGATTTAAACTTGCTGTTGGTGATGTAACATTCTGTTTGTCTCCTTGTACAGGCTTAACTCTATTGCCAGGATTTCTGAACAATATCTGTGTTGCCTTGCTTCCTTTGCTCACTGTGAAGCAGCACAGACTGCTGGTCGGTGTACCCAGCAGCAGAGCAGGGAGCAGCAGAGCAGTGAGCAGCAGAGCAGTGAGCCTGCTTATCAGCAGCATTTTCTAGCTCAGTTGAGCGCTTCACCAGTACTACTTTGTAGCTTCTAGTCACCTTTACACAAAGCTTGCTCCTGTTAGTCTACAGAGAAACACCTCTGTGTAAGTTGAAGGAAACCAGTGGGATGCTTGTTATGTCCTCTGTGGAAAAGATAGAAAAAAATAGAAATAAAGAAAATTTGGAGATTAAATTTCTGTGCATAAATGTGCAGACATACACGTGCAATGAACTACATGTGAACCTGAGAGATGTGTCATCTTGGCCACCATTCACATGTGGTGTTTCTAACAACTTCTGAAAGGAAACAGCAGCTAATGAGAACACTGTGATTCATAAAGCTCATCAGGTTTGTACCTTTTTCATCTTCCTTTTTAATGCTGCAAGCACACTTTATTTGGCCTCAACATTCTGAAGTGTTACTGGTTAATTGGAGCTCTTCCAAGTTTTTAAAGTGCGTTACAAGGTGAATGTGCCTCAACAGATCTGTCACAGAGTTGTGTAGGATGGGTCTGACTCTGATGTTGCCCAGGAAGCCATGCAAAAAAATGCTGTAAGTTGTAGTATGGAATGATTGGACTTGTTTTTATCTGAATTCTGCAGCTGTCTCTAGGTAAGTGGTCATTGATATTAGCAGGATCCAAGAAATAGCTGGAGATACTCACACTGGAGCTGGATGTCATTGAGGATCTTTGTCTTCTGACTTTGAGTTTCTGATATCCTTTTGCTCTAGAGTTAATGCAGAGTGAATGCATAGTAAATTACTGGGTAAGGAAGGCTTCTTTTCAAAGCTGGTATTTTATATGGTGTCTTTTTTTTCCTGTGGTTGTATGAAATAGTTGGCTGTTTTAATCTGTAATGAATATTCTACTTGTGTTCCATCAGTCCTTCAGACTCGTGCTCTTACATTGTGATGCTGTGGGCACTTCCTGCTTGTTTCCTTGTTGCTAAAGGAACAAAGGAAATCAGTCTGAAAACTTCTGGCAGGTATTCAGGACTTCATCAAAGTAAACGGGCATTGAGATGGGATGTTACATCTTTGCAAAAAGATTCTTTGAACTCTCAGTGATCATTCTGAGGGATGAGGGGTTTAGACAAGCGGTCCTACAGAGAAACATGTGTGTGTAGCAGGAAGTAAAATGAGATGGACGTTTTTTATGGACAGTGTATGGACGCTCCTCCTTCAGTCAGTGCAGGCTAAGATCTTAAAAATGTGAATGGTTCAGTGTTTTACAGGGTTGCCTTAACAAGAAAAATGAGATGCTTCTGTCTGAGTTCTAGAAGTGGTGGCAAAGAGAAACTGGTTGCTGCAAGAAAGTGCTAAGGCAAGTTTTAGCAAATACTTGTCTTTTGAATTCCGAGCACAAATACGAATTAAAAGTTGGGAGCAGTTCTATTGAGCATCTGCATTACTCCCATGTTGTACACGGAGGAGCTGAGGTGCAAAGCAACATCGGTAAAGTCTCATGCAGAGAATCTGTGGTGGAGTCGAGGAGGTTTGGGAGAGATACCCAATTCTGCAGCCTAATATTGAAACGAGTTCTTGGGATTCTGTGTGAATGATGTCCATAAAGCACTGAGGAGTGCTGCCCTGCTCTAAACTTCAGGTTCAGTGTGCTTTTATCTGGTTACCAGCAGTTCCATTTGCAATGTTTCAGACTGTACTGTTGCATTATTTATCAGCTGATTTCTCGAGGGTCAGCTGGAGCAGCCAGTTTCAGCTGGGTTCAGAAATTCTTTCAGAATCTCACTAATGTTAAGTGGCACAAAGTAGAAAAGCTCTGTAGTCTACTACCAAATAATACATAGTAAAGTTAAGCAATAAAGCCAGAGTGCAAGTATTAATGTAATAATGAAAAACTGCAGGTAACCTGAAGGGCTCAGTCTCACAAGAAGCATCTTGCAGATTCAGGTTGTTTCCTGACTCTTGTTCCAGTCCTTCACTGCTTATTCTCTTTGCCCTTTTCATCCTCTCTGGTTCAAAATCAATCATGCAACTTCTTATTTTATAACTATTAATAAGAAAACAAATGCCTTTTGTAGTTCTTGCATAATAGAAATGAAGTGGCAATGTATACCAGCTGTCAATTTCTTTTTCTTGTTAAATGCTAGTATTACTAATAATTGGATAATTACGTAGGAGTTTTCTTTTTGGCTCATGTCCATAATGGGTAGCACAGGCAGAAGATTCTCAGCCGTGGCATTGTGGAGCGGAACGTACAGGCAATTCATCGTTTCACTGAGCTCTTGTAAACAAGGTCAGCTCAGCAGGCGTTCATGAAGTCTCTTATGAAATGTGATGCTGTCTTCATTATCCTTTCGAAGGGTTTGCTGTGGGAGCAAAGCAGCAGGCAGGATTTCTCTGCCATGCTGTGTAAGTATTACAGTATTTCTCAGGACTTGCAAGACCCAAGGATTAAGACACATTTCAAAGGAAACAAACAGAAAACAACAGGACCTGTAGTCTTCTCTTTCTTAACTGTATGTTATTTTAATCTTAAAGCTGTTCCTTTGCCTGAGTTTAGTCAGTCATTCACTGAGTCTAGACTAACAATTACTTTTAATTTAGTGCCTGATTCATTGCTTTTAAGCTAATATTAAGTAATTTTTCCTGTTATTCGCACCCAGAAACATGTGGGAGGCCCCAAACCTACATATTGGGCCCCACACATGAGAAACATTGAATATTTTACTCCATTTTGGGTGCGAACAAAAGACTTCAGTTACCTGCTTACTACTTGTCAGGCTTGTAAGCATGCCTGCAGGATACAAATGGCAGTGCAAAGTAAGGAGCACTTGGTACCCAGGCGTGAAGCAGCATGCTGATGGGATGGATGCCAGCGTTTGTTTGCCCGGGGGATTGAAATGCCTTGCTCCCATGGATGGGTGTGGAAGGGAGGGCTGGAGCTCGCAGGGCAGGGCAGTGACCTGTTCAGGGATCACTGAGGAATCTTTCCTGCTGGAGACCAGCCTGTACCCTGGCAACAGTGTCCCCAAGGAGAATGTGCTCTAGGCTCTCCTGTCCCTGGCTCCTCCCAAATGGAGAAAAAGATTAAGTTAATGGCTTTAGCTGGAGTCTTACATGGAAATTTCAACATCCAATGGGATTGTGTCACTGGGGAGATTTTTCCCAATAGAAAGGTATAAAAGGTCTGTTACCAGGTGATTTGAAAATAGATCTTAGTAAAATTCTCTAAACATTTTACCAGCTAATGTGGCTACCAAGAGCCATGACGTTAACTGTGAAATGGATAGCTTCTGTGTGAGCATGGGGCCCAGGTGTCTGTAGCAGGGCTGCTGGTGCAAGGCCCTGTCTGTGCATATTTCTAAGACTGCATCAAGGCACTTGTTATGGGAAACACATTTAGAATCAAAGAATGGCCTGGGTTGAAAAGGACCACAATGACCATCTAGTTTCAACCCCCTGCTATGTGGAGGGTCGCCAACCACCAGACCAGGCTGCCCAGAGCCACATCCAGCCTGGCCTTGAATGCCTCCAGGGGCATCCACAGCCTCCTTGGGCAACCTGTTCCAGTGCGTCACCACCCTCTGGGTGAAAAACTTCCTCCTAATATCTAAACTAAACCTCCCCTGTCTCAGTTTAAAACCATTCCCCCTTGTCCTATCTCTATCCACCCTCATAAACAGCCATTCCCCTTCCTGTTTATATGCTCCCTTCAAGTAATGGAAGGCTGCAATGAGGTCTACCTGGAGCCTTGTCTTCTCCAAGTTGAACAATCCCAGTTCCCTCAACCTTTCCTTATAGGAGAACATTTGCCTTACTCTTCTTCATTGTCTGCTCAGGATACTGGCACGGGCTGTTGAGATGTGGGATACGTGACCAAAGATGCATTTTCTCAGTCTTAGCTCAGTATGTGTTGTCCAAGGCAGTATCTTTTTAGAAGAAAAGGAGCAGAAGTGGCAGAGCACAGAAAGCAGTCAGTGCGCAGTGCCTCTGGTTAATGGCAGTCTATTCCAGGATAGCAAATGGTTTGTTTGCAGCTGTGGTTTCCCTGGTAGGCGGTTGCTTGTTGCTGGCCTTAGAAAAATCCTCAAAGGACAAAGTAGGAAAGGACAGAGAATTTATAGTAGTTTGAATAATGCATTGATGTCAAAGTATATCTGATATGTAGGGAGTATTAATTTTTAACAGCTGCCGGTAGGTAGAAATAAGTTCTCTGATCTATACCTCCTAAAATGTAATCCAGAATTGTCGTGTTCAGCTGGTCACAAGATTAGGTAAATCTGCAAGTGAGAGTTAGCAGCAGTGAAATGAACACGAGCAGAGGTGACACAGGCTTGCCCGAGGGTAGAACATGCAGTCCATTTCAAGTTCATGTTGATGACACTTGTTTAGAGCATAGTGATTGGTAACCCCTTTCTCTCTGCTTCCCTGCTGTGAAAGTGGATCACAGTGTAACATGCCAGTGGCTTTTGGAGCTAATCTCAAGGCCTTATCTAAATACAGGAGTCTTAACTGGAAGAGCTGTGCTGTGTGTTTCTCCTCAGCAGGCAACATAACGTGTCCCTCGGATCACTGCAATACTGTCATCCCTGTCTATAGCAAACTGCACCTTAAAAAAGATGAGTGACTAAAAGAAATGGCTATATATTTAAAGAAAGCAGGATGATAGTAACATAAGCCTATTATCTTTTTTTTTTTAAATCAAGCTTTTGTTTTAATAACTAGCATTTGAAGAAAAATTTGCTGCACTTAGATTAATTTGTACAGCACCACTGCTGTAGGCAGTATTTCAGACTGGACCTTGTGAGTGTGCTCCCCGTGAAGGGAACAGGATTGTTGGCAGAATAAGCAGAGTGACCTGTAAGCTTTGGAGTTCAGTTGGATGGAGTTCACTCAGAGGAAGGCGGAAGATGAAGAATTCTGATAAATGCTGATGCAAAAGAAGATGTTAGTTCAGGTTCTATAAGCAGGGCCAAGAAGGAGTGAGGCAGGGGAGTCAAGGAGCAGATGATGGTTTCAGTTCTTTGATTCTCTCACTCTGCAGTAGGAGTGGTGGTTAGCCCAGTTGGCACTGAAATTCTTTGCCGTCCACGTTGCTCTGTCTCCTCTACAGTTTGACAGCCAACAAGAAGTTTCTCTTCTGGCAATCTGAGCAGAAGTTCTGGTTAAGTTTTTTAACTTTTTAAGAAAAGTAAAAAGAACCACAGCAAACTCCTGGGAGAAAGCTGTAATTTAAGTTATATGAAGAGAGGTATTGCTCTAGCAAAGAAGTTGTTAGTATATTTTATGTTTGAAGTTAGTTGGTGAATCAAGTAACTCTCTTCATAGAGAAGAGCAACAGTCTGCTTGTGAGGGTTGTCTTCAGGCACACTGGTACTGCATCATTCACTGACAGCCTAGTGGTTGCATCTTATCTGGCTGCATTGCTACCTAAGGATTGCTGTGGCAGTACGTGGCCTTTCTTCAGCCCTTGGTCCAAACCTGCTATGGAGAAATTGAACCCTCAAATAAAAAGTCTCCAGCCTTGTGTACTGCAGGGAGAATTAGCACTGTTACAGGAATGCCAAAACCCAAAGGAAGGCAAAACCTCTGACTTTCCTTTTAAAGCTCTCATATGATTTTGCCCGCTCTCCTGATTTTTCTGGCATTTGATTAATAAATGTGACTGTGTAGGATTATTGCTAATATATAGTGAGAAGAGGATAGTAAGAGTCTTATGAATAGTTTCCAGCTGTTTCTTGATCTGTGCTTTGTCTGTTCAGGTTCACTGCACAGTCTGTTCCAAACTTCATCAGATAACTAGTTCTAATTAGGAACATGACTGTGCAGATAATGCCAAGATATGTTCAAATCTTATTATACTGGGTGTCGACGTTTACGGGCTGGTTCGGCCCGGTTCCGTGACCGGCGGGGCGGAGGGATTTCGCACAATCTGCGCCTCTGGGAAAGGGAAACAGGGGACCCCAAAATAATTAAAAAGAGTGGCAACGATCTGAGGAGAAACAAACTAATTTACTAAATATAATATCGGGATGCAAGATAACGCACTATAATACAATATAACTAGAATTGAAGCTAATAAATCAAATATAATGAGAGAGAGATTGTCTGAAAGCTGGGTAGGCCTCACCAAAACGCTGAGGTGAGATGCGCAGTCCGGTTGAGCAGCAGGCAGAGAGCCTGACGAAGAAGAGCCTGTCAGATGACCTACCAAGGCCTTATATCTGTTCCCCCTGAGCAGAATGATAACAGCACAGCAAACAGGCTTCTGGGGAACGTAGTTGTTCTTCTCTTCTGGGACAGGTACCCGGAACACTTTAACTCCTAGTGCACTACATGATGTTATGATGTGGAATGCTGATAACCAAAAATCATCAAACCATGACACTGGGTCTGATTAGAACAATACTAGTGACAAATAAGAACAAGCAGATCCTGAAACCATGTTCATAGGAACTGCTTCAGCTCAATTCTGAACTGTGTTGTGATGTGTTGAGCCAGAGCTATGCCTGAACATAAAGAAGGCCCCCAGATCATTTAACCTTACAGAAAAGTTAAATGCAGTGTGGTGTGTGTAGCTCGTGAACCAGTGAAGCATGGCGGGAAATATCAACTGCTTCATAATCGGAGGTTCTCCAAAGTGGGACAGATCTCGTGTTGCTTCACTTCCTTCATCCATACAGTACTCCTCTTTATTTATTTCCTGCGCTCTTTATTTGGTCTGTAGGATTTTAGTGTTGGGAAATGCACAGAAGTATATTTAGGTTGTGGTTTGTGTGGTGTTTCTCTTCCTGTACTGCATACAAATCTCCCGATGTATCTAATTGAAATTATGATATTTAAACTGTGTCCAATAGAACAATACATAGAGGTGCTGGAGGAGGGTTTGGAGCATCAGAATTAATGTGTAGAGATGAGACACAAACTGCCTTTGCTAGGAACAAATTAAAAGCAGCATGAGTAATTACAAATTGTGGCTGATGTAGAAGATTAGGTAGATTGAGTCAACTAACCTCAGACTTGTTCCTTAGACCTGCCAGATGCTAAAGGCATCTTTGTCCAAAAAACCAGTTTCCAGTCATGATTTTTATCAGGCGCTTGTGCAGTTAGTGTCATACTGAGGGGTTGCTGGCAGCAATAACACAAATGGACAACTTACGGATTTTTCCCTCCGGGTCTGCTTGCTTGTATGACTTCTGAACAAATGGTTTTCAGGAAGCAAAACTGGGTGTATTTGAGATTGGCAAGGCCTTTGGTACTCAGCACATCCTTTTAGCCTCTCCTTCAGAGCTCTGTAGGATTTAAGTGGTGCCAAGAAACCATTTTCCGGTTGACTTGACGTGTACAGTATAGTTACTGTCAGGAAAGTTTTCGATGCGTAGGCTTAGTTTTCTGCTGTATCTTTGCAGAAGGGGCACTGTGAGCTGCTGTTCACTTCATTCCTCCAAATGTATTTACAGTTTCCAGAGCTTAATACTGACATTATCACTCATTTTGGACTCATCATTCAGAGCTTCCCTGCAGTCGTGAGTTTCCCTGATTTTTCGGTCATACCTACAACATTAGAGACTGCCACTCGTTTAATGGTTAACGTGTGGCATCAATGTCAAATTAAAGACTCAAATTTACGTATGAAAAATAATGACTTTTGGTAATTAAACGTTAGAACACAAGGTATTGGTGGTGCTTTTGGATTTGAGATCATTAAGAGGAAGGAAAAAATAAGTTGAACTGATAGTTGGACATGTGAAAACTAATGGGAGATGATTTTAACTTCAGGTGTATGTACTTACTCTGTAGATGTCTGCTCATGCCTGCTCCTCAGTATTTGGTGATATTAGGTGGTGTTAAATGCAAAGCAATAAAACACTGTGATGTGCCTGAAGGACTTGAATGGAATTTAATGTGGGCAGTTACTCAAACGTGGAAAACAAAATTACTTATCAATATCCAGCTTACATTGTCCCTATGCAAAACTGCTTCCATGCTTCTGCTGTCTTCCCTCAATGCACTTCTAAAGTCTTTGGAATTCCAGAATTCTGTGACTGGGAGGGGAATGAGACAGCAATGTTTGTGATCCATCTAGTGTATTTGTGTGCTGAGCATAAGAGTGGGGGTGGACAGGCTGTGAGCGCTGTCTCTAAGAATACCTGCAGTGAGAACATGCATACAGACAACACCTCAAATGACTCCAGCTGCTGCTGTGTAATTCCATACTTGAGTAGGAGGCTTGTGGACTGATTTAGGCTGAAAGTGCACGCCAAGAGCAGTTTCCAACACTGATGCAAAAGGATGGCTGCACAGACAAGGGTCATCACATGAATATTAGCAATAGGCTAATAATATTAGTTTGAGGAAAGCATCTAATATCCAGACCTGTTGATAGTAAATGAGGATATTTTGTCAGGATCAGAAGAGAGATTCTAATATTGCTATAGTAAATGAATGGTAAGTGGGTTGGGAGCTGTAGTGAGTGTACTTTTGTGAGCTTTTCAAGATAGGTGCCACATTGCTGCAGAAAAGAATAGGGTGTAAACAGGCCTGAACTGATAAACTGCCAGGAAAGTGTTTAGCTTCAAACTCTGCCAGTGCTGCAGTGAACTTAGGCGCAAGTCTGGAATGATGAAGAAGGTGACTGAAACATTCCTGAGGAACAAAGGCATCTTTGTCTAGTTACTTAAATTATAGGATAATTATGTTGATGATAGCCCTCAATCTTGGTTACCAAAAATCTTATTTATCTGTTTTACGAAGCATGGACTAAGTCTATCATGATATGTGTATTCTGCTGAAGAACAAAGTAGTCTAGAGACAGTGATACGGCTCCCTGTTGTACTATGGCCTGCATCACAGAAATGAAGGTATCCAGGGTCCTATTCAGCTGTGCACTCTCAAACACATGGCAGAGGAGTTGGAACTAGATGAACTTGAAAGTCCATTCCAACCCAAGCCATTCTATGAAATCATGCACTACTGTTCTGCCTTTGTCAAGCTTGTATAAGTTGCCTTATCTCAGGCTGAAAAAAGAACGTTCTGCCTGACCAGCTAGGCAATGTTCCTCTCCTAGGTCTTCCTATCGTAGAGTTTGTCCTGAGAATTGCAATAATTTTTAGCATTTGCTGCTGAAGTGTTACTTCTTTCTTTAGAAGTTACACTTCCTCAGTCACTAGCACTGGAAAAAAGGAAAACCAAACCAAAAAGTAGCTTTATGTAGAATGCAGTGCTCTTCTGCCATTCTGGGTGCCATCAGTCCTGCTAGTCACAACTTCTGACAACTGAACTGTTTATGAAGAGGTGGTTTTATCCTGTGCCTTAAGCCTAGAAATGCTAGGCAAAATCACTGAAAGATAGCAGTGAGATTAAACTGTACAATGAAAGTGTGTGTCAAATAGAATATAGATCCTTTAAATGTCCACGCTATTTTGTTGCTGTAAGTAGACTATAGTTAGTATTATATATTGAAACTAAAATAAAGATATTTCGTATTTTAAGTCAGTAATACTGGGGGAAGTATGTAAATATTCTTTTCAGCTAAATATACTGGTGGGAGCAATGGTAAAGCTCACAGGGTGAGTTTTACATCCAGAAACTGAAAACCTAATTCAGCTGGAGGATGAAACTGGGTTTTCCGGTGCCGGTATCGATGACGAAATGATATTTCTTCATGTTACTGGACTCGAGCTGTCACCAAAGCTTTGCTAGATGGGATTTCTGATGCAATAAAAATAATGAACAACGAACCTTTGCTTGTGGTCCTCACATCAGTGAGAGAATTGAACTGGATGCAGCCTGAGATTTTTCCATTTTAACTTGGTGAATGTGGCAGAATTCTTCTCACTGTTTTGTTTTTCTTGCTTTGGAGACTTGCTGTTCACAAATGTAGTGCAGTAAGTGCTGAGTTCATCTGTCTTCTATATCTATACTCGGGGAAAAAATGTTTCTGCCACCTCTACAGACATGAAGCAACCTGGATATTCCTTGGCTAGATCTCCTGAACTTCAGGAGTCACCTCCAGACTAATATTCTGTGCCTCAGGAGTTATCTCCATAGCTGAACTAAAGCGATGATGCAGAAGGCTACATGTCATAGAATCATAGAATTGCTCAGGTTGGAAAACACCTTAAAGATCATTGAGTCCAACCACAACCTAACCATACTACCCTAACTCTAACAACCCTCCGCTAAGTCATGCCCCTGAGCACCACATCCAAAGGGTTTTAAACACATCCAGGGATGGTGACTCAACCACCTCCCTGGGCAGCCCATTCCAGTGCTTAACAACCCTTTCTGTAAAGAAGTATTTACTGATATCCAACCTAAACTTACCCTGGTGCAACTGGAGGCCATTTCCCCTTGTCCTGTCACCAGTGAGAAGAGACCAACCCTGCTCTGCTGCAGTTACCTTTCAGGTATTGGAAGAGCAATAAGGTCTCCCCTCAGCCTCCTCTTCCCCAGACTGAACAGCCCCAGTTCCTTCAGTCTCTCCTCGTAGGGCATATTCTCCAAGCCCTTCACAAGCCTTGTTGCCCTTCTTTGGACCTGCTATTTTGAGTGGCTTTTAAATGGCCATTGCTGTGGTCACAGTATTTTCAGCTGTGTAACTGTCGGGGTGTGGAATTGATGTGTGTTTGGAGGATTTGATTCTCCTGTGGTTTAAAAGGGCTCTTTTTTTTTTGCTTATTTTAAATTCATCCCTGTTTATATGCAGTATAGGCTTTGTAGTTCAGTGTTTTCACACTAGATGTCAATCTTCCTGCATATGTAGAGGTTGCTGTGTATTTTGCCTTCTAGATACTTCTTTCACCTGGACTAGCAGAATCCTGTTTCCCACCTACTCTGCAGAGAACTGGCATCATGAGAAAAATAACGAACGTAAATCTTTAATTCCTTTTGGTGGCTCACATTGAAGACAATTTCTCCAAAGTAAGGCGTGGCAGTTTTGGGATTGCCTTGTGCAATTACAGTCTTTGATTTCCACAAAGCTGATTGACAGCTTCACTAGAAATAGAAATTTCAGCAACCTAAAAGTGGGAGTTGGGAAGGTTTAGGCGGTAGTACCTTCCTAGCTTCTATGAACAGCAGAAGACATTTAATATTCATTATTGTTAGCTGGTTCTTGCTACTTGAACACTGTGTGTGATGAGCTTGGTAAAATGGCTTAATGTCTGTGTGAATAGTGTTTTGTTGTTTGAATAAAACTTCCTAGAAAAACAAATCGATTTCCCCATAAACTGAGGCTGCAGAAATATAAATGCAGGCCAGAGGGGATGGTAGCTGTGTGCTTGTGTCAGCTCTCCTCCGCTCTGCTTGCTCTGTTCTTTTAGCAGGCAGGGCAGTGTGTTGAGGGATGTAAGAGGAGCAAGGCTGAACTTAGTAGGAGCACTCACTGTAACACTGAGTATGAAGGGAAATATCGAGTACAAAAGCTTTAAGTCTGAAAGCATCAATTCTAAACATACATCCATTTAATCTCATCTGCTGTCTTATATAGGAATGTATATTATATAAAAGTACAGAACTTGTTTCAGGGCTTATTTCTTAGTTGCTTTTCCCTGTCCTTTTCCAAATGTCATTCTTGCAAGGTCTTATTGAATTAAGATGTTTTGGTTCTCATGCTACAAGGATGTTCTACCTGAATGCTGGGGAAGGACAGTACTTTTGGGATGCTCTCTCCCTGTGAGGCAGGCAGGTACTCTAATAGGAGTGTCTGCCCGTTGCACTCACTGAGCTCTCTGTAGGCAGAGTCCTACTGAGCTGTCTGCAGCTTTGTATGCCTAGAATGAAAGTGTATCGGTTTCCTGACTCTCAGGACCAGTCTGTTACCCTCTTTCATACTCAGAGCAGAAAGGAAGAACTTCCTTTCTGGCACTTCCACAGAAACACTGAGCAGGTCTCTGAGGACAGTGGGACAAACTGAAGTAGGCTCTGCATGTTAGACTTGTGTCAGCCAGTACTTGGGAATCTTTGCCTAAGCTGCTCTGTTCACCTACAGCCTAAGGAGGTACGTAAGGTACTTTGCACATCTGCACCTGACCTTCAGTTGTTCTTAGTTTCTAGATCAGGTGGTGTTCCCCAAGGATTCAGAAATCTTAGCTTCGTATAGGTGGGATTGAACTCCGAAGTTCCTCATATGGGTGTGCATTTGTAGTCTGTCAGAACAAAAAGGTTACTTGGAGCTGAAGGAATCCTTTGAGGTGTACGACCTACATGTGCATTCAGCATCCAGAGCTCCAGCACCCTTTTTTGAAGTTCAGTGCATTTTTGAGTCAGTAGTTGAAAGCAATGTAAAGAGCTGCCTGTCCATCTTATGTTGCTGCTGCAAAGCATCAGCCGAACTACCAAAGGCCTCTGTAGGCATGGTTAGAGAAAAAACAACTCAGAACTCAAGCAGGGAAACGTGAGTCATGGTGAACAGTATGTCTAAAGTAGTGTGGAGTTTTCTTTTTAAAAGAAGATTGAAAGCTCAAAAAGTTCAGTTCAAAACAAACAACCGCATGCATTTCTGAATCATAAAATCATAGAATCACAAGGTTGGAAAGGACCTGCAAGATCATCTAGTCCAACCGTCCTCCCATCCCCATTGCTACCACAAGCACCAAACCAGATCTCGTAGGTCCTCATCCAGACGCCTCTTGAGCACTGCCAGGGACGGCGACTCCACCACCTCCCTGGGCAGCCATTGCAGTGCCTGACCACACTCTGAGAGAAAAAGTTTTTCCCATGTCTAACCTAAACCTCCTCTGGTACAACTTGCGGCCATTGCCTCAGGTCCTGTTTGTTGCCTGGGAGAAGAGGCCAAACCCCTCCTCATCACAACCTCCCTTCAGGAAGCTGTAGAGTGCAATGAGGTCTGCCCTGAGCCTCCTCCAGACTGAACAATCCCAGCTCCCTCAGCCGCTCCTCATAAGCCCTGTGCTCCAGACCCCTCACCAGTTTTGTTGCCTTTCTCTGGACTCGTTCCAGGGCCTCAATGTCTATCTTGTAGTGAGGGGCCCAAAACTGAACACAGTACTCAAGGTGCGGCCTCACCAGTGCTGAGTACAGGGGGATGATCACCTCCCTGCTCCTGATGGCCACACTATTTCTAATGCAGGCCAGGAAGTGTAAAATAAAGAAGATATAATCCACTTAAAAAAAAAGATTGCTTCAGAATGAGACAGAACTTTGACCCTTGTGTTATTGGTGCTACCTGAATTCACGATGCCTGTGAACACTGTTGTAGTGGGGCCAGACTTGCATCTCTTCCTCGGTGAATTTAGTATGAACTCCTGCAGAATTTGGGATAGACAAATACTGCAAAGTTGCCTTAAGTTCTGAGAAACTTGTTTGGAGCTTTTAGGTTCTAAAGAATTTTCTTGCAGGAATGCAGCATTTAAATGAGGAGGAGGAACAATGTGCTATCTAGACATCACAGTAAGAAGAGCTGCCTCAAATGCGTCATGCTATGCAGAAGTCAGGTCTTCAGCGCCAGCTCTTCTGCTCTGCAAACCTGCACTTCCTGCTGTGCTCCTGGCCAACGTAGCTGTACCAATATTGTGTCTAGTTAATCTGTTGCTCAAGTACTTCTCTAAAAAGTATTTTTCCTCTTGGCCTTGCAGAAACAGTAAGAGAATTGGAAAACTTCTAAGGCTGGCAGCAGTAGCACAGATATCTAGGGAAAAAAAGACGCAGAAGTTTCTGCCTTAAGTGTAACAATGGGACATAAATGGAAGCAGTAATTGCTGTGGGTGCCACTGGCAGAATTCAGGGAGTTACACTGAGGGGTCTGGGCAAGTAACAGTGGTTGTCACAGTTTTGATTCTTGGCTTTGTTAGCCTCTCTCATTGTGTTATCTCCAGATTTGTGGCAGATCTCTGCTTTTTTTCTTAAGAAAATAAGTGTTACATTTTTAGATACTGCTAAAATATTGATCTAATAACTTGCAGAACTTTTTTAAGACAAAGGTAAGTATGATTCAGTATAATGCTGCTATCCTTTGTCATCTGTGCCAGCTTGATCTTGGCCAGCTTCCAAAACTAGATCTACCTCTTTGACAAATAGCTGTGGAGGAAGGAGCAGGAAGGCCTGTTCCGTGGCCTGGAGCACTGGCTGGCATCGCTGAAGCACTGTGTGCTGTGGCTCTCTGGCTGAGCTGGCTGAGGCACATCCCAGCCTAAACCCCAGTGCCTGAAAAATATTTTATACTCTGGCAGTGTTTAAAACACATTTTCATCAGCATCTGAGTGAGATGAACTGTGCCTTAGCTGGAAATAGTCAAACAAATTGTTTCCACCGTGAGAATGTCTCACGTTATACTTTGTCAGACTAAAGTATCCCCATGACAGTAATTCTGTTCTTGATGTCCTGCAGGAGTCTCGTTATGGTTGGGGCACATTAGCAGTGGTTTCCCGACATAGGTAAGATTCTTCTTAAAGAAACATGATATTCTTTTCTACATGTCTCTTCCTATTTAGATCAGAGTTAACATTGCCACGTCTGAATGAATGCGATTTTACTTGTGTACTTTGTTTAATGTTATTTCTGATTGTGTGTCAGGCAGCTACATTGATTGCTTAATTCCTCAAGCTTTCAGTGCTTTCTCTGAGGCAAAATAAAATCACTTGTGATGTTTTTTGTAATTATCAGTACCTTATTTTTACTGTAATTTTTTGACACCTTCCTTACCTGTAAAAGTAAACCAGTAGAAGATTAAGAATTCTAAACAGTGTAGAAGTATCAAAGCTAATCAGAGTCTCTAATGATTTAGATATCTGGTGTTTTATTGTTTAAAAAGTTACATAGTACATTCAACATGACAGTAAAACAGAACACAGGCAGAGTATTGTGACCATTTAAATGGGCTTCTTGTTTACACTGCGTCATCTCTGGTGTAACAGAAATGTGCAGCTCTATCTGGATTTGCAGTGTCTTCATCATGGCAGTGGGTTGTGGCTGGGCGGTCACTGCTGCCCGAGTAAGTATACGTAGCAATACACGTGGGGCTTCCTCTTATTTCCACATCTCTGCTCCTTGGCGAAGTCACCTCAAAGCAGAATGCTTCATGCTCTAATGCTCAAAATAGAGCCAGGGGGTTCCTGGAAATGCAGCAAGGACTCCAATAAAGTTTTGTCAGTTCTGCCCAATCCCAGTTTTTATTTATGGGGTTGTTCTGAGGAGGAGAAAAGTGGTTAGGAGATGGTGACTAGTTCCAGTGTCTGAAGTGATCACAGCATCCATCAGCTGTTGCACTGACACAGTGAGCAGCCTTAAATCAGTGTGATTCTACCTTCTCAGTCTGGAAAGCAGATTTCTGCTGTCATGGACAGTGAAGGTATTGCCTGGTTCTTTGTGTGTGACCATGTGCTGACACACTGGAGCTTCCAGTCCTCCTTTCTGTGGCATTAACTCATTAGAGGCAATGTTGGGAAAAGTGTGTGTAGGGCAAGATGTGGCCCACTGCCATACGTGCGTGTGTGATGAACCTTGGTTGTGATTGTAATGTAATGTCAGGTAGCTTATTCACAAATTACTTAAGAATTTTGAGTATGCAGGGACATGAATTTCTGCTTCTTCATGAAATTAATTACAGATGAAAAGTGACGTGAACCTGAATTCCTCTGATGAGGGGTCTCGGCGAGAGAGGAGTGTGGACGGGAAGGACGGGTTCATGGGATCCTTGGCTGTAAAAAGAAGAATTCCCAGGCAATGAATGTCCCATGTGAGCCTGCGGGGCGATCTGAAATCTGGGGCTCTCCCTTTTTAATGGTGCACTTACAGGACAGGATGTTCAGTGCCAGCATCGAGGCAGCCATTTGGGGGAGGTGGACAGGACCCCACCCCGCTGCGATGGTAGGGATGGGGTCTGGATGTCCTCCCATGCAGCCTGAGAGCGGTGGCCTGCTGGTGGTTTGTCCCAGATGGAGGCATATCGACCTCCTTCCTAAGACCCCGAATCCACCTCCATGGGCTCCTCTCTGCTCTCAGGCGGGTCCACCTCCCATCGGCTCGATGGTGTGGAGCCTCCCCATTAGCCGCTGCCTCTTGGCTGGTGGGCGCTCCATTCTGCCTTCAGGGTAAAGGAAATCGCTCTGCTCAGGAGCAGATTTAGCCGCTGGCGTCGCTCGCTCAGTGCCTGGAGTTGTGGGCACAGGGTCCCCCAGTATTTACAGGGCTTGGAACCTAAGGCTGACTTGTTACATCAGAAGGCCACAGTGATGCCATTCTAGCAATGTCCCATGGTGACCAAAACATGGCAGTGTTGGGAGTTGGTGCCTACGGCCTGAGTGTTGCCCCAGTGTTGAAGGAGGAGGAAGGAGGAAGGCTCCACCTGGATGTGGAGCTGCTGCTGTCATTGGGGCAGAAGCAGTTTGCAAAGCCGTGTGAGGGGCTGAGCAGCAATCGACCAGTTGGGCTGGGTGCGGTTGGCGGGCAGGTCTGCAGATGCCATAAGTGAAGAGATGGGGGTTGATCCTTGGTGGAACATCAGATCCCTGAGAGATCATAGCCAGCTTGTTCTGCTACCTGAAATAAATTGTTGAAGCAGGTGTGTAATGTGTGCTGTGGTACCTCCAAAGATGCTTCTGGGTACATCTATATCTCGTGCAGCTCAAATATCCTTCTATCATAGTTCATATAAAAATCCCACTCCTAGATGAGAAAATATCTATGCACAGTCCTCTGCAAGACACACACAACCTACTTTGTTTCTCTATCAATATCAGTTGATTTATCAGAATGAGTTTTTAAAAGCCTTCTGAGCTGTAATACAGTTGTATTTAAAAATGATCTTCCTTGTGTGCAGATTGTAGTTTTAAAATCTTCTGGGTAATATCCCTGAAGACCACAGAGAACGTCACTGATAGAGAATTGCAGTGAATTCTGTGTGTTGAGCAAGGGCGGATGTATTATTTTTGTATGACATCTAAATACAAGAGACAGAGAGATATACGTTGCTCTGAAAGTAGTGCCTCCTGTTTATTTCCATGGTTAGTACAGCACATACAAAGAACACACGGAAACTATTTGATAGAGCAAATTCTCATCTACTCATCACTATTTTTCTGCAGAGTCACCACTGTTAGCTAATTTGTGCATGGGCTGATTGAAACCCTCTTCATTTGGTGATGTGGCACCTGTGTTTGGCCAATCCAGAACGTGGCTTGTCTTTTGTGTCACTTTTGCTGCTGCTGAAATGCACCACTCACAGCCTCACTGTTCTCACATCCTCTGTTTTGTCCTCATTGATGTTCAGCAAACATTAATGAATATCAGTGGTGCCAATTTTTTCTGCATGGAGGGAAGGCAGAGACTCTTACGTGACGATGTGATGCATATCTGCCTGTTTCCTTGAATGTCTTTGTGGCTTCTTTTTGGGGAGGTTTGAGGGGCCTGTAATGCTGTCCAGCTGATACGTTTCTGACAGCATTTGGCATTTTAATTCTAAGTTATAAAGCACAAAATACCCCTGAGGAGCCAATCACGTGGCATTAGAGGTGCCCCAAACCTGCGTTACTGGGATCTAAGTGGAAGCAGGTATGAAAACAGGCTAGGTGGGAGTTCTATCCTGGCAATTTTAAGCTGAAGCAGGTATTTCTAGCAGTGACTGGTATTTGCTGTCATTACTGGAACTCTGTGGTTGGTTTCACTGTGGAAAAGTATTTTCTTCAAGAGGAAGTATTTTCAGTGTTTTTTTCATGTTGTTTTTGATGCCAGGATTGTCATGGAAGCTGAAAATAATTGAACCTTTTTAAGTTGTTTGGCTTGGAATTTTTTTTGGTGCTTCACTTAAATCTTATTTTTGTGCCTGGAAGGTGTTTGTTAGGATGGTTGAAGTTGAGTTTTGTGTTGTTCCACCAGGCTTTATGTCAGTTGAAGAGTCAGCTGTACATACTGGATAAGTCACCACCCCCGGGGGATGAACCCAACGGGGCCATTTCTACTGGTTTAAAGTGCTGTTAAAAAGCAGTGCCAAGCATTGCTCTGCCTTCCAGCCTGTGGGCTGAATGGGAAGTTGCTTGAACCTGTTATCTGAGTGCTATTGATGTTTTAAACAAAGAAAACCTACTGAACACTTGATATGTTAACACACAGTGAGTGGCCAATATAAGTGGAAGAAATAATGAAAAAAACTTTAGGTAATTCCTTTAATCAAGTGGAATGTTTTGTATCCTCTAGCCAGCCTATCTCACACAACAGTTTCATTATCTGAACGAATTTAGCCATAAGGGAAGTGTTTTGCATTCCTTAGTAAATATACTGTCTTCCAGGAATCACTGAGGTGCCCTAGGAAAGTAAATAATCAGTAACTGCTGGGGATTGGGAATTTTCTTAAAAACAGCGATTACTTTAAATACATTGGGAAAGAGTGATTTGAATCTTAACGAGTAACAGAGATTTAGATGTTCTTTATCACATTTTGCGTGAGGATCCTTCGGTTTAACAGCACACAGTTACGGAACAATCTACAGGTGAAGTGTGTGAGTGCCTGTTTAAATACGTTCTTATTTGCAAGTGTAGATTGTTGTGTTTCTCCCACTTCTCAATCTGTGTTCTGCCTTTTTGCCTATAGGTGTAGGGAAGTGGCAGCTCACATCCTTTTCCCATAGTAAAACTGTAGGTAGGATTGAAGCTAACTATCTTCAGTCCTAGGTAGTGTGTAGCTTCCTCATTCTCTGTAGACCTTTCTGCTACTGTTGGTACAGACTGTGGTCATTTTGAGCACGGTGGTGAAAAACAGAAGATGTGGATGCCAAGTGCTGTGGTAACATGGATCTTCTGTCTGATGATACATATCTAGGTGCATGATTACTGTCCACATTTGTTTCTTGCCCTATCTTTGCCACGCTTAACTCTACTGAAAGCATCTTGGATCTGATGTCCAGCCAGGTTTCTGTCGTAAGTGTGTTGCTGTTCTGTTTAAATGGAGCAGCTTTGAACTGCCTATGGTTCGTGTTAAAGCTACAACCAGATAACCATTTGAGTCCCACGCGCTCACAGTTCATGTAACTGTATTAGAACTATACACAGAGATCAGGGCCTGAACTGGTTATGCATAGTTTTCCTTCTGGCAATCTGTTCTCTTTGGGGGTTCTCCCCATTGCATTTTTTTCCCACCATACTTTTTCTTAATCTCATAAGTAAAGGGTCTGCATGTTTACAGAAGGAAAGAAGAAAATAAAAGAGCCTCACTGTCTTCTGCAAAGTGCTCTGTTGCTTGGTCTGGTTCCTAGTTGGTATTTGCGTACCATACCAGTGGTGTTACATTATATGTTGGGGGAAAATGAGCCATGTTTTTTTCTGATGAAATCAATGGCTTTCTGCATTTTATGGAAGATAGGAAGCTCATTCCTTTTTCCAGTGTGTGGATGCCACCCAGCCTTTCAGATACATCAGTACTTTGGCCTTTGGAGAGGATCAGCTGCAGCAGTTTGAATCTTCCTCTGTGCCCAGACACAGTGAAGGAGCGATAGATAGGCAAGGAACTCTTCATGTTCAGGTTTCAACGTATGGGGAGGAGTCTGAAGGGTTCTCTGTTGTCAGTTACAGTTTGGTTAGTTGGCAGAGTTTAGCTTTATTTTTATCACTTACTGTTGCTGTAAGAAGAGAGGCAAAGCAATAGATATTAAACAGTTAAATCTAACCTTCTTGAATCCCAGCTAACGTTGCTTTTTGCCTGGTTTAAAAAGGCTGTTGCCTCTTCAAGTTCATACTGGATTTTTGCCTAGGAAGCAGAATCCAGTTTTCATCAAGTAATGCACTTAATATTTGACTCAACTATATTGAGATGTGCTGACCAATTTGTTTGTGTCTTAGTAAACAACCAAACTCTTGGGTTAATCAGTTTGATAAGTGATCCTGAATAGGAAAATGCTGAATGGTGTGGTTATCTTCCACGTACCTGTGACCACTGAGGTACCTGGCAGGTGAAGCACTGTTAGCAGGTGCTATAGCAAACAGACTCTTTGCTATTTATGAGTTTGATGTCTTTGCATTCCAGTTCTGTAAAGCTAAGATATGGAAAGTGTCCAACAACTGAAACAAAAACCAGATGAATAGAATTATTTTAAAGCTGCAATGCTGGATTTTTGTTCCATTTGGGGGAAAAAAGAAAATGTAGCATTTCTGTGTTTATTGCATCAGAATCTGTGAATGAATAAGAATAATTACTTAGAGGAATGAGGGGTCGTTTCTCCTATCATTAAAGCAAAGAAAAGGAAAGAACAGGATGATTTGTGATGTAGTAGCAAAGGGTCTGTCAGTCCTTGTGTTGTAAAGTCTTGTTTTCCATTGTTTGTAAGTAAACCAGAAAAATATGTAGGCGAGACTGCAACATCCTGTGTTAAGCTTAAAGCCAAAACGGATGTACTGTTTTAATTGCATACAAATCCTTTTTGCTGCTTTTGTATTATCAAGTTGCTCTGTAAGAGCGAGGCGGGGGCAGTGTTGACTTGCAGGCACCTTGTTGGCAGTAGTTCTTGCAGTTCTTGCACTTGAGATGGAATATTTGTCTGGTAACAGAGGAGCAAGCCAGCCAAGTTCCATGTGAGAGCTTTTAACTCTCAGTTCAGTGGTTTTATTGTTGCTACACTGTGTGTGTACGCTGAGAGCCTTACAGAAGTGCAGGAGGCCTACACATGTGTTTCACTTTAATGAAAGCTCTGTGGCGAAATTCCATGCATTACAATGAAAACTGAGGGCACTTTTTTGTGTGTGTGTATGGGTTTATTTATTGTTATTATTGCTTACTACACTTTGTGCAGTTGTTAAAATTAGGATCAGCATTACAAGTCCTCGCTGTCTAATGAACTGTTAGCAGAAGTCCTTGGTGACTTGACTTTCACATCTTGACTTCCAGGATTTCCAGTGTCCTGGGTTTGTTTGGTGTTCCTGCATCATTCAGCATGTGGTTTGGTACGTGTGTCCAAGAGGAAGCGTGATCTGATGTTTCAGATAGCACTGCTATTCAAGAATTTAATGTATATTTTATCTGATGCTGCTCCTCAAAAAACGCAGGTCTTTTGAATTGGAAATGCACAGATATTTTTGACAGTGACAGGACAAGAGGAGACAGTTTTAAATTAAAGGAAGGGAGATGTAGGTTGGATGTCGGGGGGAAGCTTTTTACTGATAGAGTGGTGAGGTGCTGGCACAGGCTGCCCGGAGAGGTTGTGGATGCCCCGTCCTGCAGCTGTCCAAGGCTGGGTTGGATGGGAACCTGGGCAGCCTGGTCCAGTGCTTGATCTGGCAGCTGGGAACCCTGCCAGTGGCAGGGGGTTGGAACTTGATGATCCTTCAGGCCTTTCCAACTCCAACTGTTCTATGATTCTATGAAAAACAGTGATCAAGCCTACCTGTTGGGCTTATAAAGGGTGACATTCTATTTCTGCCATGGGAAAAAACTGTACTGATTTTTGCAAGGTAAGAGTTACACAGTTGGGCTGCCCTTCTATGGAGAGTGCTTTGGCAAGGCAGCCTACCTTCACTGAACGCAGCATTATTCCCAAGAGGACTTGCAAGTAGAAAGTGTAGCATCCATCATTAATGCAGTAGGAAAGGACTCTTAGGCAGAGATGCAGTTACTCGTAAATGCTATGCATGCCCACCACCAATACAGCTTGTAGGGTCAGAAGCAAGCTGTGAAGTTGAGTATTTGTCTAGAACTTACTTATTAAATTGTAACTTGCTGTTTGTAGGCAGTTTCAGCCACAGTATCACAAACCACTTTTTTACGCTTGAGGCGACTGCCTTGTCCAGGGCAAGCTTGTTTGGAGCAAGCAGGAGGCGTTGTATGGTGATGGGTTTGTATCTTCTGTTCATGCCTTTTGTTTTCACCAGTCTTACCAGTGAATAAGGTGGGAAGCAAAGAAGAGCGACCAACTAAGGCCTTTTCAACACTGCTGTGAAATGTGGCTTGTTATACCTCTGCTAAAACTTGCCACCTGTGAAGTCATTTAGACCAGGCTTTTCAGTCATCTTATTTTTAACTGATGCCCAGTTTGAGACCGTGGAGTGTGACTTGCAGTAGTGATGTGCACACAGCTCCTTCGTGATCCTTTACATGCAGTGGATTTTGTCATACTATCAACAGTATTCTTAAATCAGTAGTCTTGTCTCACAGTGGATGCTCCAGTTCCTCAGGAGGGACATTCAAACTGCTGAAGGCTTGCAGTGTCCATCTGGAATCACGTCTGATCTGGCCACCTTTTTTATTTGGTGTATGTTCTATCCCAGGTTTTGTTGCAGCTGCTGTAATGTGAAGTTCATATTTAAGTGATAAACTTACACAGAGTGTTTGGACTGTTACTCTGTGTAACAAGGAAGCTGGAGCATACCCTGGATTTTAGGAAGTGCGTGATGGCCTGAGCTGCTCTGACATGAGTTTTCTTGAAATGGTTGTTTTAGAGCACTTCCCCCCAGTCGTGCACTGGTGATGTTTGTAAGCTTTTGCAGTGCTTCATCCTAAGCTACTGACTTTGCTATTTTGGTTATAAGGTGTTAGTGTTGTAAAGCAGGAGAAACATTTATTCTCTGTGCATTTATAAATGGCCAAACAGACATGAGAGATCATATTTTTAATTCCAAGTGCTAGAGAGTGTTAAGAGAGTCTTGAATGTCAGCTTTTAAACTATGTGCCTTTGAAAATCCTCATCACTGGAAGCACCAAATAACTCCAAGATTATTTTGAAATGAGCCCTTGAAATTAGCTGTTCAATGCATAATTTATTTCTCTAATACAGGGACCTGGTAACTCCAGTCTCGAATGCATTTCTCATGTGCGTGTTATCACAGTTGAATGTCAGGCGTTGTACAGATTACAAGGAAAGAGTTGAAACTTGCACACAGGCGAATCACTGTCATGCCGTGACCACTACAGAAATGCTCGACGTCAAGAAAGACACGTAATGCAACTTGGCATCCCTGATGATAGCAGCCAAGTATCCAGCTCCGTTCGTTTTGTTAGAAAGCCCTGTAGAGTGCACACGAGCTCTGCAGAGGAGAACAACTTATTTCAGGGTGGTAAATCATGAGTAGCTTAGTAGATTTCGGTACTCGCCCTTCCCTGCAGTAATGAGGCACTGAGAGTTAGTTCCAAAACGAAGTTTTGTCAAGCGTGTTACTGAAATGAGTGCTTGAATTTTGATAACATTGTCTCTTAAAGAAATCACTGTTTTTCTGGGTTTTTTAAGTTATTCAATCAGATTACAAGGCCTTTATCGTCACTGCAGCAGGCTGCAGTCTGAAAGTGATCAGAAGCAGGTTGGCCTGCTGTAACTATTTCAGGCAAAATAAAATCAAGAGCGGGAATGGGAAAGAAACGGCGTAAATTACAGAAAACAAATGAGATGCCTGATACTTCTTAAGAGCTCCTGGAGCTTGAGAGAAAGGTGAAAAACTGGGAAGATAGGAGTTCTGGAGGATATCCTTTGCTAGCAGTTCTGTTCTTACCAGGCATTGCAGAACAGAACACTGTATTACTAAACTGTGGTGTTACTCTTACCCTGCTGCTGTAGTCCTCTTTCGCAACACAGCAGCAAGGTAGCACTGCCTGCACGGTGCTCTTGAAGAAAATCTAAGAACTGATAAGCTTTATTTTATATATATAATAAAGGGCTGACTTTACCTAGCTTTTACTGCTGATTTAAATGTTGTTGTGTTTTCTGGGCCTGCTAATCTGGTGATCCAAAACACCTTTTTCTTCAAAATTGCCCCCTGGTGCTTCTCTCTTTTGTCAGCCTACATCGCATGAAGCCTGTGGAAAAAGAAAACGTGGTGGCACAGGACAGGGTGCTCCTTAGTAGTTAACAATACCTATTTAAAGGGAACACTTCAAAATACGTGCCCGTCAACTTCTAAAACCCTTAATTTAGGCCCTTTTATGTTAACTGTTATTTCTTGTAGTCATAGTTTTGGAAACTAGTCGAGTCTATTTCAGTGCCTTCACTAGAAGTGTTAGCATTGCCTTTAGTAGAAATGAGGCACTGTCTGAAGTAGAATTCTGCTCTTCTTGTAGTTCTTGAAATCTGAAGGTTTCAGTACTTAAAAGTAGCTGTAATGCCTAGGGGTAGACAGACTCCAATGGGACAACAGGAAAGCTCATAGGATGGCTTGGGTTGGAAAGGACCTTAAAGATCATCTAGTTCCATTCCCCAGAGATGTCCAAAACTAGTGGCAAGGTTAGAAAGAAAGATCAAGCTTGTTGTTACCATAATGAAAAATTGGTAAATCTGCTGGTTTGCTTTTTGTAAATGGCAGCATTAAGTGCCATTGGTGCTTCGAGGAGCTGATAGAAAATCCTGAGTTACCTGATATTATGTTTTTGTCAGGAATTCTGCTGAAAAAAGAAATCTGCTGCTTGATTTATTTCAACCCTGCTGCAAATAAACAGGAAAACATTTTTAAAGCAATAGTTCAGGAGCCAGATTTAATAAAAATACCAAGTCCTGCAGCACAGGAAATGTTGGATAGCGAAGAATGTGAATCAGATTATATTTCAATAATATTAAAAGCCTTGTTTAATTTTGTTAAAGAAACACAACCAAAAATGTGTTCATGCTCGGATAGCCTTCTCAAATAGCTTGGAGCTTTGATGTTAAACGTGTGTTTATTTCTTCTAAGTGAGTATATTCATGATGACAGTTTATAGACCACAGGAATGGACTTCTGCTGTAGGAATGCTTGCGGCACTGTTGCATCTCATGTGAATAGATCTCTTTTTTTCCTATGGATGTTCTGATGATATTAATGAGAAGTAGAAACCTAACAACTGACGTTGCAGAGCAGTTTTGCACAATGTACACTTGTAGGAAACAAAGTGCAGTTGAGAGCTATACTTTGTCTTGAATGGAAGTGCTCGGCTGATACAGCCAACATATCTTCTGCTGGAGTTGATTGGGACGATGACTTGAAAGGCTTCTTTAGTTGGTGTGTTTAGCTCTTACCTGGGAGAGCAGCCTATGTCATCTTAAGGACTTAAAACCAAAGTGATCTGAAGTGAAATGGTAAGTTTATGGGACTTGTGAAACCAGTAGAGAAACACAAGATATTAGGTCTTTTGAGAATCGTATTTTTAATGGGTATGAAGTCATAAGAAAATGACCATAAGGAGGTATGTTTGAAAATGAAAGCGTTTCTCCCTCTGGTGAGGGTTGACATGCCTACTGGAGGCTCAGCCCTTCTGTGCTGTCTGAGGCAGTTTGCTACTTCTGCACACTGAGCTCAAGGCACAAAGGGGAGGCAGGCTGGTCTGCAGGAAGTGTATGGCTGGTTTTAAGTGTAACTTCCATTTCTGTTCTTGTAGAAACAACAAATTATACACCAACAAATCCTAATTTATGGTAACAATGTAATCAATTACAAGGGGAACTTTACTTACAGGGGGTATTATATCTATGTGTTATATTTGTATACTAAAGATTACCTTCCTTGTAAATATACCATGCTGAGTTCACCTCAAGGGCATGTTCTGGTTGCTGGAAGCCACAAGTTGTTCTTGTGGAGTAAAGAACATGGTAGAACATGGAGTGAAGGTTCTGGACTCTGAGTGCGTCTTGGTTTGGTGTGAATTTTGACTATGTCTGTAACTGAGCTCTTTATTTACTGTTTTACTTTATTTACCAGGCAAATGAAACTGTTGAGTTGGTCTGTGTGATGACTCTGTGGTCCTCCAGTAGAGTTCCTTGAAATGCCTAAGGTTAGGGTTTATCAATTGAAGATATACAATGTTCAGAGTCAGTGGTACTTCACTCCTTGCTCAACTCCAGTACAGCCATTTGCTTGAAGTACAGCTCATATGGATTATGGATACGAACCAGATGCCAAGCTTTAGAGAACTAGCTTGTCTTAAGAGGCATGAGCTGGAATGCTAACAGCAACAGTTCCTCATTAAACTCCTTGTTGTCTTTGATTTAGTAGATTCTTCATTAGAAGTCATTTTTGATTGCATTCTGTGCAATAGAGGGGGATTAGCCAAAGTTTTTACTCAGTCTGCCTTGTGAGCCAAATCTTACCCTGTAGGAGGCAGACGTATTACAAGGAAAAATAATAGGCCTTTCTGCTTCTGCATCTCTGGTTCTTTTAATTGCTTTGGGAAAATAGACGTGAGCCTAACAGGAAACTAGCTTTTGTCTTGCACGTTCTGCAGAACAGTAGGACATAAAAGCTCCTTTGAATTACTGAAATGGCTGATTTGGTTTGTTTTGTCATTTACTTCTTTATTCCTTGTCGTTGAAACAAACTTCTGCATCGTTGAGTGGTTTTCTGAGATTTTTTGAGAAGTAGCCAATTATAACTTACCAACTTGTTGTCAGTGAAGAGATCCTCCTCATTTTTATAGAAATGGAGGTACTGCATGTCTGTAAGTAAATCTTTACGTTCTATTTCAAGCTGATTGAAATAATGGGTGGGAAAGTTCCATTTTCATTGCACGTTAGAAAAAAGTCTTCATCCACTCAGTTTCATCCACTTGGGGATCTTTCCTCCTCTTTCAGAGATGAAGACATTTTACATAGATCAGATAACAAAGCAGTGCAGCAAAGTAAATTTCACAGACTTATTTAGGATGGAAAAGATCTTCAAGTCCAAATTTGAGGTGCAAAGAGTTGAAAGTGCAAGCTAGTAGTGACACGAAGAGCAAATAATTCCTAATAGCACGCAGTCTGTGATGAGCATTAGCATCCAAGTGGCTTTTCTCAGGTTTATAAATAACAATGTGACACCAAAATATGTTTGTGGGGCTTTTTTGATGTCGTCACACCTAGCTCATATCGTTAACTGCCAGATTCTGATAACTTGTCCTTGCTGCCAGCAGGACTTGCAAGTAGTATACTTCTCACCATGTGTTCTCTGGAAGGAACGCTAGCCTTGTGTGCAGCAGGCTTTGACAGAAAGGAAGAAACATAAACACATTAATAACCTTCATCTGTCAGCTGTGTTTATAAATATGAAGTCAAACACTTGATTAAATATCTTCTTCTCCCCTTTCTAAAACAGTTGGAGAACTTCTGCTAAGTATCCAAAGGGGCAAGAAATGGCTGTTGTGATGTGCAGAGCAGCTAGTAAGCAGGCAGCAGCAGTGCAGCCTTCCTCATGCCCACGGGCTTCCGTTCTATTCCGGGGCTCCACACCTACGCCTCTGCAGGCTGCTTCGTTTCTAGCCCACCCACTTCTTGGCCCATATCCTTAGACTACGGGTGGGTTTTTTCCTTCCTTTTTTTGGGCTTTAGTGCTCTGAAGTGACCTGTCTCTTTGATTTGTTGGTGGACTGTGGTGGGGTCATCCAGGTACATTTGTTGAGAGTCCCCTCTGCTTGTTCTCCCTCTGTTTCCTCCTCCTTGCAGGTATGTATGTGCAAAAGGTGTGGACGTACAATTCATTGCAGAC
Source organism: Pavo muticus (assembly GCA_016647715.1). Taxonomy (NCBI): domain Eukaryota; kingdom Metazoa; phylum Chordata; class Aves; order Galliformes; family Phasianidae; genus Pavo; species Pavo muticus. Next base: position 1,556,847 of record JACDJE010000216.1, read on the forward strand.
CTTGATCCTGACCCAGTGTATGGGCTGCTGCCAGCGTCATTTTTGGTGTTTCATCAAGCAGGAAGCACAGGAGTTTAAAAATCTCTATGCAATTTCCCTGGGGGAGTGCAGCAGTTTCCATGGCAGCAGAGGCACCCTGTTGCAGAGCTCCAGTGGCAGCTCCATTTCAGGTCAGGCAGCTTCGGGTTTTACCCCAAGCTAGAGCCTATTTTTGAGAGTTTAAAAAAAGCAAGTAAAAATAAATATAAGGATTACAAGGAGCAGTGTGTGAAGGTCAGTGGGAAAAATCTGACTGTTCTGATTGAATCCTTTCGACTTTATCCTGCACCAAAATGTTTGCAAGTCTTCCCGGAATCTTATTTTCTTGCTTCAGATTGTTTTCTCTACCTTGGCTGCTTTTGCTAAACTTAACAAGCTAAGTGTACTTTATTTTGCTCTGTTTTTGTGGGGCTTTTTTTAGGCCACGTAAGGATTCACATCATGTCAAACAGAAGAATATTTTTCAAACACTTAAGGATTTTATTACCTTCCTACTATTTTTCACCGTGTGAACATCAAACCCTATAAATTTTCTTTCCAGATTGCTCTGGTACTGTTAGGCTCTAGTAGCAGAGACAGAGGTGTGGGGGAAATGGAATGGCTCTGCACTGATCGATGAGCTGCGAGACCCCTCTACTATACCAGCTTCAAGAAACTACCTGTATGTCAGTTTCACTCTTAATAAAAAGGCTTCATACTTAATGTCCCTAGCCCTTAAGATTGCAGAGAAAGCTGTGATTTCCACTTCTGAGTTTCTTCCAGAAGGTCAGAGGCAGACAGCAATGAAAAAGAAATCCGCATTTCTCTTCTGCAAGCTTTTAACTGTCGGGGCTTAGGAAAACTTGACAGTACTGTTACAGAATACAGCAACATTTTGGAGGTATTTCATAAATATTTGCAGTCCTAGTTTATACACTGTCACAGATGTAAATACTGTCTTCAAAAAGCAACATTCTCTCAGATGTTTTATACTAAACAAAGGGAAATAAAGCATAAACACTTTGCTGCCTTTATTCTCTCTAATTAAAGCGTGCATTTCTCTTGTTGCACTCTAAGTAATGCTGTGGTTAAGATGAAGGGAAACAAACGTATATCTAAACTGTGTCCGTGGGTCACTTTCTAGGTCCATTTCTAGCTCTACAGGCTGTAAAATGCTGCGATCTCCATTGTATTCAAGAAGTCAAACTAGTCTATTCTAAATGAGTTACCGTAGGAGCATCCTGATTCCATACAGAGTCTGGCAAAGGAAAAATGCACTGTTCACTTATGTGTGTGTTTGGCATGCACCGACCCTCAGCGCATTCTTTCCTCATGAATGACATGGTGCTCATGAAGGATGCTGTAATATGAGCTCTGGAGAGGCCATGGATTTTTTTGATGTGAATAATGACTTTGTAGTTAAAAAAAAATCTTCCCCAAACATTTTGGCAAAAGCTTCTCACCTTAACCTCCAAGCTGGCTCACAGCAGTGTTTTTAATACCAACTATGGTGGTCTTTTCAGGTGTGGAGACTAGGAACTTGTGTAATGCTGTTTTCTGTCAACCGTAAGCAGCTGTTACTCCCTAAATTATCAAATATGGACTTTAAGTAGAAGACAGCAGGTAAGAGGCCACATATCCTATTGCTAAACTCTTACACTGTTTCCTTTTGAGTCAGAATTCAAGTTTAAGAATTCAAGTATGAGGCTTCATAAGGCCCCAATGAGGGCACCCATCACTTCCATCAAGTTCTCTTTTTCCTTCCTAGACACACCCACACAAAGGATGGCAGGGTTCTTTCTAGGGCTGTGCCCCACCTCATCAAAGTGATGAGCAGTAGGTGTCATTGCTCCCACTGCTCTCACACCTGTACTGCTGAAATCACGGGAGGCCTTCCTTCCTTCCTAAAACCAGCAGGGTTTATTTTTCCGTATTAAAGTAGGAAAGAAATTTGCTCAGAGAGAGTTGCATAAAAAAGCATTTACTTGAAAAAATCTGATTTATAGCATAGCATTTGGATTTAAAAAAATCTTATTCAGGGAAATCAGTTGATCTGCTGGCTGTGATATTCAAACCAGTGGTTCTTATGGCTGTGCTGCTATTATATTATATGACAGAGGGAGGAAAACTCTGTAAGTAATATTTCCAGAGAGTGGTGCTGTGGGTGACGGGATGTCTGATGGAGTGTGTGAGTGAGTGGAGCCCCAGTACCAAGTTACCAGGTCTGCAGGTGTGCCTCAGGTTGCAGAAAGACGTGCATGCTTCCAGTAGCGCATACAGCCAGTGGTGTCTGCAGAAAGCACGGTGAGGGTGATGCAGAACCAGCCCCTCAGATGTTGTTTTCCAAGCATGTGGAAAGGAAAGATCTTGGTTGCCTGGGTAACAAGATGCCGAGCCAGGTTCATTTTTGTTAATAAGAGGATAAAAGGGACAGATCCTACTGTTCCTTCAACTCCTAGGAATAAACCACCACGAACGTGAAGATGGGCAGCAGCTGCAGTGGGGAGAGCCCAGGGCCTGCAGGCAGCCCGGGCCTGCTGAGCTGGCTGCTGGCCTTCTCCTTGGGACAAGGAAGTCATTTGGTTTGTAAAACTGATTGAAGGCGTCTGTCCGTCCTGTACGGCCAGGATGGTTTTGAATTGAGAACAGAGCATGACCCAGAGAAGTTGCACTGACGTGTAATAATCAAGAAATAAAATACAATAGGAAACATTTGTTTGGAGATTAACTCTTCTTCAAACCTGAAACAGCATTACTTCAGAAATAAATCCATTGGTATATCCCGTGCTCTTACAGAGAAGTTTAAAGGAAAGTCCTCATTCAGTTCAGGCTGATCCCACGTGGCAAGTGAGGTGGTTTGTGTCTTTCTCACTTCTGGAGAGCAGTGGGTAGCAGCAGTCAGTTTCCAAGTGAATGCTATAAATGATGAGCTGACATTCCGAATGCTAGTGGTTGTAGCTCATCTCTTCTACGTGCTGGGTGGTCTGAAATTCACGGTGTGTGTGAAAGGAAATGAAGGCTGAGTGAAGCAATAGAAGGATGTGGAGCCTTATCTTAATTCAGGTCTAGTGATCTTGGATAGTAATGAAAATTAAAACAGTTTAAAAACATCAGAAATACTGGAAGTTTTCTGCAGATAAATGAAGAAACAATTACAATAACTGCATGCTGCTTGTAGCAAATACTGGCTTCCTGCTTTCTTTGCTGGTTAAAAAATAAGTGCTTCATGGTGTTCAGTGAATGGCCTGTCTCATGCAGACATGAGGAAAGATCAGTGAAGTAAGTAAGTGCCATTGCAAAATATCAGCATCTCAGCGAAGAACTGAGCCCATGCAGCCATCTGAATTCCACTATGCAGCCATCTGAATTCCACTAGGGAGCAGCTCTGTAGCTCTTTCTTTCCTACTTTCTGCATAAGGTAGGGAACAAAATACATGCATCCTGTAATGTATCAGTGGAGCTAGGTTGTTCTTACTGAGCTTTCATCATTCTCACGTGATCCTTCTCCATGTGAGATGATGGAGCTGACTTGCGCTCTGTGCAGCTTGGCAGGTTATTCTCTTCATGCAGTGGAACTCGGGAGTTGGGAGCAGCCATGCTCTCAATTACATACAGTTATGAAGGCTAGGCAAAGGAGGTAGTATTTCTGATTTTGTCCAAGACAAACTCACCTTAAAGTGAGAAGAGGGAAAAAAGTCTGTTCACCAGTGGGTACACTATAACACTATTTGATAGAGCAAATTCTCAGCTACACAACACTATTTTTCAGCATAGTCAGCACCATTAGCTATGTCTTTGCACCAGTGACAAACAAGAGCCTGCACGCCATACTTGTAAGAATCTGCATGGCTGTGTGGAATGTAGTGTGTCTTCCCTGTCACTGTTGCCGCTGCTGAAACACACCACCCACTGCCTCACTGTGCTCACATCCTGTTTGGTCTCCATAAAACTGTTCACAAACATTGATGGGTGCAGTTTAGTCTTATTCTTGTGACTGGACTCAGCCCATTGATGTAGCCTATCCATACCCCTCTTTGGAGTCTTCCTACCCTCAGTCTGATCAGCAGTCCTGCCCAGTGTGGTGGTTTCTGCAGACTTATTGAGGGTGCACTCAGCCATTTACTGTTAAACAAAGCTGGCCCCAGTACTGAGCCCTGGGGAGTGCCAGAGGTGAAGTGGCACTGACTGGTTTGAACTTGATTCACTTTGCTGCTCTCAGCCAGGCCACTCAGCCAGTTCTTCAGCCAGCAAGCTGTACCCCTGCCCAAGACATGAGCAGCCAGTTTCTCCCAGAGAGGACTGTTGGAAACAGTGTCAAAGACTTCACTGAAGTCCTGATAGACAACATAGACTAGAATAGCCTGACTTGGAAGGGACCACTGAGGATCACTGCATGCAACACCTGGCACAGGACTAACCGTAATTCACACCACATTCTGGAGACTGCTGCCCAAACACCTCTTGAATTCTGGGAGGAACCTCTTCCTAACATCCCAGTGGTATCGATCATTAAGGGGAAGAAGAACAGCTATGTAGATGGCTGTCCCACATCACTGGACCACTATGTACCTGAAGCAGCATGAAAGTGTTCAGCACCTACCATCAAGTGAAGAGGAAAGGGGCAGCCCTGCTTTCAGCTGCTTCAGAGTGTCTTTTCTCCCTTTGGCTCCTGCTGTTTTTGGGAAGGTCAGTGACCAGAGCAGTCCTTCAGAGGACTGCTTTTTGGTTCTTTGGATGGGAGCCATTGCTCACAGAATGGTTTGTGTTGTGTGGTTCTAAGATCATCCAATCTCCCCACCCCGTTAACCCCCAGCACAGCACCTCAGAGGATGCCGGTCCCTGCCCTCGTTCTTCCTCTTGGTGAAGAAGAGATGAGGGGCCTTGGCGAAAGAGGGGTGGGGATGGGAAGGACGGGTTCATGGGATCCTTGGCTGTCAAGAGAAGAATTCCCAGGAAATGAATGTCCCATGTGAGCCCATGGGGAGATCTGAAATATGAGGCTCTCCCTTCTAATGGTGCACTTACAGGACAAGATGTTCAGTGCCAGCATCGAGGCAGCCATTTGGGGGGAGGTGGACAGGACCCCACACCGCTGCGATGGTAGGGATGGGGTCTGGATGTCCTCCCACGCAGCCTGAGAGCGGTGGCCTGCTGGTGGTTTGTCCCTGATGGAGGCGGATCGACCTCCATTGGCTCTTCCTCGGACCCCGAATCCACCTCCATGGGCTCCTCTCTGCTCTCAGGCGGGTCCACCTCCATCGGCTCGATGGTGTGGAGCCTCCCCATTAGCCGCTGCCTCTTGGCTGGTGGGCGCTCCATTCTGCCTTCAGGGTAAAGGAAATCGCTCTGCTCCGGAGCAGATTTAGCCGCTGGCGTCGCTCGCTCAGTGCCTGGAGTTGTGGGCACAGGGTCCCCCAGTATTTACAGGGCTTGGAACCAAAGGCTGACTTGTGACATCAGAAGGCCACAGTGATGCCACTGTAACAATGTCCCATGGTGACCAAAACGTGGCGGTGTTGGGAGTTGGTGCCTACGGCCTGAGTGTTGCCCCAGTGTTGAAGGAGGAGGAAGGAGGAAGGCTCCACCTGGATGTGGAGCTGCTGCTGTCATTGGGGCAGAAGCAGTTTGCAAAGCCGTGTGAGGGGCTGAGCAGCAATCAAGCAGTTGGGCTGGGTGCGGTTGGCGGGCAGGTCTGCAGATGCCATAAGTGAAGAGATGGGGGTTGATCCTTGGTGGAACATCAGATCCCTGAGAGATCATAGCCAGCTTGTTCTGCTACCTGAAATAAATTGTTGAAGCAGGTGTGTAATGTGTGCTGTGGTACCTCCAAAGATGCTTCTGGGTACATCTATATCTCGTGCAGCTCAAATATCCTTCTATCATAGTTCATATAAAAATCCCACTCCTAGATGAGAAAATATCTATGCACAGTCCTCTGCAAGACACACACAACCTACTTTGTTTCTCTATCAATATCAGTTGATTTATCAGAATGAGTTTTTAAAAGCCTTCTGAGCTGTAATACAGTTGTATTTAAAAATGATCTTCCTTGTGTGCAGATTGTAGTTTTAAAATCTTCTGGGTAATATCCCTGAAGACCACAGAGAACATCACTGATACAGAACTACAGTGAATTCTGTGTGTTGAGCAAGGGCGGATATATCAAGTTTAAATAACAAGTAGAAATGCAAGGGACAGAGTTATACATGCATTGCTCTGAATGTAATGCCTCCTGTTTATTTTTGTGGAAAGTGCTCCCTAACACCATTTGATAGAGCAAATTCTCAGCTAAACACTATTTTCCAACAGTTGCCACCATTCACCAATTTACTCTTGGTCTGATTGAAGCCCTGTTCATTTCATGATGTAACAGCTGTGCATGGCTGTCCAGAACACGGATAGTCTTTCACGTTGCTTTCACCACTGCTGAAACACACCACCATGTGTGCTCACAGCCATCGTTTGGTCTCCGTCAGTGTTCAGCCAGTGTCGGTGAATGTCACTGGTGCCCTTTTTGCCACGTGGAGGAATTCAGTCACACATATGTATTTTATCCACATTTCCATGTCAGTCACCACTCTGTCAGACTGCCCCTCTGCTGCCATCTGTTATACAGCAGCAACATGGAACGGAACATTGGTAGGAAGGTTCAACATCTACTGCTATAGCACCAGCATCTGTCTCTGACATTGTACAGCAACATGATGAAATAGGAGGCACTACTTTCAGAGCAGCCCTTGCAAAATACATAGTTACTGTGCATAAGTAACAAAATTTGTTTTAATTTTGAATATTTGTTTTTAAAACATAAAAAAGAGCAACAAGTCCTTAAAACCATTGGGATAGGTGATGCTGTTTTTGTGATACACTGGTTCAGTGGCTGTGGTTGCAATTCTCTGCAAGCTCTCACGTGTTTGTCAGAGATTTTTGGTGACATTTTACTCTTCCTGTACTTCATCCTTGAAAACAGTTGTTTACAAATGTACCTACTGCTGGAAAGCGTTGACATGAACGAGGCAGATTGCGAAGGATGTTTCTCTCTGGTAAGAGAAGTCTTATAAAAGTCAGGTAGAGAGACATGATCAGATTTTTGAGTTGAATATCTGATTGCAACTCTCTATATTGCGTTTGAAAATTCACAGCTAATGTATTTATGTTTGAATGTATGAAATGTTTAATGTATGAAAATGGAGTCACAGATACATAATTTTTTTTTCCACAGTCTAGAAACATTTTCTCAAATTCATAGGATCGTAGAATCATGGGATGGTTTGGGTTGGAAGGGACCTTTAAGATCATCTAGTTCCAACCCCCCTCTACAGGCAGGGACACCTCCCTCTAGACCAGGCTGCTCACAGCCCCATCCAGCCTGGCCTTGAATGCCTCCAGGGAGGGAGCATCCTCAGCCTCACTGGGCAGCCTGTTCAGTGTCTCACCACCCTCACAGTACAGAATGTCTTCCTAATATTTAGTCTAAATCTACTCTCTGACAGTTTAAAACCTTTTTCCCCTTGTCTTGTCGCTACATGCCTGTATAGAAAGTCCCTCCCCAGCTTTCCTGTAGGCCCCTTCAGGTACCGGCAGGTCGCTATAAGGTCTCCTCAAAGCCTTCTCTACTCAAGGCTGAAGAGCCCCAGCTCTCTCAGCCTGTCCTGAGAGAGCCTGTCCTGAGAGCTCTCTGAAGGAGAGGTGCTCCAGCCCTCTGATCGTCTTTGTGGCCCTCCTCTTGACCTGCTCCAACAACTCCACGTCCTTCTTGTGTTGGGGGCCCCAGAACTGGACGCAGTACTCCAGGTGGGGTCTCAGGAGAGCAGGCTCAGAATCAACCTCCCTGGACCTGCTGGTCACACTTCTCTTGATGCAACCCAGGATATGGTTGGCTGCCTGGGCAGAAAGTGCACATTGCTGGCTCATGTTGAATTTTTCATCTACTGACACTCCCAAATCCTTCTCCTCAGACTGCTCTGAAGCCATTCTCTGCCCAGCCTGTATCTGTGCTTGGGATTGCCCTGACCTGGATGCAGGAGCTTGCACTTGCCCTTGTTGAACTTCAGGAGGTTGGCATGGGCCCACTTCTCAAGCCTGTCCAGATGCCTCTGGATAGCATCCCTTCCCTCCAGTGTGTTAACTGCACCACTCAGCTTGGTGTTGTCTGCGGACTTGCTGAGGATGCACTCGATTTCACTGTCCATGTTGCCTGAGATACTGAAGATGTTAAATAACACCAGTCCCAGCACTGATCCCTGAGGAACGCCACTCGTCACCAGTCTCCACTTGGACATTAAACCATTGACTGCAGCTGTCTGAGTGAGACCATCCAGCCAATTCCTTATCCAGCGAGTGGTCCATCCATCAAATCCATTTTTCTCCAGTTTGGTGTGTCATGCAAGACAGCATCAAATGCTTTGCACAAGTCCAGGTAGATGGCGTCATTGCCTGTATCAAAACAGAAAGCACAGCTGCATATTTTTCTCTACTGTATTTAGCCAATGTATCAGAATGCATAACATGATTTGCAAACACTGGCATCAGTACAGCACTGCACCCTCCCTGTGCCCTGCTTTCAACCTGCGCAGTGCCCGTCAACCCGATGTGTGGTTGTTGGGAGAGCTGCTCAGTGAAGAGGAGCCACCACCCTGATGGCACAGGGCAGAGGGTGGGCTGGGCCGTATGTGGCCTGCAGTGTACGTGTTGGACATGTCAGATCTGAGTGGACAAGCGGGCATGTTGCTTACAAGAGGAAGGAAAGAAGGAGAGATGTGAAGATGTGTAAACATCTGATATATTTATGGATTTGAACTGCTGGTACCAGCTGTAGACCAAAGCTTATCACAGGTAATTCATTTTGAACATGAGGTATCCGTGTGCAGTTCGTGGTTTTTAGGGAGTGTTTACATATAGAGCCTCCTTTTTAGCAATCACATGGGGAAGGGCTCCCAGTGCTCTTTGTCTCTGCAAGTCTGTAATCCATGAAACTTACTCCTATGGTTATATTTCAAAGTATGTGAGTGCTCGGTATACCTGCTTTCTTACCTGTTAGATGCATAAGGGTGCTTATATCTTCATATTCAAGAACCTTTGTACAGTTTCAAGAGTGAGGTTGGTTGTGTAGGTTCTGAAAGCAAACTTGGGGCCATCCATGCTAATGATAAAGCTAATCTTACAGAGCAATAGCACAGTTTGGGGAAAATGGCTCAGTTCTTGTACCTGCCTGGTCTTTTTTAGTGGTGTAACATTCTGTCAGAAAAAGTATGAAATCATTCTTATCACATGTAGGGTCTCTAATTAGATACATTTTGATACGGGTGTTTATACTTATTGACTTAAGAGAAGCAACTTGAATAGACAGTTCTCATGGTAAAGACATCAAAATTAAGTCTTGTTGCAAGAAGACTGCATTTTATGATCTTCAATGTGATTTTGCAAGGGATGAATTAACTTTAAACCAGTTTTTATGATCTTAAGTGAGAATTCAAATGTACGTTTGTATTTTAATACTAATTGCAGGTTTGTGCCTATAGCAATTCATAGTTATAAAAAGTATCACTTGTATGGGAATACATTTTTCCAGTTTTGTACACTAGAATACTGACCTGTTTCTCAGGTATCAATTCAACAGAAGAGGGTGTGTTTTCATAAGGACACTTACAAAAAGGCACGTGTTGTCTGTTGCACTTCAAGTGTCCATGCACCTGCTTTTATCACCAGTAGCTTATCACTGACATACATTGGTCCCAGTTGCTGTGGGATAGGAAGATAGATGGTGTGCAGGTAGGAGCAGCCATCATACTGTCTGCTTTCACACTCAATTGTCTCATTATAATTTGGGCTCAATACAAATTTTCTGGGGTGCTGTGGAAGAAAAGAAGCAAGCAGCAGCTTAATTAGATTGAATTGTAATGCAAATGCATGCAAAAGTCACTGAATTTTACACAAGCATTCTTTTTGCTCACATTTCTTAATTTTTCAGTGTTAGTTGTTCATTTGATATCACTTTTTGTACTGTAATTTTGTTCTGTTTGCTTTATCTTTCTGCTGGCTTCAAATGTCTCATTTTGATTTCAGTTTGTTTCTTTTAGTTGCCAGAAAAGGGCAAACTGGCTGCTAGATTTTTTTCTTATTTTTTAATCAATTATGAATGACTTTTATTTCCTTGCTAAAAGTGTAGTATTTATTTGCAAAACTAGTATACCTACTTTAAAGCTATGATATGCACTTGCATGAGGTCATTAAGGTAATTATGCTTTCGCCCTTTCTGCCAGGTGTGTTTTTATGTAATGTTCCACAGCACGTTTTGAAATGTTGATAGTTACTCTTTTAAATAGTTTGTTCTGCTTTTAAAGGAGAAAATTAAGCATATTTGGGGTAGTTTCCTCATTAAAAGGCTATTTCTTATGGCTTTTAAAAAGGGAAAGCAGAGTAAGAGCATCAACACCGCATGTGTACAGTTCATTGCATGCTAACCCTCTTATTTTTCTTGCAGGAAGTCCTGGCTGAGTAAAGTTGGAAGCCCGAGTTCTCGCATAGACAGAACAAACTTTTCTAACGAAAAGGAGATTTCCAAGCTTGAGTTCTCAGGATTTAGTACCAGATACTAATAGACATAACATCACTAAGTGCAAAACAATGATGTTTCTACTGCATGATGTTTTCTGTGCCTCCTTAAAAATTCACCAGAGCATTTGGATGCTTTCTATACTTGAGATAAATTGTTCCTGTTCACACGAAGTAAGAACTCTTAGTTGCCATAATAGATATTTCACAACATGATTGTCATTACTTAGTATCTGAAATGCCAATATCTAATTTATTGCATATTGAAAGTTAGATAAATGGTTAAATGTATCAGTGATTATTTATGTACATGGAGATTTGCTATATACAATCATATGAAATCTAATCTTTACACTGTAAACAGTTCATAAGTAATCAATTCATGTTCTACTATTTGTAATCTCACCAGAAAAACGTAGCTTACAGAACTGGAATCCTTAGGTCTATTCTAATACCTCTGTATTATAGATCATATTACTTGTGATAGTTAGAACAGTAATTTAAAATAAATGTACATTGCTTCAAACTAACATGGTTCAGCTGCCTCTGGTTTAAAATAATGGTGAAACAAGATGATGAAATGTGCTGTCTCAGCTGTTTTTTCCTTGTTTCATTATGGTTTAAATCCATGCAGACCGTAAAGGATATTTCAATCTTTTCTTACCTTTATGATTTTTCTGAAATTAACTGATAGTTTCAATTGTTGTCCTTATGGCACAAGTGTTTGCTCATCCAATTATATGAATCAGGTTCAACAGGACACACCCACGTTCATCATATCAAATCCTTAAATGGTCTTGAGAAACTTGAGTTGTGTGTATGCAATAAACATTGGATCTTTGCAATAATGGGCTCTCACTCATATATAGAAATTTCTTTTCACAGGCATTGAGGAGTCTACCAGTGCTGGAACTGACTTATGTCTTCAATTTTAAAGTGCTTCTGTGTCAGTGTTAGTCCATAGAGGAAGGTTTTGTTAAAATCCCTGATGTATCCAGGCAGGCACCTGTGTGCTCTGGCAGTGCACTGTTAACCGAGATCGGTGCGAACGTGCTGTGATGGAGTCTCAAGCTGTAAGTCCCTCTGAGAATTGTATGGCACCTCAGTAACACTTGCAGTTATGTGGTCCCATGGCTCTGAGCATGGGCTGAACCCTTCTGCAGCATGCTGGGGCTGTATCCACTAAAGTGACCTTTGTGAGGATACTTACAAGTGATATTTATACTGACTTATTTGGTACCTCTTCTAAGGGTAAATAGCCTCAATTCAGAAAACACTCAAATATGCAGTTTTCATTTTTTATTTCAGAAAAGGCCATTTCATAATTTAAATATTCATGTTTGTATGTGCAGAGCAAGGTGTGCTTAGGGAAGTGTGTTTGTACTGACTACAAGATTTATTTTCACTGGGCCTTTGTGTATAAAGCAGTAAAAATTCCTTCCTAGAATTTACAGGAGTTATTTATAAGCTGTTACAGTTCCAACTGCGCTTGACTTCTGTGATTATACACAAGCATCCTTTGTTGAAGTCATTGTCAATAACCCTTGTTCAACTCAGATGGTAAATGGCATAGTTCAAGTGTAGCAGTAGCTCAGTAGCAGTTACATCCTCTCTGAAAACCATATCCTGTCAAACTTAAGTAGTTTACATTTTCCTTGAAGCTACCTGGCATAAAATACCCCCTCCAAGGCATTTCCTGCCGAGTAGCTTTGCTCATGTAGTGAGAAACAATGACAGAGGAAGGCCGAAAATTAATGGGATACTTGATACACAGGAAGAAGAGCCAAAGATGAAGTTGATTGGTTGTGTTCTAATGGGTGGAGCTGGGTGATTGCAAGGGCTCGATAACTTCACCCTGGCTCCACTAGAAATGTGAAGCTTGGGAATGGGAATTGTGCCATTGAAAAAGGACTGACTGCTGTGGGGAGAAAATGTGAGGGTATGAGTGTTCAGAAAACTGAAAGATGAAGAGATCTGTATGTAACTGTTTGTCACAAAGAAAACCAGAAAGTAATACTTGAAGTGATACCAGCACTACGCAAGATTTTTAGCGTCTTTTCCAACCAAGAGAAGTGAGAAGTTATTTATAATCTTATAATGGTAAGCAAATGTTATTCTTAAGATCTTGGCCTATGTACTGTAGACCAGATCTTTTGGTGACTCTTTGTGCAGGTTTTTCTGCATCTGTGCGATATCAGCTCAGCCTCTGCTTACAGGCTGTTCTTGAGTCTATCAGATGAAAGGATTGATTCTGAAATACATCTGTAGCCTTTCTCTTTGTTTGTCAATACTGATGTTTCATATTTTCCACATTCGCTCTCCCTTCATTCTTCAGTGATATGACAAGAGGCAAAAAACACACAGAAATTCTTTAGTCAGCTTAGCCCTGAGTATTTTCTGACATTATTCAAAACTAAAATTCTTATGTATTCCATGTATTGCATGATAATATATTGGAGTTTTCTAACAGTGCTAAATACATACATTGCACATAGTGCTTTTAATTCTTGGAGAAGTTAAGATTTTACTGAGCCAGTAAGCAGTACAGGTGTGTCAGTGTTTCCCGTAAGCCTTGGGTAGGCTTTTCAGGAGAAAGGAAAAGGGAATAAGGAACAAATCCCATGTACTGTTGTACAAGCAGTTGTACTTCTGAAGCACGCACATGTAGAGTCTCCTGAAGTGAATGGATTTCCTCCAATGGGCAAAAGGATTTCTTCCCTTGCACTCTCATCCTAGCTGAATGTGGAGGACTGAAATGATGATAAGGGTTACAACAATCATATCTAACGTGGAAGGAGAAAAAAAGGCATGTTTTTGTGAACTTGAGGATTAGACAGAAGCGCATCTGTTATCAAGCTGAGGCACTTAATGTTTGAATTAGCATGCCACTGACATCCTTACACGTGCCCACAGGGAAGTGCCATTACCCCGATGATCCGTGAGATTCTAGGCTCTTGAAGTTGCACGGTTATCAAACTTCAATGCATCATCTCTGTTCTTAATCGTTGTCACATAGCCATGCTTTATTCATTACAGTTAGAATCCTATATTTGTCCAGGGATAAAGTCAGCTTGAACTAACTTGTTCTGTGTACAGGGAAGTGTTTGATTTGCACAGAGTGGCACTTGCCTTACTTTTGGGTAAATACAACCATTTAGACTGCAGAACTTCTGCCCGGGTAGTTATCAGCAACATGCAAACAATCCTGCATTTCTGTGGGAATAGGCTGCACACAAGATGGAGGCTAGTGCTGACTGCAAGAACAAATTGAAACTTGTAAGTCGTTGACACGAGATGGGGTTGTCAAAAGCATGCTGAAAAGAAGTAGTGTACAGGACTGAGTGTGTCATTATGGATGGTCTGAAAAGGCTATTATTAAAGAACAGATACCAGTTTGTTTGTTACATCTTGGGTGAATTTTTCCATTTGAAGACTGTTCAGAGTGACTTCTGTTCTCTGTCTGAAAGTTCTTTCAGATTGAGAAAGAATGCAATCCTGCCATTTGAGCAGGTCAAGAGGGCTTAATGGTGAGCCTGTGACATAACAGGGGTAATTTCTACCTGCCAGCTTCCTGGGGAGGTCAGCGAGGCTGGCTTGGTACTAGTGAATTCAGAGCTACTGAAGTTAGAAAAGCAGCTTGTCCAAAGAATTGCTAGAGCCTGGGCCAGACATCGTACTATTTGGGTAGTGCTGAGCCGCCCGTAGAATTTCATTGCTTGGAAGTATTCTTCCCTGCAGTAAGTCATGTGCTGCTGTTATTGCACCTAAAGTAGTATTGTTATGTATGGCATATGTAGCTACAGCTGCATGCATTAATCTCATTTATTTAATTCTCAGATTCTATTAAAGTCTAATGAGTTGAAAATGATCCGTCTTGTGGAAATGCAGTGTATGCAGAACATCAGAAGAGTATATCTAAGCTGAATGAAAACAACACTGGTTTTTGGGGGTCTGGTGAACTCCAGTGGTAAGACAGAAAAAAGGAAGAACAGTTGACCAACTAAACTTCAACACCGAGTTGACAAATTTCTCCTTTTGTACTGCACACTGATATCAGTCAGGTGGAACTGCAGATATCCTTCATTCTTTACTTTGATTTCTTTAATGCGGTGCAGACTGAAGAAGTGATGTACAGTCCGTGTCCATTCTTGCTCTAAGTGGAAATAGTTTTCTTAAAGCTTGGTTATGCCTGAAAAAAATCTGAACAAATTTCACAGTAGTCTCTGAAAGAAGCATTAGCTCTTTGAGTTTCCTCTTAAATTTACGTATATTGCCATACTGTCCTTTATATCATATGGAGAGGATGTTTTAGAGTGCAGGCTCTAGACTACAAAGACTGTAGTGCTGTATATATGCACATAGGGAACTTTTCAGTGAACATATTCTTCTAAGTATGCTTCAGGGCCAGAAGAGACAGCCTTACATATGTTTCCTTATAGAATTTGTGAACTACTCAGATGTAATGGCACCAAGGGTATTATAAACAGGTATAGGCC
The DNA here is from genome assembly GCA_016647715.1 of Pavo muticus. NCBI lineage: Eukaryota > Metazoa > Chordata > Aves > Galliformes > Phasianidae > Pavo > Pavo muticus. The sequence continues at coordinate 1,571,915 of JACDJE010000216.1, forward strand.
TCTTAGGGGCAGAATTTTGAAAGAATTCTTTGATGGTTCACCTTGTATGAATAGAAGTTCATCCTCAGCAGCAGTGGAGGAGTAGCTCTGTAGCGCTTCTGAGGACCATACCTGTTGAAAACTTCACTCCTTGTGAGCGCTGGAAGCCAGACTTTGAGGATTTTAAAACCATCACTTTACCATGATGAAGATGAAGTTCTATGGGAAGTTCTATGGGAAATTCTTCGTAAAGTAGATGTGAGAGCAAAGGCACCTACCAGTTTACCTTGTATTAATTGTTACTGAAACAGGATCTGAAGCTTCTGAAGGATTGGGAGTAACCAGCAGTCCAGTCGTTGTCCCTGTAATCAGGGGATTCTCAGCACATTTGGCAACTTAGGAAGAAGTTGAGGTAGTGAACGTTTAAGGAGTGTACAGAACCTTCTGGCTTGAAAGGGCTGAAACTCCTGAGAGTCTGTTCCCACTATTTTCAAGCTATTTGTGAATTCTGAACATTTACCTTCTTGAAAGAATATTTTATGTCTCACTCTACTTGGTTTCTTCCATAATTTAAGAAAGTTTGCATCATTAAACCCTAAGACTGGGCATGTTACTTAACATTGGAGCTTAACTCCTAAATGGCCGGGCAGTGTAGGTGTGCTTGAGATGTAAAAAGAGCTTGGTGTGGGAAAGAACTGCATGTGTTATCTCTGGAAAGAGTGAAAATACTAACCAGTCATGTTAATATACTGTACAACAGTAGCAGCTGTGTTTACAGTTTGAAAGTAATGTTTATATTGAATTAAGGAATAAGTATTTAAGTCTTCACCAAGCAATGAACAGGAAATGAGAATTCTGCCTCATCAGGAGTGATGTAATCTTATGTCATGCTATTTACTCTCACTGCTTACAATGTTTTAGTGCAGAATGTTGATATCTGCTATACCTACTTGTTCCTGAGCCTTAGTACAGAGGAAGGCTTGATGGCGTTTACTGCCATACTTTCTCCTACGTGACACCGATCTGTCACTTCTAATTTTCCTGATAGCCTCTGGAGGGGCCTTTCTTGGCTTTCTTTATTCTTAGAGAACTGTATGCATGTTTGCTGCTGGAATCCTCTTACTAGACTGAATGAAATGGATTAGTCAAGATAGATAGCCTGCTGATTAATGCATAGCTGCCTACTACTACTCACAGAAAAGTACTCAGATTTGAAGAGAACATGGTGAAAGAAAGATGAAGGGAAAAATTGGTGTGTACCTTATTTTTTAAAGTCTACCTATCCAGTGGCAATACTGTAAATTTCAATTTCTATAGCATTGTTCATTCTTCAGTCTCCTCGGTGCTTTGTGTGGTGTGTAAAAGAACTAGTATTAGAGTCAGAAGTTATTTGTGCATCAAAACACGTTGCACAGGTGTGAAATAACAGTGCCTGTGCCAGTTCATTTGACATTAGTGCTGATGTTACTGAGTAAGAGATACTGAAGTGGAAGATTCTAGCTAAAAGGGCTGAAGAAATAGATTCAAAAAGGCAAAATTCAGGAATTCTTTACACAATTGTGAACATATTATCTTCTGCAATTAGGTAATATTACTGTAATAATGAATATACATAAATACAAGTATAAATGTGCAAAAATCTTGTCTGATGATACACTTTGTTAATCAGCTGTGAGACGTTACCACCTTTGCACCAGAAGGTAGCAGCACAAAGAATTAAGCTCTAGATAGCACTAATGGAAAAGTATGAGAAGTTGGCCAATATCATCAGAGATACGCTGTATGAAAAGCCACCCTGGGCTCTTTTATGGCTATGCAGAACAAATAGCTTCTTGTTTTCAACTAAACCTCTTGATTCCTCTATTTTAGGAGCAGGAAACTCGTGTAACATTTTCTGTTGAACTCGCTGAGAAGAATTGTTCCTAAATGTGGACAGTAGGGCAATAGTGAACTTCCTGGAGGTCTCTCACAGTAGAAACTGATGTGCACAACCAGGCAGAATGACAGTTTTGTTCTGCAGCTTTAAGTACTTACCGACATGTTTTTGATCCACATACACCTGGTTGGTGTAAGGAAGTGAATTTTGTCTGTTGTGGCCACACACTGGTGCCAGTGCACTGACTGATACTCAGGAAAAAAAGGGACTGTTCCCTTTGTCTTTTTGAGACCAACTCTTTTCCAGATCTGATATGCGTAGCACACTAAAACCAGGCTGAATTAGAGGTATGCCCGGAATCCCCAGGGTTTCTTTATTCGCTGAGAGGTAACTTGGCATTCACTTGTATCTGGCAGGGAGCTAACAAAATAAACAATGGAGAGACACAAGTCCTGCCTTTGCAGGCACTAACTTATGTTCTGTTGGAATGCTGCCATGGGCTTCAGTGGGAACGGTAATTGGTCATGCGACTGGGGGAACACTACCAAGCAAGGAAATGCATTATTAATGGGACGGAGTTCGAGAAGTGGTAGATAAGATAAAGACACTAAGTCACTTTCTTGGTGTGGGCTTTGTCTTTTCCTACTTAAAGAAGTATCACTGTGGCTTCAGAAATCTTCCGCAAGCCTGAATATTCTTATATGAAGTTCAGCATTTGAAACCATGCCAGCTACCCTGCTGTCCCAACCAAACAGCAATTACTAATTTGTGGTTACAGACTTGTTCTGCAGAGAGTGGGAGTGGAGTTAAGTGCACACGTACAGTACTGAGAAGCATTAATAATAAAAAAAGCAATGCCATTCCAGGTGAGACCTGGAGATGGTGAATAGGGCAGGAGGGGTGTGGGAGCTGGACTTGAAAAAGAAATAAAGAAGTGCACACAATGTTGTTTGAAGCTTCAGGCAATGGCATTGCTGGAAATGGGTTCTTAGCATAAACAGAAGTGTGCTAGCTGGGGAAGAGGGTCTGAGCAGATGTCGTTCTGTCTCAGAGATCTTGAGACTGGGAAGGCGTGCAGAAGAACAATTAAGGGATGCCTAGATCATGACAGGAGAGGTTGAAAGGGCTTTTCACCTGATGGAGAATCACCTATTCAGATAACAGCATCGTTGTGGTTTGGGCAAGTTGCAGCTGGGGACATTTGAGCCTTACTGTGACTTGTACAATATCTGACACTGATGGTTTCTATTTTATTCTCCTCTTCAGTCACAGCCAACCCCAGCAACTTTGTATGGCACATACTACTGAACTGTGCAACTTTTGTACTGCTGAGGAGCTTAGTTCAGTTGGTGGGAGAAACCTTATAACCAGGTAGGAAAACATGTGGTTCGTTCTGTATCTGTAGATAAGGGAGGGGCTATAACAATAACATCTCCTACCAGAAATGTCCGTGACTGCAGTCAGGAAATAGACAGACAAAATATTTGCAGATGGAGTTAAAACCAATTAATGACCTTCTATATAACTCAGGAAAAAAAAATGGTTCCGTTATCTAAGTTTGCTGACGCTTTCCAAACAAAACGATGACTAAATAGTAATGCATAATGCAAAGAATGAGTGATACACCAAGATGAATAGGATTTAGTCGCTGTTTATCACAGTTAAGCCATAGCCCGAATGCCGTAATGCTGATTACTTCAATTCATTGTGCAGACAGTATAATCTAGCAGTTAGCAATGTGCCTGTGAGAAGGAAGAAACTATTTCTGTAGTTTCAAGCTGACCCGTAGTCACAGTGATTGATGAAGTTATCCTTTCTCTTATTTTACAGATAAAATACATTTATAATAAGTCTTTTGTCGGAAGCAAAGCCCACTGAATTCTAACATTGTACTGCCTAAAATATTTGGAAGAACTGTGAAATTCACCACCACCACCAATGAACTCCTTTTCTACCTCCAGTTTTTCAGTGATATCGTGGCAGTTAATCTGGTCTGAAGTGAACATTTCTCAAACTGAAAATGCTTGTTATTATGCTTATTATTGCTTATTATAATACTTATTATTCCTCTAGATTCTTAGCTCTTCAAGAGCTTTCTGGATTGCTGGATCCAGATGATGGTGCAGCGCGTTCCACGTTCCATGGTAAAAGCTCTCCCAAAGTTTTCCAGCCTACTACCATCAGATGAATAGAAGTATTTAGTGCCTTTCAGCTGCCAGCCATGGAACAACTACTTTAGCAGAGGTAGGGAGTATTATTTGCCAGACATGGAAGCTGAGGCACAGAAAGTTTAAAAGATTTCTTCACCCTCAACTTCTGACTTTTTTTTCTTAGTCAAGATGCTTTAGAACACATATTCTTAGTTGTCTGAAAATATTGAGAAGGCATGTTTACTTATGAGAAATACTTGTGGGTTTTCAGCCAGGCAAGAAGAGCAGATCCTAATGACTAAGGTCTACACTGCTCATTTTGCTTCATACACTATCATATGCTGAAGTCCATCAGCATTTTATATATACATGCAGATGGGTTACAGTGACTGCTTTTAACCTTTCAGGCAGTTTTTGATAGAACTAGACACTAGGAACTGTAAGTGTCAGATGCAAAAGATAGATAGTAATGAATCTTCAAAAGTAATGTTGGCTGAAAGAGCCGGAATAATTTGGCTGTTGCACACCTGTTGAAACCTTTTCATGTCAGTGGTACAAAATTTCACCTTCTGTTCATAGGTGGTGTACTTTCCCTTCCATCTGCCTCGACCAGTTCCCTCTGAGTCATGCACATTCCTCTTCACACTCTTAGCAAGAAATTAGAATGGGAAAGCATAAAGTCCAGCAGTAAATCAGCTTCCAATCTGGCAGCTGTACTCAGCAGCAGCTGGTTATGTACAAGTAGCACTCTTTGTTCACTGGCTGCTTTTTAAAAAACTTTAGGTAGTATTTGTTGTATGTACAGTGAATGTAAGGAATAGAATCACATGAGAAAGCAGAGAATTTTAAGTCCTCTTACTTATAAAAGCCATAACCATGATTTATTTGTGCCGTTTAAAAACTGTCTGTGAGGAGGCAGAGACATGAAAAGCTGTAGTGGATATGACATGGCTGTGATAATGAGAATGATTTGATATGCTCAATACAGACTTGCCTTGGAGTAAATCACCATAGAAATCCAGCTTGCGTTCAGTGCTAAAGGAAAGTCCTGAAATCTTGTTTTGCTTTGTAGCAAGCCCGCAGGGTAACGTTTTCAAGAGGTCAGAGGAGACAGATTGCAGAACTAAGGCTGTACTGCTGAAAATGCTCCAGAATTGTCCATTTTAAAGAACTGTAGCCATAATTTATTCTCTCTTGCTGTCGTCACTACAAAGGGAAGGAGAAAAAACAGATTGGTTTTTCTGTTGTCACAGCAGTATAGGAGGCATTAACTTCTGGAAAGCAAAAGGCAGATTTAACCTTAAATGCTCCTATTCACTGGAGTAAGAAAACAGCAAGATATCAGCTGTACATTATTTGGCATTGAAAATCTCTGATGCTTCTAATGAGAAAGGAGGGAAAACACTCTCAGAATAAATACACTTTAATTCTGGTAGTAAACAAAACAACTGCAGATCAAAGACCCACAGCTAGAAGAAAGAACACTTGAGATAACAACCTGTTTATAAATAACCTGAGGCAACCACTAAAATGATGGAAAAATAAAAAAACTTAAAGAAAATCAACCCCTCCCCCCAGCTAGCTATTAGAAAAACAGGAAAAGAGGTATTTTGGAGCAGATTTCTTTACTGATGCTGCCGCCCCTGATATCTGTGTATCTTTTTTCTTCATTAGTACATGTGCTCAATGGTCATGGATTATCCATTTGTTTCCGTGTATCCCATTGGTGTTACAGATAATGCTGGTCGGTGAGAGAAGTGCTACCAATTTACTGCTTCATACTTCCTGCAACATTATTTTTCTATCTTTGTTCATGTTTTGAACATCTGAGCTGTGATCCATCTGTTACAGAGATGTTTATTCTTAGTCCAAGATGGAATTTCGAATTTCTGTTTCTTGGTTACCATTTTCCTTCACCCAAATCTGTACATTTGGACATGTGATACTAAGACAACCTGCAGTTTGAAGTAGAGCAACTTGAAAAAAAAAAGAAGGGGAACAGTTCTGTGAGTCCTTTGAAATCTTCCTCTGAACATGGCTCAACTGTATGTCACAGCTTACTGACCTTTATCTCAGTGGATCTGTTCCTGCAGTAGGTCATCCTTCATCTGTCACCTCTATGTTCCATACACCAAATATACATTATTCATTGTAAATGTACTGTATATGGAAGACTGATGGTCTTGCTTGCTCTAGCAAAGTGGTATCTTAAGGCTATCAAAGTCAGTGCTCAGGCTGATCACAGAAGTAGGGCTTTTTTCCCCAGTTCTCATGTTTGCTATGCGTCTCTTAGGCTCACTTGTTTGTATGAATCATTGCAACTGGTTGTGGCCTAGTCCTTCACCCATCTTACTGCTGTAATCCCAGCAAAGCTTGTTGATGAGAAGTCATGCTGTACTCTTAGGCCCAATTCTCTCTGATTTTCATCCTACTCAAAGGAAAGTCAAAAGGCAGTTAAAAGGCACGCATTTACAAGGCATGAATTTTTACAGTATTTCCTCTAAGCATGCAGTCTTACCTCCTGGGTACAGGCTTCTCTCTTCTGATTCCTCATTGTTTGTCCTTAACATAGCTAAACCATTCCTGTTGTGTACATCTAATCTCCATCTCCAAGAAGCCTCACAATAATGAAAGTGTACATATGCCTGTCTATGTTTTGTGGCAAGAGCATCCACCAAAACATTACTCCATGCTATGTATTTGCCTGGCACACTGCACTTCCTGTACATGCAGAAGGCACTGCTGAGCTGAAGAGCTACAGAGGAGCAAAGCACAAGTCTGACACATGGACAGTAAGTCATGTTTGTGAGCACTGGTACAGCCTATTCAAAGGGACAGATTGCACAGTTGCAAGGTATAATGAGAGAGAAGGCATGGGGGGAATGTCTAATGTATGCTGAGCAGATCCGTGTAATAAAAAATCAGTCCTTTGAAATCACACTGATAATGCTGATACAGGAGGTTGGAGAGACCTGTGAGTTTCAGACTTACTGGCTTATTACTTCCAAAATCTGAAGTAACTGCATCATACAGTATAAGGACTATATACGTTCTATGCTGAGCTGCTTCCAGTTGTTTCAGTCCTTTGTTGCTTCAGATTATAGTTCTCGTATCCTAATGGCTGATTCCAAGACATTCCCTTTTCAACAGCCTTTTTAAAATTCCCTGGAGTCTGAGGTCAGCCAGAGTTGTATAGTCTGCTAACTCCCAGAAACCTTTGTAGCTTTCTTCTTTCCCTCTGGGATTTGGCTTTATATTTGATTTCAGGCTTTCACCAGTGATACAGCTCCCTGTATAATGCTAATCCAGGAACAGCCTTATATTTTGCCCCCTCCTTTTCCTCTAGCTATTCCATTTGAGCTGATAGTGATCGCTAATGGCTTAGCCTATTGCTTGTGCTGCAGTTAGCCTCCATCAGAAGTCCTGCCTTGACAGCCACACTCCATTGGATAACTGGGGGTGATACTCACTGACAGCGTAACACCACTGGGGATTGGATTAGCCAGGCATGCAGAAAAGCGAAAGTGCTTGTCTAGCCTAATAAAAATACAACTTGGAGGTAGAAATAGGGCTCAGCTCACCAATCCCAATATACTCTTCTCTTCAAAATCTTTCCTTGCATAGGTATTGATCATATAATCTGTTTTCATGTTATTCTTAAAAGTAAGAAAATGCGAGGGTAGAAGAGCTCTGTTTGGATCAGTGTATCTGATCTTCCGCCATCAGGGTATGGTGCATTCTGCATTTCTTGCAGGTGGAGGCTTTGGAGAACAGGGCCCAACTGTAACTACGAAAAGATAAAAGGTAGCTCTGGGCTGGTCTATTCTGTGAGGAGTGACTCAAGCATATTTTGCATTGCAACAAATGAGAGGCAGGATTTACAGCCAGGCAGAAGTACTGAAGCTGTCGCTTATTGATTAGAACTAGTTTCTGTCTGAAAGCTTTTCCATAAAGCTTGGGACTCTTCTATAGCTATTTAAGAGGCTTTCATCTACACAAATTGTTCTTCTCCTGCATTATAAAGAAAATGAAAAAAAAAGTCATGGATGCACAGGGCTTGGGAAATTCAGTTTAGGAGTTGACGGATCAGTTTAAAGTCAGTGTCAGGTGAATTTAATCCAAGGGAATAAAATTACACAAACCAATCTAATTTATTCTTCAACCCACTTTACAGTAAACAGACACAGTGTCATCAGGGTCCTGGAACTTAGTTATCCCTCTCTAAGAACTTCCAACTCCTTCCCTGAAGACCCACCTAAATCCCTCTCTGAACACATCCTCCAATCCTGTCAGAGGCAATTGGCTTACCAGCAAACAAGAGGAAGCCCAGTGTGCCACCTCGTTATCATTATGTTTTCTCTTCAGGGAACCAGGATGACTAAATCCTTCCATGAGATACTAAACTTGGAAAGTTATTTTATTTTTAACTCCCAGTGTAGATAAATATCACATTTTTCTCCATGTGTTCTTACACAGTGCTGCTTTCTGTGGTGCACGCACCTACATTTACATAAACAGTACATTTCTGATTCTGCAAGGTGGAGATAACTGTCCTCAAGAGAACTTAAATCTGCTGATGATCTGGTAAGTGACTCCAGTGAAACATTAAGGGCTATTTCCTTCAGAGGATAATAATAAATAATAAAAAAAAAAGAAGCCCAAACTTTCCCAGTACCCCCCAGGCATGCTTATAATCTATTTAAAATGAATTTGTGAGGATAATTTGACAGGAACACTTCAATTCATGGTCTTGAGTACTCTGAGAAGACTTAGCGGAGAAATCCTTTTTTCTGCAGGTGAGCAGGTAATGAAATGGATAGATTTCCTTTTTATCTTGAACTTAAACTCATGGGCCATTCCTTCTCAGATTGTTACTTCTCAGGACTGAAGGAGGATTGTCCTGTGTGACCTGCTGTAGGGAACCTGCTTTAGCAGGAGGCTGGGCTTGATGATCTCCAGGGCTCCCTTCCAACCCCTGCAGTTCTGTAAGGTTTTGTTCCTAACAAAGCAGTGGTGAAGCTAACCAGCATGAAGAACTGAAATTGTGGGTTTGAACAAGGTGGTGTATCCGGAACAATTGCTTTCCTCTATTCCATCTCTAATTGCTGAAGGGAAAGAGACCTAATCTATAGGAGCCATTTATCTCAATCAATAGATGTTCCTTCACTCTCCACAGTTGCAGCATTCTGCATGAGCAGTTCCCATTCAGTAAGTATTTCCTCGCAGCCAAATAGGAAGCCTCAGCTTAATGCTCAGTATTGAGTTGATCTCCATTCCTTACTAATTGCTTGCATGTTTCATGCTAGGGTAAGAATGGGGATGTGAACCAGCTGCATGCATACATGCATGGGGAGAGGAGCAGGTACCCTGGGGGGTCCTGGGAAGACTCTAAGGGCACACTGGGAAGCCTCTAGGACACCAAAGAAGACACATGAGAGCTCTGGGAATCTAGTAGGGAACCTTACAGCACACTGAGCAGCTCTGGGTGTGCTCCGGAGTCCTCCAGAGTACACTGGTGGGTCCTGGGAGTCCACTAGGGCACACTGGGTAGAATCTAGGAGAGCCTAGAGGATGCCTATGAGCTCTGAGAGTACTCTAGTGTGCCCTAGGGTACAGTGGGAGGTCCTGAGAGTATTCTAGGACACAATGGGATACCTTTAGGGTACCCTATAGCAAACTGAGATGCTCTGGGTGCACTCCAACATGCCCTAGAGTACAGTGAGGGTCCTGGAAGTACACTAGGACACACTGGAAAGCCTCCAGGGCACACTAGAATACTCCCAGAGCTCTCATGTGTCCTCTGCGGTGCCTTAGAGTACACTGGGAGGTCCTAGGAATACTCTAGGGCACACTGGGAAGCCAGTAGGGTATAGGTGTCCAATCATTAATCTTGCCTGGGCCACACTGAGTAAAGAGGAACTATCTTGGGCTGCATACATATAAGTTGCTCCAAAAGTAATGCCTCCTTTTTATTTCCATGGAAATTACAATGGCTACAAAGGGCACAATACCACTATTTGGTGGAGCAAGTTCTCATCTACAAAACACTATTCCTTCAACATAGTCACCGCCATTAGCTATGCATTTTCACCAGCAGTGTACAAGAGGCTGCATGCTGCAGCAGTGGAAGTGATCCATTGTTGCCACTGATGAAATGCACCACCCACTGCCTCACTGTACTCACACCCACTGATTAATCTCCATAAACATCCAGCAAGCATCAGTGAATGTCAGTAGTGCCATTTTTTCTGCATGGAAGAATTTAATGGAACACCTTTGTTTCATACATGCTTCCATGTCAGACGCCATTGTGTCAGACCGCCCCTCTGCTGCCGTCTGTCACACAGCAACAAAATATAATGGGATATTGGTGGGAAGGTTCAACCTCTACTGCCATCCCACCAATACCCGCCTCTGGCATCGTGGGCCAACATCATAAAATAGGAGACATTACTTATGGAGCCGCCCTTGTAAAATTTGCATTATCATTAATATATAAGTGACAAAATATTTTACTTTTTAGTATATTGCGTAAAATATTTTAAAAAATGAGGAAGATAAATATAAAACTAGTGGGGCATGTGACCTTGTTTTTGTGCAACTAATGCATCAGGCTGGTTTGATGGCAGTGGCTGCAATTCTCGGTGAGCTTTCGAGGTGTTTGTCAGAGATTTTTATGAAATTTTACTCTTTCTGTACTTCGTGCTTGACAATTATTCACAAGAGCGCATACTGCCGAAAAGTGGTGACATGAATAAGGCATGATAGTGAAGCACAGGATATCGCTCTGTGGTTGGAGAGCCTTATGAAAGTCCCAAAGATGCGTGATTGGGTTCTTGAGTTGAATATCGGATGGCAGCTCTGTACATTCCATTTGAAAATTTGCAGGTAATATGCATATATATATATATATATATAATATATATATATAATGTGTATATATATTTGTGTGTGTGTATATATATATATATACACACACACACACACGATTATAGTATGAAGCAGAGCGTGGCTGCTCTATGAGCCAGCCTGTGGGTTGGACATAGAGCACACTGAGGAGTTCTTGGAGCACTCTACAGTACTCTAGCCTGCCCTTGAGTACACTGGTGGGGGTCCTAGGTAGCCTTGAGGGCACCCTAGAGCACGCTGAGGAGCTCTCACTGGGGAACAGGCTGGGCCAAAACCTTTGGAGGCAGTAACTGCAGGCACTGCCACGCTCTCCTCATGACTCAGACCCATTTGTGTCTCGCTGCCTCTCACATCCCAGCTGGGGTCTCCTAGCAACTGTGCACCAACTGCCAGGTGGCACAGAGTGCTTTCTGTCTTCACAGCACTCATCTGTGTCTCCTTTCATTGAAAACCCCTCTCAGGACCTCTCCAGACACCAGGTGCCAGATCCTGGAGATCTGAACGCTCAGCAAGAGGAGAGCACCTCCTCGCCTGTTCTAAGTGCTCCTGCAGCTGCAGCAGCTGCCCAGCTTTAAGCCCTCAGGCCCAAAGTGGAGTGATGTGATTCATCAGACCGTAAGGTCCCTGTGGGACCCCCCACTGTCTTCAGGTCCAAAGTGAAGCAGTGCAATGCCAGTATGGAGTGGAGGTCTGCCAGAGCTCCCCATCGTTACTCGAGATGGCTTTTGTTCTCAGTAGGGGTGACTTGAATGCAGAGAACAATTCAGATACACAGCTAAGGGCAAGTAGAATCAGGGCTTGTGATGGAAGATGTGTGGTGGTGTGCAGGGTTGGGCTTGGTTCTTCAGGGTACATGGTGTATAGGTGTTTGTACATGCACAGAGCAGTTCTGGAAGGAGGTGCTTTGCCTAACTGGTTATCTTGAGAAACGTGGAAAATTGTCCAGGCTGCTGAAACTGCAGTGCTTCTGGAACTCAGGGAGGGCTGACTGCGTGGTGCCACAGACTGTGACACACCGCTGTATCCCAACGGCATCTGCTTGCTCTGCTCCTTGAGCTGTGGGTGTTACAAGAGGACTCTGAGAAGTTGTAACTATCTTGGACAAATGTTAGGATGTGGGAACACATATCTGGCATTTACAATAGTTTTTATCGTGTGAACTCCGGAAGAATTTTTAAGTTGCAGGCTCAGGTCTGGGCTCTATCATGTTAGACAACTGGTAAGCAGAAAAACTGAACAGAAACAGAAATAGAAGCAGAAGAGAAGATGTTTGTTCCATAAAACTTATTCAGCCAGAATCTGAGGTCTAAATTCAAAAGCATCATTTTGAGTCCTGTAGCTGGGATGCCTTTTTCCAGTGAGGATCTTTCTCAAAGGGACTTCCTCCATCAAACCAGTGATTTTATCCATTTTTCTTCTTTTTCTCTTGCTATTTAGTTGCTCACACACTGAATAAACAGTTTCAAAGTGCTTTCAAAATCTGAAAGATGTGGATGTTATATAAAGGAATCTTGTGAAGTGAGGTACTTTCCTTCCAAAGGAATTTCTTTTTCATTAGCAAGTCCCTCATTACAGGATTAAAAGCTAAGCTCCTTCCTCCCTCCTTGCTTCCCCGAATTAGGTTTTCACAAGACCTTTTATGTGTTTTTCCAAGTGTCACGGGTCTCTCCTCTGCTGGCAGAAACTTAGATGTTAGTAACACTAATTACTTCAAACCAATCAACTACATGTGGATAGGAAAATCTCTGCTGGGAAAGTATAGGATCCCTCCTTTTCCACTTCTTGTTTTCTTTTGTTTTACCACAATTACTAGGTGTAGTTGAAAATATTCAGGGACACGTTGAGGAATTTCATTGACTTTAAGTCCAGGTGAGTCTAGATTTGCAGAACAACCCTCCTCTGACCCCCAGAGGTCTTGCTTATAAGTTCTTGTAACAATATTCTGAGAAGGGACTTAAATTTCTAACAGAACCTCAGGCATGTTAAATCACCAGTTCTGCTAAGAAGTAGCCCAAAATGAATACCGTATCCTCTGGAGATGTTCTTTTTATGACAGGACTTTCTGATATGGGGCTGTGGGGAGAGAGGACGTTGCAAATTTTCACCGAGTATGAGAGCTCAGCGTTGGCATGAAGGTACTCATCCCTTTTGTGTTCTTTTGTGTTCATATGTGGCTGTAGAATGAAACTGCTTCATAGTACACTCTTCTTCAGCATAGAAGCAGGCAGATAAGTATCACGTCATGATGCAGAAACATCTGCTGGAAGATTAATGAGAAGATTAATGGCCATGCTCTTTCTACTTCATTATCTCTACTTTCCATAGAAGACATCACTGCAATCCTAGTGATTTACTGTGGAGCAGAAGGGAGTCAAAAGTAGGATCAAATTATCTACACTGAAAGCTGGGTCTCAGGGTCCAGTCACACCTCTAGCAACTGCATGCAGGGAAAAGCTTTTTATTCAGTGATCTCTGGACATGCTGGGCCACAGTTATGGTCATGTTTTCTCTTACCATAGACCTGTGCAGGGACTTCTGGGCACATCACGATGGGGTGGAAAGGGCAAACAATGAACAATGAACAAAGGGCAAACAACGGGCAAAGAGCTGTAAGCTCAAAGGTCAGCCTCTTCGAGGTCCTTTCCTTTCTCTGTAGAGGTAATACAGATAGTGTCTATATTACAGGCAAGTTGATACATGATAATAATTAACTTAATACTATTCTAAACTTCCTACTTCCCCTTTTCCAGTCCCCACTTAGACTGTAAATGAGCGAAAGCAAAAAAAAAAGAAGCAAAGAATACTCCCAAGAATAAGATCCCAAGAGTGTGAATAGCTGTTTTTATCAGCTTGAACAGATACCTCTTAGATGTATAGAAGCTGGAGCATGCAAGGTTTAGCAGCCTGGGGAGTAGGAATGACATAGAGACTGTTGATGAATGCTGAGCATTTAAAATACAGGGACTTACACTCAGCAACGACAAAACACGCACAAGGAAAAAGAAGTTTGTGCCTCAAATGGAAACAGAGGTCCTTGTATGAAAACATCTGAATTCCAGTAAGAAGATTGTTTTCCTTGTAGTCTGCACCTGAAAAAAAATGCCAGACAATGTTTAATGCTCTTACAGTTTTCTCATTTAATGAGATAATTTCACCGGATTTCATTATTCCTTCATTTTGGATTCTAGAACAAGTGGAAAGCAGAATAACAGTTAACCTGGACTTTCTAAAAATAGACTAATTTACATTTTTATTAGTATGTCTGGTTTTCTAGACAAGGATAAACAACGGTAATACAAATCAGCACTGGTTGAAGAGCAGCAGATTCAGTATTCCTGGGTACCATGAGGATGTATAAATTAAAACTGAAAAATCTGGTGTTGGTTCAAAAACTGGAAAGTGGGTGAAGAGCTGATGAAGACAATGAGTTGTAGCGGAACGTAACTGGGATGCTAATGATATCAAGTCTCTTTCTGTGTGTATGTTCTGTGTTAATGAACTTGGGGAAAAGAGGAAAATGTGGTTATGTAAGAGACAAAGTCAGGGACTGTGTCAGGCTGATGAACAGAAAGAGCTCAATGACTTGAAAGACTAGACTAACAGAAACAGAGATCTGTGGTGAGGTCTTTGCAGAAGAGATAGAGAGGTGCTAATGCCATTGTGCTGTGTACAGTTCTGACAGTGGGAAATGTACAAGATGTTCAAGAAATGTAACTGGAGCAGCTTCAGACAGAGTGAGTACAATAATCAGGATGGGAGTACTTAATCTGGGAGAGGAGGCAGAGAGAACCTGTCTTCTTTAAGTCCGTTTGAAAAGAAATGAAGGTATTTGAAGATGTCATCTGTTTGTTATAGAGGTAAGCACTTGGGGTCACAGCAGGAAGAATAGCCAATTTTAGCTGAAGGATAATGCTTAGATAAGAACAGGGATTTTATTGGCCCAAGAAATCAATTGCTTGGAAGGTGAGGCAGCTTTGACTCCAGGTGGTGATGATCTGGTACACTGGGAGCAGGAGTAAAGGTTGAAACCTGAACTCATGTTAAGGTAGAGTTTGTGAACACATGAATGATCATGTGGCAGAATTACCTGCTGTAGCAGGTTTATTTGGATGATTAGGATGTCCTATCAACAGCATATTCCTGAGGCCCTAAAAAGAATATATATTATATATTGCATATGTAAATATAAATAGGTAGGAGCATGGCTAATTTACATACATAAGTGTCTGATAAGCACCCTGGAATTGGCACACACTGCCGTAGCTTCTCATCAGGAAGTTGCTAAAGGAAAAGCTGTGATCTTTGCTGAGTCCAATAAAATACGATTGTAAAAGACATTTATCTGTAAGTAGGATTGGTCTGCAGAATAACATTAGACTGGAAACTTCTAGGAGAGCTGATGCTCCTCTTCCATCCAAGACAATGGAAGAAACTGAGAGATGGAAGAGCTTTTTAGGTGAAAGACCAACTTTCCACTGTTCATTTTTATACTCAGTGCCATAGGGCCCAGTTTACAGGGCAATATTCCAAGTGTAGCAGTAAGGCTAACAATTGCTTTGGTATTTGAATACAAAATTATGCTATCAGAAATTTATCAATGTGTATGTTTATTGTCTCTTTATCAGTTTAATACTCTGAGACATTGAACTGACTTATTTCGTGTCCATGACTTCAAGTTACAGCATACAAAGGCCTTTCCCTTCTTACCAGAAAAAAAAAGTGCTTGGTCTTAATGGAGAGCATTTAAGAAAACAAAACAAAATGAAAAACCAGCCAACCAAACAGAAAACCCAAAGCTCATGAACTGCAGTATTGGTTCTACTTGTTGCTTATTATCATAATGGAAGTACAGTTCACTATTTCCTTGAAATGACTGAACTAGTTGGGTGAGTATTTTGTGGTAGGGAATGATTTCCTTTTGTGACATAAGTATTTAATTGCTGGCAATTGGTTTTAAGAGGAGATGAGAGTATGATCAAAATGGTAGATTGCAGAAGAAATAAAGAGTGGTAACTGCATATTATTGGTGTGTAAATAATAGGCTCAGAGGTGTTGTTGTAGGGATAGTAAAAAGAAAATGGAGTAGGAGACTGAGAAGAGAATATTGGAGATGAATTACAGAGGGGTGATGGAGGGATGCTGGGAAAGATTACTTTGGTGTTTTGAAAGAAACTGCTGGCAAGCAGAAGCAGAAAAACGGTATTTGGTGCAGGGGTAAAGGCCTCAGCTAATCAGTGTCTGAAGCAGCTGATGAGAATCACTGAAAATTTTGGAATTAGCCGCTAACGAGTCATTATCACTCAAAGGAGAGATGTCAAAATGGCCAAATTGTATTAAAAAAAACTGCTCAGAACTAAATTGGGAATAAAGCTTTTATCATTGTTTTAGAATCTTGAAAATAAGTACTCCAGCCCACTAATTTGGATAAATTTTGTGCCTTCAGGATTGAATTGTAAAGCAAATGAATCATATTCCTGATTTAAAAGAACCAAGACATTGTCACTTTCATTGCAACTATTTGTACAGTCTGAACTTGATGCCTCTAGAATGACTCAGGACAAGTGGAGCAAATTCAGTGTGACAGAACAGAATCTACTCTGGCATTTTCTGAGACTTAAGCCCAGATCCTACCAGAATAACTACACTGAAACTGTATTCTGAATTCAGAGTAGTGAATAATATCATATATGCCCTACTGACTTCTTTGCCAGTGTATTTTTTCTTTTGCTTGGTGTAAATAGATTTAACTATTATCAATAGATAGGCTACACTTACTGGTGTAAAATTTTCTTTGTGGTCTACTTTGTCTTTCAGCCCAAGTGCTTACGGAATGTTTTAGGCCCCATCTGTGGTACTGTGGGGCCTGGGGACCCCAGCACAAGAAGGATGCGGAGCTGTTGGAGTGGGTCCGGAGGAAGGCCACAAAGATGCTCAGAGGACTGGAGCACCTCTCCTATGAAGAAAAGCTGAGGGAGGAGGGGTTGTTCAGCCTGGAGAAGAGAAGGCTGCAGGGAGACCTCATTGCTGCCTTCCTGTACCTGAAGGGAGCTTCTGAGCAGGAGGGGGAGTGACTTTTTATGTGGTCTGATAGTGATAGGACAAGGAGGGATGGCTTTGAACTAACAGAAAGGAGATATAGGTTAGATGTTAGGAAGAAATTCTTCGAGAGCTGTGAGGCCCTGGCACTGCTGCCCAGAGAGCTGTGGGTGCCCCATCCCTGGAGGTGCCCAAGGCCAGGTTGGATGGGCCCTGGGCAGCCTAAGCTGATGGGGGGCAGGGGTTGGGGCTGGGTGACCTTTATCTTCCCTTCCAACCCAAGCCATTCTATGATTTGTGTTTGTTATGGACATGCCAGAGCTATGTGCACGAGCTATCAACAGAGACTTCTTATTTCCCCCCAAATAAATACTGCTCAGGTTCATAAGTGGTGCAATAATCCCCAACCACATTATGCAGCATTTATTAGCTCTAACATAAAATTGCTGAATGAGCAAATATGCTATGAGGAAACAAAAGACACTGAGACTGAACAGGTATGAACAATTTACTTTTCCTTTTTGAGTTCTGTGGTAGATATGTATGCTGTATGAAATAACTGTAGTAAAAAACACTAAACATCTGCATGAAACCATCAGCTGTACAGCAACTGAAAGTTTAGTTTTAGAGTGATCTACACAAGGCAGTCTGTGAAGCTGAGGTACCACAAGTCTACTCTCTTGGATTTGTACCTGTCATCTTACAGTCAGTGGTCAGTCATGAAGAGATATTAATAAAGGCTGCCAGTGTGGGTTCATTGAGTTTTGACTTTCAGTCAGGTTTCCAGCTAGTAGTTTCAGTATGTCACTCCTGTTTTCTACATGGCTGCTTTGTATTTACAGATCTTGATAAAGCTGAGCTAGTGTCTTCCTTCCCTGGGATTTAAATACAGAGGGCTTCCCCTAAATACAATAGGTGTGTCTGAGCGAGAACAACCACCTTATGATGATCATTCTATTTAGGGCCTCTCTTCTGGATATACATTTTGATAAAATGTTTTGGAACTTTCGGGAATACAAAAAGAATACCAGCCTAGCAGTCATATTTCTGGATTGGTTTAGCTGAAGAATTGTCACTTGGAGTTAATTTTGGTCTACTTAGTTTCTCTTCAAAAAGGACATCTCTCGTAGGTCTGAGTATGAGCTGTGGCATTTTGCATAGCTTTTCCCTTGGCCCTACATGAAATTATTACAGTTTTTCTGCTCTATGAATATTAGTCTACGTAGCTGTTTAGTTTTTAAATGGTATGGCTGTAGAAAGAGTTTAGAAAAGTGGTTTAAAATAGATTACATGTATGCAGATAACAGTTGTGTGGAAGCCCCTGGAAGATCTGTGGCTTACTCACATGGAATAAGTGAAGAGACAGCAAAGCAGAGCAGGAAGAATAGGAAATGTAAGAGTTTGGAACCTGATGGAGGCACAGAATTTGTTTACTTAGAAAACTGCTATCAGATGTGTAGTGGGCTTAGCAGTAGTGGCAGGAGAACTTCCTGTGAACCGGTTCTACCAACCAAGTGCCAAAATCAGCAACAGTCTGTAAGAAGTGAGAACCTTCACAAAGTTCTTCAGTATTAGGTAATGGTATCTGACTGGATTGCACTTTGTACACCATCATAGATATACTTGCTATCTGTTAACAGAGTTATAAGCTATTGGTTCTTTTATTTTTTTTTTTCAAAATAGACTTTATGGAGAGCACCTGTCTGCAGGAATGATTTTTATCTTCTTTTAACAGTATGTGTTAGGACTTGCCCCCCTGACAGAGGTGTTTCTTTCTGTCTGCCCACCATATTGAGTAAACAGCTATGAGAGCTGAACACTTCTGCTAGCAGAGTTCAGCCATTCCCTAATTCTGGCTATAAACCACTAATGTTTTAGAATGGAAATGAGGAAATACTTCTGTTTTAAAAACACACATCTGGTAGTTGTGAGCTTCTAAGAACCATCCTTCAGCCACTCTTAATGTATAGATATCGGAAACTGCTTTTGAGAGAGCTTGACCGAACTGTGCTGTCAGAGGACAGCTGCTCGCAGACCCCTTTAGCTGACTGAGTGCCCTACTACCCCGGGTGTGCTGCTAAGTGCCCCACTGCGCTTTTTGCAGCACTGATGCCGTGCTAATGAAGGGCTGTCTAACTAATTCTCTTCTCCTTTTTCCCAACCACCTCTAAAGTAAATTAATGAAAGCAAGTCTAGACTGATTTTTTTTTAAGACTGCTCAGACGGGCTCTCTCTCTTGCTCCTGTTCTGTCAGCATCATGTCTGGGGCTTTATTCTCTGCACGTAGGGCATTTTGTTAATCTGTCTTCCATAAAGTCAGTCGCATATGAGGAGGAAAAAGTTGTACAAAAGCATATCTGGCCAGAAAAACAGGAATGGTAAACTTGCACCTTTATGTGCCTGGTAGCGCTATGTTAGCAGCAAGTCCATTCAGATTTCTGCTACAATGATTTCCATCTCTTAGTTTTGTAAAGAGAATTTGCTGGAGAGCAGCTGCAGTTCTGTGTTTCTTGACTCCATCCTTATTTATTCGGAGGAGGCAAGAGATTGATGAGCCAACACCCTCGCTGAATGTGCCGGAATCAAAAGAGATCGCTGCTGTCACCAAATGGCATTACAAGAGAGCAGCGTGGCATGCATGCGACAGCACTCTTGAAGACCAGTGTCTTATGGCTGAACTGCATTGTCTTCAACTAAAAAAATGTTGCCACATGAATTACTATTTTAATCACAGAATTATAGAATCATAGAATGGCTTAGCTTGGAGCGGCCTAAAAGATCACCCGAGCCCCAACCCCCTGCTGTAGGCTGCTGCCCCCTACCAGCTCAGGCTGCCCTGGCTTTGGGCACCTCCAGGGATGGGGCACCCACAGCTCTCTGGGCAGCAGTGCCAGGGCCTCACTGCCCTCTCAGTGAAGAATTTCTTCCTAACATCTAACCTAAATCTCCTTTCTGTTAGTTCAAAGCCATCCCTCCTTGTCGTATCACTATCACACCGTGTTAAAAAGTGATCGCCCTCCTGCTTATGAGCTCCCTCCAAGTACTGGAAGGTCTCCCTGCAGCCTTCTCTTCTCCAGGCTGAACAGCCTCACTTCCCTCAGCTTTTCTTCATAGGAGAGGTGCTCCAGTCCTCTGAGCATCTTCGTGGCCTTCCTCCGGACCCACTCCAACAGCTCCGCATCCTTCTTGTGCTGGGGGCCCCAGACCTGGATGCAGTACTGCAGGTGGGGCCTCACAAGGGAAGAGCAGAGGGTGACAATCCCCTCCCTCTCCCTGCTGCCGCCCCTCTGTTGATGCAGCCCAGGATACTGTTGGCCTTCTGGGCTGCAAGTGCACGCTGCCGGCTCATGTCAAGCTTTTTGTCCACCCGAACCTCCAAGTCCTGCAGTCTGGAGGGCTGGTCTCAAGGAGCTCTTCTCCCAGTTGGTTGCCCCAATCCAAGTAGCATCACCTTTCACTTGGCTTTGTTGAAAATCCTTAGACTCACATGGGCCCACTTCTCAGGCCAGCCCAGGTTCCTCTGGCTTTCCCTTCCTTCTGTAATGTCCACTGCACCACTCAGCTTGGTGTTATCAGCAAACTTGCTGAGAGTGCACTCAATTCCACTGTGTGTGTCATTGATAAAGATGTTGAAGACTACTGGTCCCAAAATCCCAACCTTCTGGCTGTGAACGTCCAACCAGTTCTTTATCCATGTCCAGACCAGGCTGGATGGGGCTGTGAGCAGCCTGGTCTAGAGGGAGATGTCCCTGCCTATAGCAGTGGAGTTGGAACTAGATGATCTTAAAAGTCCCTTCCAACCAAAACCA
Source organism: Pavo muticus (assembly GCA_016647715.1). Lineage (NCBI taxonomy): Eukaryota > Metazoa > Chordata > Aves > Galliformes > Phasianidae > Pavo > Pavo muticus. Next base: position 1,592,674 of record JACDJE010000216.1, read on the forward strand.
TTCTATGATTCTATGACTTCAAGTCCATGTCTCTCCAACTTAAAAATAAGGATGTGGTGTGGGACTACGTCAAAGGCCTTGTACAAGTCCAGGCAGATGACTTCAGTTGCCCTTTCTTTGTCCATCAGTGCTGTCACTTCATCATAGAAGGACACCAGATTGGCTAGGCAAGATCTGCCCTTGATGAAGCCAAGAAATTTTTATAAATTTTAATGCCAGAAAGCATTAAACAATATAATGAATTTTCTCAACTAGCAGAGCCTGATACACTTGAAATAAGAATAATGCTGCTTTGACACTCTAAGGCATTTTGTGGGCTAACAGGAAGCTTAAATCTTTCAAGTCCAGAGAGAGTGGCTTCCAAGATGGTAATTTCAGAGCAATCTGAGAAATGAAGGGAATAGGACAGAGATTATACCGTGCTCAAAGTCTTCAAACAAACAATCAAACAAGCCCACAAAACCTGACAATTATAATAATTAGAAGAAAGACAAAAAGGGAGACATTTCCCTTAGCAGAGGGACAATTTTGTGTCTGCCCTGCTTTATGGAGGACGTGCTGCTTGCTCAGGGCTCTTTTTCTCCCCAGAAATTGAAGAAGATTCATTCTGCAAGAGACAACAAAGCCAAAAGTAAAGGTGTTGCTGACTGCCTAGGCAGATTTTGGGGCTCCAGAGTTCTCTGGCGGCAAAGGAAAGAGAATGGCATTTGAAGTAGAATGGTGTATTTTTTCACTGCAGCAAGAACTAGCCACCTGCAGGCTGTCTTTCCTCCAAGTTGTGGGGAGAATGAGAATGGCAGTTGCTGGCTCTTTTTCTCTGCTGGATGGGGAGAAGAACATAGAAAAAGAATGCAGGCGATAACCCTTCAGCAAATAATTGGGACCCCAAATGGGAGACTTGATTTTATGGGGAGGTTCTATCCAAATAGAATATTTGGATTTATTCTGTACTGCTAAGTTTGCATGGTGGAAAAAAAAAAGCCAAATGTGGAACCGTGACAGCTTTTGCTAAAGATTTTGGAGAAAGGCAAAAGAGACAATTAGGGAACTGCTCTCAGTTTTCTCATTCAACCTGTAGCAAAATATAGAGATATTTTGGAGGTGACTGATGAAATTTAGAGCGACTTTGAGGTGCCATGACTATGTCTACCTGTACCTAAACGTGTCCTGATCACAGGTAACATGTACCCTTGTGGCAGAAGTCTTTCAGGCTCTTCTAGGAAGGATCTTGGCTCTCTTTTCTGTCTGATGTTGGCCATGTGTCAAGGCAGATGGAAATGGCCTGTCACAGAATGCTGTGATTATCCATGTCCAAGGAAGGAGACTGCTCTGAAATGCAAGCCCTTCCTCTTGGCAATACAAAATCATTGGTCCTAATGTGACCCTGGCCATTGTTCTGTGACTTCCATCAGTGATTTTAGCCTTGTGGGTGCCCTTAAATTGCATCCCCAGAGACTGCAGACTGTACTGAATGTGTAGTACTGGAGCCCCAGATGGGAGACTTGTGGAATGCTTCTGCAGCAGTACAGGTAAAGAATACTGGGGGAAATAACTTGTTTTGTTGTGTCAGCTACTCTGCAGAGCATTTCTGTTAAGTTCCGAGTGGGTTCTCCAAGCACTGACTCCCACTAGGAAAATGAAGATATTAGGTTTTATTATGAAAAAAAGAATCCCAATAATAAGCTGAATTAAAGCATTTATGCAGTTAATGGTTGGATGCCGGTCCATGCTCCATCTATTGGTGTGATGCAGCTTGAGCAGTCCTGCTTTTCATGGCACAGTCTCTGGGCGGTGCAGATTTGCTGTAGTAGCTCCTACATAACCCAACAGTCAGCGTGAGAGCATGGCAGGGGCAAAGGGTTGTGACTGTTCCTGGTGATTTTCAGCTGCTCTGACAGCAGAGTGTGGCCACAGAGGAGTGGTACGATCTGCTCTAAATTGCACCGTGAGACTCGACTATGGAGTAGACCCAGGACTGAGGATGTGTAAAGGGCATCCTGGTGCCCTTTACCCCTCGGCTGGAGTTGAGCAATGCTCAATGCAGCTGGACGTCTCACCCTCCCAGACTGTTACAATAACTGGTCTGTGAGAATGTTCATACCAATTAAATCTTATCATCAAATCATTCTGTTCCATCACTCCACTTAATTAGCCATGGTCTTTGGTATTTCAGCAATGCTGTGCCATGCCAAAAAATGAAAGTATTCCTCGTGCTGTACACACCCAACAACTGTCAGCTGGAGTCAGATCAACAAAAATTTCTCCCACACCAGAGCTGGAAAACATAATCAGCCACTTCTGGTTTTTCAAACCAAAATGAGTTAAGGCCATTCTTTTTTCATCTGGGTGATCAGCTTCCACTGTATGAAAAGCAGGCGGGTTTCTCATCAGCTCTCTGCTGGGTTTTGTGTGACTCATGACAATTCATATTCACAAATAAGACGCAGCTCCTTGAGTGTAATTTGGTAGCATAGCCTTTCTGTTTATGAAGGATAAATGCAGGAAGGCAGTGAAGAAGCTCATGTTAAGCACTAGTTAGCAGGCAGCGGCGTCACTCAGAGCCACCACCGCAACCCTTGTCTGCAGCAGGTGCCATTGACTTTGTGAGTGCATATTAGACGAAGGTCTGACCTCATTTGATTTTTCTGTGATTGAAAACATCCAAACCAGGCTGATCGTCCCCCTCTGCTTTAATGAAAGAAAAAGAAAGGGAAAAAGAAAAGTGCCTGGTTTGGCAATCTGTGTGCTAAATGGGTGGAATTTTCTTTCTTTTCAATTGAATAGCTCTTGTGAGTAAGTGTGGTTGGAGAGCACTATGACCTGCAGAATCCAGCCTGGAAAGCCTGGAAGAAACAGTGAGGGGAAGCATTAGGAATGAATTAGCAAAACATTATAAAGGTTAGTTCCCTGATACCCACTGATACTGAGATGCATTTTCACTGCCAGTGAGAAAGAGGCTACCAACCTGCCATTTGACAAGAAATCAGTTAATTCCGTGGAAATATGATCTATTTTAATAGCACCACCACAAATCTGTGCTATGCCATCTGAGGCATTTGTCAGATGTGACAAGGCACTCAGCCTATTTTTGTCATGCAGCAAATCCTTTTTCCTATTCTACTTGTGGTTAAGTCCCATCCTTAGATATGAGCTCACTCCTCTTTCACTTACATGGAAATGTTGGGCAAATGTCTAAAGGTAGAATTTGGCTGTGATCTGAATGGATGACAACTGTAATCTTCTTGGAGATAGGGAGCTCAAAGGACATAAACAGGTGCTGATAAAAGTCTAACCTGCATAGATGTATTCATAAATCAGACATGGTGCTTACTGCATCGTGAAGTGCCAAGATATGTTTGAAAGTTTGTCCATACAAGGGTGAGAGTTGAACTTATTTCTCTTGATTGCCCTTGTAGAACCTTAATTGTAGCTAGAGACTTTCTCTTGCCAAGAATTCCTGTTCATGGTTTCTGTCTGCTATATATTACAGGTGGAATGTGCTTCTACTTACTTGTCTTCTATGTGAAAGCCTCTCTCTTGCTATAAACCACAGCAGAACTTGTTAGAATTCACATTATCAATAGTAACAGTCCTATTGCTATTAGGCTTCCAACATGCTTGTGAACCCGTGGCTTTACTGAAAGCTATGGAAAAGTGCACGTTTACCTCCACTGAGCTACAATTTCTTTTTCAGACTGTGGATCTGAGCCTGGGATGCATGAGGCCTCTGTCCAAAGTAACCCCAAAATACGTTAGTATACCACTAATGCTAGCACTGAGCTCAGAGCAGGCCTCTCCTCTCTTCAGAAAGTTCTTCAGGAATTTGATTGCGTTTGGTCCCCTTTGCTGTTCTTTGCTGCATAAGCCCAGCAAACCAAACCAGACTTGCATTCTCCACAAGAATTTGCCATCTTTCAATCTCCAAATCAGCCACATGAGTTCAATAAAAATCCTTTTGATTTTAGTCCTTGTGATACAGGCCTCCTTCCATTGCAATTTCATTGAGATAGACAGGCTGTTACATCTGCAGTCAAATATTCGCTCTTAAACCTTTCCCCTCGCTTCTCTTGCTGAGACTGCCAGTGTGTGGAGATTTTTGGGACTCCCAGGGGTGAGTAGCAGCTGGCACAGCCTTACTATGCAAGTACAGTTTTGAGTTTCCTCTGCCGTTGCTTTAAGCTGAGTGATAAGACCTTTTACACAGAAGTCAAGCTTGATCAGGTGTAGGGTGTCCCAAACAGCTGTCACTGTGCAGAGGCTCTCGTGCTTGCTGGGGCATGTAAATGTCTTCCCTCCCCTCTAGGGCTCTAGAGATCTCTTCATTAATAAATGTAAGTCCAAATAATGAACAATTTTGGATGATGGATGGGCGGTGTTGTGCACACACCCAGAATATGTCATTTCCAATGAAAAGGAAAGCAATTGTTTCCATATGTTGGCACACTCGTAATGTTGGTGTTGAGCCAGTTGTCTGGCTGCGATCAGGCAGCAGCATCTTGCAGTGATGGAAGATTATACCTTAGAAGTGGGGTGCTAACTGGCCGTATTCCTTAAAAGGATATAAACACTGAACACTTACCCAGGATGTAATTTATGGCCCCAGTATGTTTTGACTTTACATAGATGAAAAAATAGTCCTTTTGTGTATGTGTATATGCATAAAAATTCCTTCCCTCTCAACCTCCCTCCCCAAAAAGGAATCCAGTAGAACAATAGCTGATGCTGCTTTGTGTGCAAACTTAGCTGCATGGGCTATTGCCTGCCGAGACTGAAAAGAATTCACCCTTTTTAAAACCAGCTTCTTATAGGTATTTCAACAGCCTCTTGACAGCAGACTCTCTGGTGGTAATTAATATTGTAGACGTAATTTGGTTTTTCTGAGATCTGGCTTTGTTAGGTTGCTCAGCTGAAATGCAGATTCTTTGAACAGATTTGAGGAGATGTCCTGCACCTACCATACTCATCTGTGTGGTTTTTGTTTTTGTTTTATATTTTGTGAACTGTCAATCTAGTTGCACATTACTCCACAAATAGATTAATACAATTTTCAAACCTTAGAGATGAATCATAGAATCACAGGATCATAAAATGCCTTGAGTTGGAAATGACCTTAAAGATCACCCAGTCCCAGCCCCTGCCATGGGCTGGCTGCCCCCCACCAGCTCAGGCTGCCCAGGGCCCATCCAACCTGGCCTTGGACACCTCCAGGGGTGGTGCACCCACAGCTCTCTGGGCAGCACTGCCAGAGCCTCATCACTCTCTGAGTGAAGAATTTATTCCTAACCTTTAACCTAAATCTCCTCTCTTTTAGTTTAAAGCCATTCCACCTTGTCCTATCTCTATCAGACTGTATAAAGACTCTCCTGCTAGAACTCCCCTCAAGTACAGGAAGGCCACAGTGAGATCTCCCCACAGTCTTCTCTTCTCCAGGCTGAACAAGCCCACCACCCTCAGCCTGTCTTCATAGGAGAGGTGCTCCACTCCTCTGAGCATTGTTCATGAAGTGATTGACAATCATGAAATACCACAATGCTAAGGCCTTCCTACCTCCTGCCTACCTCCATCAAGCACAGGTCTGTACCCTAGGGAGGAGCTAAGCTGAAGGCTTCTGGATAGGATATCTTTAACATATAAAGAAGATCCCCAGCTACCTATAGCTCCCTCAACAACCTCCACTGGAGCAAAGCTGCCTGATTCTGATCCAGCCATCAAAGATCAATGCATCCTTCCTGAAGTGTCCACACCAGCAGTACAAAACATGCAGTGAATGTTGCATGTGTACTGTATGGCCCAATTTAAAAAACACGCTGGCAGGTTTTGAGAGAGGTCTGGACTTCTTTCTGTGTCCTTTTCAATGATCTCAGTACAGAGCTTAAAAAAAATGCAATCTTTCACTCCCTAAATTGTGAGCAGTTGTCAAGCTTCTAGTTCTGCAGCCAAAAAAAGCCTTCGCAACTGTGAGACACGGTGGGCAGAATAGTTCAATTCCCTGCAGCAAAACTAATTCCTCCCGATGTGAATAATGAACATATCAAATCACTTTCCAACACATAAAGTTGGAAGGCAATGAACAGATAAGCATCGTAACTCACTCTGGAAATGTTTGCAGTGATGTTGTTGGAGCACCTTGGAGATGCGTATTGACCATCCTTGTGATCCTCATCCTTCACAGCTAATGTGCATGTGGACTGAAATGACAGCATCCAGATAAGGCTGTGTTTCTCTTCCTGAGATGTCTTGTGCTGCTGTAAAAGGAAAGAAGAAAGACCAATTTCTTTTTCTTCCTTTCTGTTGAGTTCGCAGGTTTTTGGTTATTTATTGGAACTGTTATTAAGGCTTTCTACTGGAATATTTATGTATTCTGAATTTATTTCTGATACCTAAAATTCTACTGGGAGCTGTGAACAAGTGTCTTTTTATAGAAGGTCAATTCAAAAAATTAATGTAATGAAATATATTAGGCTAGATAATGCATTTGGTAGCTAAAAAAACTTATTTATTTTGTGACTATTTCACAGATAGTTTTGGTCTTCCATGCAGTTGTTCAGATACTGGGGAGGAAGTCCTCACTGCTTTCATGTGAGCCGTATAAACACTCAAAATACCAACAGTGGCATTATCACATATGGCTTTGAGCAGTTCAGGTTCTATCTTGTCTCTGCAGAAAGACATCTTCCATGTAGCAAAAGAACAGTCTGTGGAGTTGATAGCAGTATTGTATTCATAGCATGGTTGATATGAATATATTTTCCTCTGTTTTCCAATATGACAGTTGGGAACTAGAATTTCCATCTGATTTTATTTTTCAGGCTTATAAAATCTTTCTCAATTGCATTTCTAGATTCAATTATTATACGCTGCCATCAGGAATTAGATAGGCAGTTTATCAAAGTAAATGCTTCCTTCTGCATCCGTAAGGAGAGTTAATTCCAAATGTGTATCATTCCTGCACAGGAAGCTGTAGCTCTCCCCAGGCGTGCTTCAAGCTTCTAGGGCTTCTTGGGCAGCACGAGTCTGTGTGTGACCAGCACACAGCACAGAATCACAGAATCACTGGGTTTGGAAGGGACCTCTGGAGATCCCCCAGTCCAACCCCTGCTAACACAGGTTCCCTACAGCTCTAGAATTGCTGAATGAGTGGCCCAGAACTGTCAGAGCTCTACTTGAATGTTTAGATCTGCTCTAGCTTCAGAATCATATTAGTACTAATTAACTACTTTCACCATATTAACTATCTTCAAACAGCACATGTCTCAATACTAATTGTATGACAGTCTAACAAGCTGCACCGTGTTAATTACAACCCCACTAGGACAACCGGTTTACAAAAAGACTGGAAGATCCATTTCATGGAGAGGTGTGCCTGCTCCTACCTCCCTTAGCCTGCTATCCCAGGCACTTAGGCTGCCAGTTGTGCTGACCTTGAGGAACTCACACTGGACCCCTCCATTTCCCTATCTTCTCAGTGGCATATCTTATTTCCTCTACTATTACTGTAACTAAGGATTTGGGGTTATCAGACTTAAAGATTTGCGTACCTGATCTGGCCTTTGCTGCTCTATGAGGCAGATGGGCCACTATTTCTGTATGATGGTGCATGTTACCAAAATAAATGTCCTTGGGTTAGCTGGTTTGGTTACTGGAAGCAGTTTAGCTGTAGCAGTGGAGAGTTTGCAGTAGGCCGGTTGAGTTTCTTTTATGGTTTTGTTTGTTGTTGGTTATTTTTCCCTGAGGAAGTGTACGACCTTTTGAAGCTTTTTCATAGTTAATAGTAGATGCTGCTCATTATACCCATGAACTGTTATTATCGAACATTCACTACTGTCATATGTACTTTTCAGTAAGAGTAGAACCTCTTGGGAGATTCCGAGGTCCAGCCTCGGAATAGCAGTAAGTCATCACCTCTTCATGCACTGCCAGCGGTATCCTAGGGGTGTCAGCTTGTAAACTCGTGATTCCAGCAGTTCTCCTACATCTGGGGCTTGTCTGAGGGTTTTGTGTGCTAGTGACTCTAACGACTTAGCTCTGCCACTGCTGTGCAGATGGAAGAGCAGTGGCCTACATTTCATCAGTGACTCGTGAGACAGCCTGACCCACTTGAGACACTTGAAGCAGCCCTACTTTTTGGAACCCCCTGAGCAGTTGCCCCCCACTGGATCTGGCCTTACGCCATGTCTCAGGCTGACAATTCAAAACTGTTGGCCGTTCTGGAGAATTTGGTATGGGGCATTTGAGTTGCACCTGACATTTGTTCCTGTCCTCCCCTCCCCTGGATATGCCCTAGTTCAGTGTAATAGGTCAATCAGTGCTTCATTAAATATTAACAGCGGAAAAATTTCATGTTCACTTAGAGGGCAACACGGTTGTGTTGATGGATGAAAAACTGCCTGAAATATTGCTCATAGAGATGTGATGGGAAGTGGTACAGCATCAACGATGGTGCAGTTTCTAATTTGTCCTGCAGAGGGGGCGGGTAACAGAAGGAGGTAAAACGTCCGTGGGAAACAAAGAGGTACCCCAAGAAGGACACATTCCAAAGGGTCTGACAGCCCTTTCCTGTCATGCGCTTTGAAAGTGATCACGCTGAAATGCACTTCCTAAACCTTCACATCTGGCCTCATCCTCACCTCAGCAACACCTCTGCTCTGCAGCCGAGTCAGTGGTGCTGCCCCTCAGCAAAGCCTAGAGCTCCCACGACACACACAGGTGTGGCTGAGTATCCAACAGGCTGTGGCTGCTTCCCGTTGTGGTAAATGTGGTCTTTCTGTCTGTCAATGTGCCTTCAGCAGCCCAAGGACAGCAGCTGACCCCTCTTTGGTGTGGAGCATAGCATGTGTTCGTGGGCTGCCCTGGAACATGTAGTGTGAGTCCTCCCTAATGGCATTCGTTTTTCAGCTCCATTTGCAGCTCCTGGAGCACTCAGTGGTCTTCCAGAGATTTTACTGTGGCAGACCTCCTTTAGCTATCAATACGATGTCAAGAAACCCACTGGTGAGCCCATCTGAGGAAAGGTGAGACAATGTGCATCCTGTATGATTAATAACATCCAGGAAGGCGGAGGAGCACATTTATCCCAGAATTTCCGACTGTCTGTTTAATACTGAGGTCTGTTGTCAGATGCTTTAGAATTGCTAGCAGTTAATATTAATGGCATGCTCTTTTGTCCTGCTTGTACAAGCTCCATCTTTGTGTTTGTGTCTACTGTAGCACCCAAGGCTTCCTGTAGTTTTGATAAACAACAACCTCACGATAAATCACACAGTTTGGATTTCTAAAGGCTCTGTTTATGTTTTGGCTTCACTGAACCCAACCGTCTTTGCGTAGAGAAAAGCTGGAATGAGTACAATGAGAACAAGGGCGAATGTGTAAGGGTCTGTTTTGATTGTGTGTGATAGTGGGGGGCAGCCAGCCCGCAGCAGGGCGCTGGAGCATGGTGATCCTCAAGGTCCCCTCCAACCTAAGCCATTCTGTGATTCTATGAACGTTTGCCAGGCCTTGGGAATTTGTAGGTACAGTTATGCATTTCTTAATAATCAACAACTCTATAAATAGGACAGCGATCCGTGGAGTGGGATAATCTTCAAGGAGATCCAAAGCACAAAATGTAGTTGTCACAAATATTTTGAGAGATGCGGGCTCTGTTTGTTTTCACTTCTGTTTGTGTGGAAAAAGAAAATCTCGTGTGTCGCTGATGAGCAAAATCATTCGGGATGCAGTCATACATCTCCTGGCCTACAAAAGCAGCAGTTCAGAATTGTAACCATGGCAACCTGTGTAGCAAGAAATGAAATCTGATATGAATAGACTCGTACAGAGGAGCTGTATGCAAGTCACACACTCTGAGAGGCAGAGCGGTTGAATCAGGGAAAATAAGATGCGTTTTCTTTTACTTGTTGCTTCTTTCCAAGTATTCCCGCCGTGCCCCATTTCATGAATAAAACGGGCTGACAAACCAGCTATTATTCCATTGCCTTCAGCTATTCGGACCTGGTCCAATGGCCGATAGAGACGCCGAGAAACAAGCGCAAGCTTTGCCAGCACTTGAGCTAATAAATGAACTCAGCTCACAGCTGCATCTACGAGCTGCTTATGTTCCCCTGGTTAATGTCAACCTTGTTTCCCCTTCCAGCGACATGGAGCTTTTGTGTGTGCAGAGATAAAACCAGCAAGTGGTCGATAGTTCCTAAGGGAACAGAAATATTCCTGAGTGCTAGAGGGTCATGTTCCGCAGGACGGCCAAAAACAGAGAAAGGAAACTCAGTGAAAAGCCGAGTGACCTCACCCAGCCTCTTCCTGCAGAATTCCTAGGAGACGGTAGGCTCTGAAAATCACTTATCAAAACCAGACGTCAGAGAAACAGCAAAGGCATAGCCCAGAATTCCTGCGCGAGGACACCAAAGTTCAGGCGTTTCTCAGACAACTGAAGTGGATGTCGGTCCCGCTGGGGAGGAGCCCCTTGCAGTGCAACGCCCTTCGGTCGATGGGTTTCCTACTGTCCATAAAGACATGCAGACCCTGATAGCACCATCAACAACTGAAACAAAAACAGCCTAGAGCCAGGCCGGTGCCTTTGCTTATTCTAATATCAATAACGCCAAACACAAGCTGATACCAGTGAATTGTTGGAGGGAACACAATACTCCTTTGACATGCTAACAGCTGCACCACGCTTTGATGTTTCTAGCAAACTCTCTAAAAGTTCATCAGAACTTGTTTTTTAGTAGTGGAATTTCGCTGCTCTCTCAGGAGCATCCCCACCTCGAGTCCTTCTTAGCATTTGACTTAATGATTTTTAAGTTGATTAGGGCTTTCAGAGCTGCTGGTTAGAGATGGAAGTCACTGCGATTCTTGAAGAGGTACTTCGTTTTTTCAGACCATTTACAACTCTTTTTCTTTGCTTCTTGCTAGGTCTTTTACATACATGATTTTGGAGTAGCCCATCTCTTTGGATGGGTTTCACATGCTGCGTGGCGTCAGCTTGGGATAAATGGAACCTATTGTTGCTTCCATAGGAAACAATGACAGCCAAGAGGGACAATTTGCTGCAGTCCACAGGAATGCAAGAATAATATGTCACTGCTCTCTGCAGCTAGTGAGGAGAAACCATTGGAACAAGCCCTTTTGAGGAAGAAAGAATGCTTTTCTGAAACATTTTGTCTTAGAGCACATTAAACAAGAAAACAGCTGATTTACTGCAGGTTTTCCCTCCATACTAGAAGAAAACAGGTATTCCAAAGACCAAAAGACATATTTTACTAACAATATTTATCCAGTATTTTTCCCTGCACTTTTCACTGATATTCCCAACAGGTTTTTCCCTGCATTCGTGTGTCAGGGATACTCAAAATCATAAGACAAAATTTTAACTTGCGGCTTTGTACAAACGGTACAAGAGCAAGTTATTGCCTGTAGCACTCAGACTGGCTCCTCTTACACACCGGAGGAGATCATGGATGCTCTTTGCTGCAGTGAGAGTAGTGAAAAATCATCTATCAGTCAGCTTTCTGCTCTGAAACAGGCATAGTTCTCCTAGCTGTGGTAATCCTTCTACGTTCACACCTTTTACAGGCTTTCCTCTCAAAGTCAGATAGGAAAATGAGAAATAATCTTTGAAATTTTTTTTTGGAAAATTATTTGAGGTAATGCTGATTTAGTACTTTGGATCCTCTGTGTTATAGCCAAGACTCAAACAAACCTACACTTCATGCTGTGATAATTCTTTACCTTTCCCTTCAGTTGACAGACAGGTGTATGAAACCTCTCTAGTTTAGCCATCAGCTGTGCAAACTCAGCTTCCAGTGGTATCAGTGAAAACTGCACTCGTTTACTAGCTGCATCTCTTCAGTTCCCACCACCATGGCTATATCAATAAAAAATGACATTTGAAGGCATAGATCTTGCCAAAGAGATCAGCTCTTGTAGAGAGGAGATTTTCCTCATCCTGTTTGTTAAAACTTTTTGTTTCTTATGAACTGTAAGTTTTAAATAAACTTTAAGGTTCCGATTGGATATTAGGAACAATTTCTTCTCCAAAAGAATGGTCGGGTGCTGGAGTGGGCTGCCCAGGGAGATGGTGGGGTCACCGTCCTGGAAGTGTTCAAGAAATGTTCAAATGTGGTACTAAGGGACGTGGTTTAGTGGGGAAACGCTGGTGGTGGGCGGACAGTTGGACTGGATGATCTTGGAGGCCTTTTCCAACCTTGGTGATTCTATGGTTCTGTGATTTGTATTGTGTGGCAGGGAGGAGTGGTGATGACAAATTAAAACACTGTGCAAACTGACACAGACCTTAGGCACAAGGAGGCAGCATTTTGGGACACTGGGATGTTTTAAATAAATGTACAGTGTCATTCCTCAGATGTCAGCACAGAAGAACATCCCTGGAGGCATTCAAGGCCAGGCTGGATGTGGCTCTGGGCAGCCTGGTCTGGTGGTTGGCGACCCTGCACGTAGCAGGGGGGTTGAAACTAGATGAGCATTGCGGTCCTTTTCAACCCAGGCCATTCTATGATTCTACGAGTAAAATGAGCTTGGCACTGTATTTAATTGGGTATTTGTATAACATGCACACAGATCCTAAAGCTGTGTTCATTTGCCATTAAGTTTTACAAAGGACGATTTATACAAGATCTCTTAGAAGATAAATGCCAGAATTAAAATCAGTGGAAGAACATCTAAACAAAGCCTTTTTAGTCTGACCAATACCCAGAGCATCTGCTCGAACAACTTTGATTTTATCGCCTCAGAAACACCTGAACCCCAATCCTTATCTGTAGCCCTGCACAATGCCAACTGTGTTTTCTAAAATGGAACTGCATGAATGTATTTCTCATCTGGAGCTTCTTAGAGCTTCTGTCAATGCCGTCTCACCTTTCAGATTGAATTCTGTATTCTGCAAGTAGAGCAAACATCGTTAGAAGCGCAAGTTCTTCATTATTACTTCAAACAATGAAGAAGTGTCTATTATGAGATAAGAGGGCATGTTGGTGACAAATTAAATCAGGAAATTTATTGCCACAGGGAAACCATTAGGCGTGTTGTGCTGAGACTGTGTAATATCTCTCATTAAAGTTAAAGGAAAGTCAATGTCACTTGAAAAAGAGTTGGACAATTAACATGTGTCATCAGAGGAGCCTGAAGGAACTCACAGTCTTAAATTTAAAAAAGAGATGCAATCAGCAGATGCCAGCATTGGATTTCTCTCATTACGACGAGTGTAATTTTTAAATGGTCAACAGTTGTTATTACTGTCTGTATAGCAATAGAATGGCCAGACTGCCTAAATCCTTCCTAGTATAACTGGTTCCTGCTCATGAGTAACATTGCTACTCATAGCTTACATGAGTAAATGTTTCCAGGCTCTGATTCATATTTCCTAAAAGCAGTACACGTTGTGTGGTTTAATTCATACGCCGTAATCAAACTATAAATACACACTCCAATACCACCCGGAGTACCTGCACTTCAGTCTTACTGATGGCTTCTCCTCACATTTAGAAGATATTTCCTTTGTTCCGAGCTTCTCCAGTGGATTCACAGTAACCGTACTGGCTCCTTCCTTATATCCTCTGCTGTGCACGTGGGAAGATCTACTACCCAAGTATATTTGCCTTCTCTGCCTTGTAAGCTCGATACAGATTTGCTGTTCCACTGATGCCTTTTATTTTCATTAAGTGTTAGTGAAAGCATTTCCCTACTCGTTGTATATATGGAGAAATCACAGTTCCATTTAATTCATACTATTTACCAAATACATGCATTCTGAAAACATGAATATTCTGAAAGTAGCTTTAAGTGATATCATAAATATACAATACTTACATGCAAATAAACTATGAGAAAATGTTATTTTCTCCTAGGATGTCTAAAAGAGTCAGCTTACAGTTAAAATAACCAAAGGTGAAAATAATCTGATCTTTGAAATGAATCAAGAGAGAGCTAACGGTCACATCAATCCGGACACTTTCATGACTGAGACCTGCGGGAGCTGCGGTTACAGTAACCTGGACATCAGGGGGATGAAAAATCAGTCTCTGCAGCTTGGAAGCCTAAGCCAATGTATGTCCATGGCATATCCAGCCAGAACTGCCCCATGTGCATCTCCAGTAAGCTGCTCTGCTCCTTGAGCCTTGGAGCCCCAAGGGGTTGTTCTCAGGTGGCGAGTTTCAGACCAGAAGGAAGCTGCAAGGGAGGAATTTAATGAGCGAGCTCTAGCAGAAGGCTCCTCAGCCTTCCCTCACAGATTTAGGGCAGAGCGTGGGCTGTTACTAGGAAATGAATGCAATGTAGAAAAAGGATTGGTCTTGTCTTATATCTGATTTTATTTTATTTTATTTTTTTAATCAGAAGTCTTGCGAGCCAGAGACTAAAAAAATACAGTAAAATCTTTGAAATGTGCTTGCATTTTAGGATTTATTTTATTTTATTTTATTTTGCAGTGGATACTAGAAACAGAAGTTCCTGGTGTTGCTATCTAGAATGTGCACTTGAGCCTTCAAAGTGTTTACTGACTTTTTGTGACATTTGGATGTATTGTTAGGAGCTCAGTCATAAGGAATGCCTTTAGAAGCTGTGCTGCCCAGTGTGTCTGGGTCATTGCTCTGGGAGCTGAAGAACCCTTCAAGGCAACAGTGAGAGATGAAAGCAGTTAATTTGATCTCACAGATCACAGGCCCAGACTACAATCAACCATGCTCTCATGGTGAGGAGATGCAGATTATCTACCTCCACCAAAAGAAAAAAAAAGAAAGAGAAGTGGGATGAAGGAGGATTGGTGGCTGCACTTGTTGCTTCCACCAAATTCACTCCCTGACCATCATCTGAAATGAAATCCAGTGTGGAGAGGAGAGGAAAATCCAGCTGGTCCAGCTGTAGGATTACTCACCCTTGACAGACCAGACAGGCCGTGCTGTCTTTTGCCAGTGGCAAGGCTCTCATTAGCAGAGTAACTGTACAGAATGTGTACAGGCTCTACGAGGAATTTTAATGGCTAGGGATGCATTAGCAGGGTTTGCAATTCTGATTAGAAGCATCCTTGCGCTCATGCAGACCACCAGCCTCTGTCCTGGTGTAGGTGATGGAAAGCAGTAGCATCTAGCAGTGAACTCAGCCTACCATAGGCACAAAATAGCAAAGCTGGTTTCTTGTGGTTTCAAGCTGTCTTGTTTGCTCCGTCACACACGCTTCCTTCCCAGGCAGTGAGAAGCTCTTGGCAATGAGGTGTCAAAGTCTTCCTGAATACTTAAATATAAAAGGGGCTTTAGGAAAGATGATTTTTTTTTTGTCCTTGGTTCAGCACAGTGGGTAGGAGTTAGGTAGGTAGATGCGTGCACCTTTGTGATGTGAGTTACCCAGCTGTCTGCACGCCTGGACAAGCCATGGTCTGTGGAGTTGGAAGGTCTTGAAAAGAAAGATAACGTGGAGGTGGCAGCATTCAAGCTTATTTGCATTTGCACCACGGAAGGAGAACAGTGAATGATTAGCCATATAACTGCTATGGCACTGATTTAACAGGACTTGTAAGATTTGATCTATATGGTTGTGATTATGAATTTCTGAAACCTCTTAACCAGCAGTTGTGTATGTGCAATAGATTAGTCTGTCACTAGTCAGTCTAAAATGTATTGTGCTGCGCTCAGCTGACAGGTGCCTCGTGAGGTTGGTTTTGCTTCCAGCCCATTGGCACGCTCATCAATTCTGTCTGTCTGTAATATGAATGCCAAAACAGCTGAAATCCATAACCTAATGGCTCGTTACCAGACGTTACATCCAGTCATATGCTGGGAATGGTATCCTGCCTTAGGCCCTGATTCACAAAACCACAGTGCTGAGAGTGTGTTTCCAAGGAGGGCAGGCTGCTGTTTGCATCTAGCAGTGCAGAAGAGAGGTGAAGCTCTGCCACTAGATGCAAATAGCAGTCCTAATGGGAACTTCGCTTGTGAAGAGCGGTGAGGCAGCCTGAGTGTTAGTATTCAGGCATTATGTTGTGCTGTTGTTTTACCTGCCAGCTTAAGTAGTAAGACTGTCATGTTTCTGTGATGCGTGGCATTATCTGTGTGCATCGTGGCAGTGGATGGTCAGCATGTTTAATAAGCAGTACTGCTCAGAATCGAAATCACTTGTAACGTACCGTCAAGTCTTTCCCAGCCAATCGTTATAGGCTGGGGTTGAGGTCAATAGAAATGCATAAATTGGAGTTGGATCAGTCCCTGTAATGGCACTTTATGTTCTCATTGTCTCCGAGGGCTGTGGCTTTCATCTAGTTGCAAGTTAATGAAATTGCAATGTCGGTGATTCCAGGCTAACAAAAGGAGTGGAGCCTCAGTTTGATACTCATCTCTCATTTGCAGTAAGTAGTGGGAGCAGGACAGAACTGCAGCCTTTGAAAAAGAACACAGTCCTGCCGTTGCATTTCTTTGGCACGTATCAATGGGGATTAAGCTGTGACCCATGGAAGTTCCTACTAGAACTCTTCTATGAATGCAATTGCTGTCACTGCACATGAGAGGGGAAGTGGTTTGTGCAACCACAGAATATCTATAAAACACTGTGGTTCTAACCACGGGTGAAAGTGGGGAATGTCTGGTGCTGAGTGAGTAAACACGCAGGGTAATGACTAATGAGCCTGTTAGGGTCAAAATGAGTAATGTTTGCTCTGGATTATCCTGCTGAGCAAGTGATGGTGACCTGCTCACTGTCTTGACCAAGATTTTATTTAAATTCAGCAGTACCTAAAAAGTAATATTTATGGGGTGTTCTGTGGGAGTTTTAGAGTTCCTTACTAGAACAGCTCAATGCAGTTGTGCCTGAGCTCTTTACTCTGCCTCCAATCCCTCTCCATTTGTCCTGCGAGAGCAACATTCTTCACTGGGGAAGATATTTGTCAGTACTTGAGAGGAGTTGTGAGAGCAGTGTAATTATTAAATAAGACTAATATTTCTTCAGTTTTCAATGACAGAAGAACGTGCAGTTTACAGAAGCCAAGAAGCAGTTCTCATGCTGCCTGAGGCTTAGTTAAGGTGAGCATCACACACAGGTTTGGCACTGATCTCTTCACTTATGTTCCCTTTAATCTTTCCCTACTTCTTCCCTTTACTGTCTGTGGAATGTCTCTGAAGGCAGTGTGTGCACCACCCTCACTGGTCTATTGCTCTGTGCTGTCTTGCAGATAATAATATGGAGAAAATAGTAAGACATTCACTGAAAAAAACAGTTAAAACATTAGTATGTTTTAAATGATTTTTATCTTTAGGCTGAGTGATTTCTTAGAACACTGCAAGCAAGTGATTTTGGAGGTTTGGGTTCTCCTAGCAGAAATAGTGGAAGGAATTTGCTAGAACAGAATGGTTGGTATCTGTATTTAAGCACTCAGCTTGGACTCAGAAAATCTGGGTTTGATTGGTAGCTCTGAGCTTCTCCACCCACACAGTGAATGTGAACCCATTCATTCTTCTGAGCATCAGCACTTTCTCTGTAGGGACAGGACTCTCCTGCATTGCAGGAGTCTTGAGAGCTTGTCGTTGATTTAAGCTACCAAGGTACTATGATTATCATAGAATCACGGAACCATTTGAGCTGGAAGGGCCCTTAAAGACCATCTGATCCAAATCCCCTGCACTGAGCAGGGACACCCACAGCTCCATCAGTGCTCAGAGCTCCGTCCAGCCTGACCTTGGCTGTCTGCAGGGATGGGGCACCACCACCTCTCTGTGCAACCTGTGCCACTGCCTCACTGATCTTTATGGTAAAAACTTCTTCCTTATATACAGTCTAAATCTCCCCTCTTTTAGTTTGAAACAATTTCCCCTTGTCCTGTCACAAAGTCCCTGCTAAAGAGTCCGCCCCCTTCCTTCTTACAGCCCCTTCAGATACTGAAGGGGCACTCTCCAGTCTCCCCAGTGGCGGTAATATTGGCAATACGACTAGATTGACTGTGCCAGCCATGCCTAGCTCTAATTAGCTGTACTGCAAACCTGCTGATGTGGTAAAATGTTAAACAGAACCAAAATCTGAATCTCAGGAAGTGTCCCTGAGTATTCTAACGTTCATTTAAACTGCTGCCTCCCAGTCTCCTTGGCTACAGGAGCTTATGTCACTAATTGGTCAACAAGTCTACAGCACCAAGGGTGACGTGGATGCAGCTAGAAAACAGCAATTACAGCTTCTGAGATTTTGTGAGGAATTCAGTGAGAACTGACAGCTGGGTGTGTATTCAGAGGATTTAAGGAAGGCCTAATGAAGATCCCTGTGTTTGTTCACATAGATCTGCTGCCTAGTGAGGAGGAGGCTGGGGCTGCAGGATTACTGTAGGAACTGCACTTGGTATATCAGGTGACAGAATCATTTACACAGACCAAAAATCTTTTGGAGAAGCCAGTTTTGATTGCTAGGGGCACACGTCACGTGCATGTGCTTGCACTTTCACATGATGCAGAATTTCTCCTTTGAGGAGGTGTTTGCCATACATACCATGAATCACTTTGTTGCTTTCTTTGTAACAAGTTAAAATAGTGAGTCAACTAATGGAGCTTGGAAAACAGTTTAATCCTACTACAGAACACAGGGCGTTTTCCTTTTTTTTCCCCTGTCAATAATGCTGCTTCATGTACTATTCACAGATGTTAAAAAACACATTTGTAAGCTGTCTGTCTGATCTACAAATGTGTGGACCCGCAGCAGATGAGTATTGTTTTTTAGCCTCCATCCCTGTGATTTCCAATGTGCTTCATCTCTGTCTTGTTTTATTACCATCCTTACAAACCTTCAGACAGGCAGAGATAGAATTTGCTGAAATGGTTTTCCTTATGCAGCTAACCTGTAGCAAAGATCCGTAGCAGGACCATGTACCAGCACAACAACGCATCCATTTCTGTGAGACAGTGTGTTCAGAGGGAGAACAGCAACCCGCTTCCTTTGTCTGACAAGAAACTTCTAAGGGCTGAATTTGGATAGCAAGGCCTCAACGGTAAAGTTGGCCTGACCTTAGTTTGGGTTTGGGGAGACTTCCCAGTGTGAGAAGCTCTGTGCCTGTCAGGTTATGGCGTAGGGCTCTGCTGTGGCCTTAGGGTGCTGCTTGATGCCTGCAGACACACAGTGGCGAGTTCGTTATTCCAGGGAGCCCATGGTAAAACTCCCTTTAGTACCTATGACTGTTTTGTGCCTGCTGTGTGAGCTCTGACATGCTGCTTTCCAGTGCTCCTACACTCCTGTTTCAAAGGAGGAACAGTCAAAGTCAGGTTGTTCCACTGTACAAAGCCCTGTCCCTGTGCTGCGAGGCTATGCATGGCACAGGATGGTCAGCCACTTTTCTCACTTCCCTTCTGTCACCTTCCTGTTAGCTCTGTAAGCAGAACCCAACAGAAGGGTCAGCCCATGGCTGGCCAGCGAAATCTTGCTGTTTTAATCACTACTGCATTCCACAGTCCTCTGCTGAAACAGGGGCATGCAGATAATGGATATTTTATGTCAGTACTTTGCGCGTATTGAGCAATATATTTCCCTACTTACATGTCAGAGCTTGAAATTATTATTCATTTTTAATGAGCTATAGCGTGCATAGCTAATGTAGAAGCTTAATTTTAGATACAGATTTTAGTTTTATCCGGTAGGAAACCATGTTTCTTGCTGTTATGAGTTGGGTTGAAACAAGGAGTCGATTGTTTGGTGATGGTTCCAAGGTGCAGGTAAAGGTAAATCTCCTGGTGCCTGAATCTCAGCTGGTAGATGCTGTCATGTATGAACTGCCACATATATAATGTAGTGGTCTGTTCCACTGGCTCATTCCAGAGCCTCTTAAGGGCTCACATCCCTGCAGGCTGGAATTAAAAATAAATCATCTGAAGTGGGACTAGCTCAGCTAACAAACAAGGAAGCAGAGTGCTCCAGTGTGGCTGAAGTGCCATTGTGTTCATTGACGTCCTGTTATCTGCTAGCTAGATCGCTTGTTCTAGCTGAACTGGTTGCCCAGCACTACCTACTAAGGATTTACAGGGGCTGCTCTGACTATAATACCTCCTGTTTTATGATGTCAGTCCACGAAATCAGAGGCTGGTGCTAAGGCAGAAGGGGTTGAACCTTCCCACCAATATTCTGTTCCATTTTGTTGCTGTGTGACAGATGGCAGCAGAGGGGCAGTTGGATAGAATGGTGCCTGGTGTGGAAGTGCAGATGAAGCAAAGGTGTGAAGCTGAATTTCTCCATGAGGAAAAGAAGGCACCACTGACATTCTTTGATGCTTGCTGAATGTTGATGGAGACCAACCAGTAGATGTGAGCACAGTGAGGAGTGGGTGATGCATTCCAGCAGTGGTGACAGTGAGTCATCTCTGCTGGTGCAGATTTTTGTGAGTGTGGCACGCAGGTTCTTGTTAATCATTGAAAACATGGATAGATAATGGTGGTACTTATGTTGAAAAATAGTGTTCTGCAGCTGAAAGCGTGCTCTATCAAACAGTGCTATTTTGCCCTTTATAGCTGTAGTAGTTTCCATGGAAATAAATAGGAGGCATTACTTTTGGAGTAACCTACATAGGATCTAAAGACCCTACCCAATGGTAAATTCAGCAGTACAGTTACCATGCTAAAGGAAAGTGCCTCTCTTGCTTAGAATTCAACCTACTTTGTCAAAACCTCAAGTTGTAAAACCATAAAACCTGATCTTAATGTTCAGGTGGTGAAAAGTTCTGATAATGCTGGATGAGGGGTCCCAAGGAATATCTCAATTTTAATGAATTCTAGTGATCTGAGTCCTCATCTGCTTCATAGCAGTTGCTATTGTCAGTGCATCTCAAAATGTCATAGGGCACAAATGTAAGAGGTCCAGCTCTCAGTCAAGCCAGACAACAAGAAGCTAGACAAAGAGACAGAAATGCAATAAGAGGAGATTCTCCCAGCTTTGTTTTCTGCTGTGTCATACTGCTTTACCTGTTTGGCTCACTGCGATGTGATAGTTCCTCAGTTCTCCTTCCATGTTCTGTACAGTTAGTTGGGAGCATAGTGTGGACTTCTCTTTGTTTCTCCTAGTTCTATCTTTGTTTTTTTTGTTTCTTTGTTTATTTTAAAATTTCCAGCAGTGAAGGATAAGTTTAAATTACTACATTTTCACTGATTGCAAGTGGCAGAGCAACACCAAGGCCCTTTATGGCTGATGAGCATATTTATTCATCTAGAAGCACCCTTCTTAATGCTCCCTGTCCCTTTCTAGTTGTTTATTCACGCATTAAAGATGAGAAACAATGGGAGGTGATCTTACTGCAGCACCAGTAACATGCTAAAATTAAAGAGCTGTACTTCTAAGAGTTGCATTCTCCTTCCACAGACCAAAAAGAAAAGAAAGGCCTGAGCAAACTCAGTAGGTAGGAGATATGATATGAAGCTCGTTCAATTCATGTAATTAAATACAGGGGTTTGCAAGATGAAAGGGGACCTGGGTAAATTAAAAGAAAAGCCCACATGGAATGTATCCATCTCTTGAGCAGATCCATAGGAATTAAAATGATGTGAAGCCTTAGCCATCAAAGCAAAGATAAATATGGCTGGGTGTGAGCCATTGGTCAGAGCACACTTCTGGTTTGAATTCTACAGTGAGTAAAAACTGTGCTTACAGCCTTACATCAGTGAAATGCAGTGGTAGCTGCCTTTCCAGCTTAAAGAAAATAACTGTCAAAGTCACCCAGAATCTTTCTGGTACAATTAGATGGTGCTGGATTGAGGTAAGTGTGTGTCCAAAAGACATGTGCCACCGTTTTAGCTAAACAGGAAGACCGAAAGACACTCAAGGCTGTGTTCTCATGTGCCTCATCCCTGGAATAAAGTGCAGCAGGGTGGCAGGACACAGCAGTGAACAGCGGGCATATGTGAGTGACTAGAAGCAGCAGTGGGTTAGTGGCCATGAGGGTGGTGGTGGTCGATGGTGGGACTTAGTGGTCTCTTGCAACCTTTATGGTTCTGTGATTCTGTGAGTCAATGAATCGGAAACTTTTGGCAGCGTTGAAATCAAAGCAAGTAGAGAGAGTGAAATGTGCAGAAAATGGAAGCACGTTGCCGTGAGAGTTATAGCAAAGACACTGAGACAAACTCAAACCCGAAATAGGTGAGGGTGACTCACGTGGACTTAAGTGGCAGCTGAAGCTGTTCAGGCTTGTGTAGAGATTGGGCCAGTTTAGCTTGAATTATTTTTGATGCCACATGTGAGAGCATCTCTACTTGCCCAGGGAGTGGTTTTCATTGCAAGAAGCCTTTTGTTTCGATCATTGGGATTTTCCACGCTGCCAGCTGAGCTCAAGGCACTTCAGCATCTGCAAGGCACCATCCGTGAGTGTCAAGGAGATCTGGAACTGAGGCCAGTAAGCAGATTTTAGAGGAAGAACGCATACTTGACTTTGTACATTTTCCTCGTATCCTCCCTACAACAAAAGTTCCCACACCATCCAGATACACGTGCAGGATGAGCACATCTCCATGTGCAGGATGAGCACGTCTCCATGTGCAGGATGAGCACGTCTCCATGTGCACTCAGTGCTTAAGTTATGGGTCTGTACTGAATATGAAGATCAGTCTTTACTAGTAACGAGCAGAGATTCCCATGTTCCCAGGGAGTGGGAAACGTTAAGCTTGGCAAAACTTTATGAAATTAAGATGATGAGTTGATCGTTAGGGTTTACTGCTAATTAATTTTCATCATTTGGCTAGCCTTGTTCCTGTCTCAAAAGAGCTTTATGTTCCCACCAGCATCCATAATCTTTGAAGCCCATGGACCAGCGCTGTCAATTCTAACGAGGAAAGGGTCACTTCATCACTGACAGATACTGCAGAGGATGTGAGCAGATGTGCTCTGCTGCGGTACTCCCCCTGCAAGTCAGCATGCAGCTGCCTGCTGGTGGGTTAGGTATCCTTTACATGCATTTCTTTCTCTTCTGACTGCAAGAGCAACTCAGCCTTCTCCATTAGGCAATTCTTGGATATTAATTGCAGGTTTATTAGCTGGCTCAGAAGTGTTCATTGATGTGAAAGCCGTAGGGCCTGGCTTTAAGCAGTGGAAGAGCACCCAAGTGAGCTTGACGTGGCTAAGCATTTCCTGAACAGAGCTGCAAAAGAGGTGAGCATCTGGTGGAATTAATGGCCTGTAATTTTTCTGGAGGTGACTGCTGAGTGAGAACTGCCTCAGCAGAGCAGAGATCAGAAGGGTGAGAACAGGTTTTCTTTTTTCACCAAAAAAATGTAAAGAGAAAAAGGAAAAGTCACACATGGAGGCTATCTTCAGACATGGATATCTCCCCAAAGTTTCAGCTGACAAGGAAAGATTTTATGGAAAATTCAGATTGGCTTTGCCAATAAATGACACAGATATGCTGCCTGGCACTTCCAATTTCCCCTTCTTACCTTGTGAATGTCAAATTTTAACTCTTGTCCTATGTATCTGTTTCAAGTTAAACATATTTTTTTTTCAAACTTCCAACTGAAGTATTTCAGCTGTTTGGATTTCAGCTGTTTCTTATGAGTGTGTCCTCTCTTATGTGTTGTTTGTTTGTTTTAATAATTTGTTAAAATGTAATGGCGTGCTGTTGTTTAGGAAGGCTGTTGCTACAGATCTGTTGCTCCACTACTTCTGTGGAATTAGCCCAGATTTAGTCATTCTTGAACCTCAAAACACCTGCAATGTCACCTAATAAGGAGACACTTGTTAAAGATTGCCAGCCAAGCTCAGAGAAGAGCCTGTTTGTACTGAACACGTTCAAACACAGGCACACCTGTGGGCAAGCCTTGGTGGTGATTCCTCTTCCAGTTGATGGGCAAAAGCTGTGAATTATAAAATACAGAGAAACAGGGTTTCCTATCCTCTTACCAATTCCTTGGCTCCTGTGCCAGCTGCAGCAAATAAAGAGAGAAAGCAACCTCATCTGAGGCAGGGGAAGGAAATAAGAAGGGAATGTAATGAGAGAAGTAGATAAGGAAGTAAGGTGTGGCACTGATGGGATTTAAGACCAGCACAGGTTTTCTGGAAAGAGTAAAACCTGGAGCCAAAGGTGAGCAAAGAGAAGAATCAAGGGTAGAGGAAAATGCAAATCCTGAGCTTGGCTATGTAATGAGAGATTGGAAGCCAAAACCTGGGGCCCGTGTGAGGGGTAGGAAGCAGCGGGGTATCTTCATTGTGAGCACACCGAAGGCAAAAAATGCAAGCAAATGAGAAATGGTGTATTAAGAACTAAAAGGAAGGCATGTATTAAAATGAGGAGAAAAGTATATCAGCTAGTTGCTTTTTGGGGACCATGTTTCTTGGAAACACAAAGAACGCTGGGGTCCAATGGAAAAATAGTGAGTGCTAGCAGATAATATTAAAAAAAAGTCTGAATTAAAATTGTACAAACAATTGTTTGGAAAGAAATAGGATGTCTGCAGCTCAGGCTGCTTCTTGGGTGGAGACCCATAGGCCCTGAGAGGTGGGAAGCAGGCCATGGCTGGGCCAGGTCCCACGGCCTCTGCTGCATCCAGGCGTGCAGGGCTCGGCTCCTCCCAGCCACGGCAGCCAACAGGCGCTGCTCCCTTGCTGTGCCTGCAGTAAACAGCAGTGTTTTTCTGAATATCTGCAAAGCTAGCGTGGCTTTTAAGAGTTCTCCACTAAACGACCATGAAAAGATTTCCTGATTTCTGCACAAGTTGGCTGGATGTTCTTCTCAGACCTGATTGCCCTCCAATATTATCAGGTATCAGTGAGATCCTCAGCTGGAGCAAAGCTGCTCTGCTGCATGTAATAAAGTCCTGCCCACCAAAACCTGAGCAGTGCCAAGACAGTAAGAAAATCCCACCGTCCTGCTTCGGGACGTGCCACCATTTGGGCTGGGTTTTAGGGCAAACTTTTAGCATAGTTGAAGTGGTGCGTAGTGAAAGACAGGGACGTTGTGGAGGATGTGGCTGTCAAAATAAGAATTTCAAACAGGACTGGGTGCTGCACTGGGACTGGCAGACGGGCTGAGCAGTCCTCTGGGATCCTTCCCACTTCTGTTTTTCTCTGAGTTCGAGGCATTGTAAAGTCAGACTCTCTCCTTTGCTTTTTGTTAATGGCAGTTTTCCAGATGCTTTCATCTGTATGCACACACAATAAAGGTTCTGTCCTGAGGAACTGAGTGAGGCTACCAAATCCAGCCAGCACTCTGATTGCAGGTCTTGGAGAGCTCTCTCTGTGATGCATGCATTCAAAGCCAACCATGCACACGAACTATGTGCAAAATACTTAAGAACTGTCCTAAGCATTTCTTCATGCACTGTCTCCAGTGCCACAAAAATTTAATTCCTTTTAAGTATGGGCAAGGTGTTAATATTCTTGGCTGGCTGGAAACCTTATGAATACCTTTGACATCGGGCTTGGCTGTGTTTCTTGTTGGGCCTGCCAAACATTCTTTAGATGTCAAGCTCTGGGATTTATATGCTGGGAAGCACATGCTATTCTGAGAGCATAGAGTTAACCAGTTTTGCACAAAATGTACTAGTTACGTAAAAGTCATATTTTAAAATGAAATCGGTGCCTTATGGAAAATCCTAAGTAAAGAAGCGGGAACCGGAGCTCTGTTTATGCACAGAGCAGATGCAGCCCTAGGATTGGCTTTGCAGGCTTCTCTGCCCTTGCATGTCACCGTGCTTCAAGTTCATCCAAGAGGTAAACAGCTCACTGAGTTTCCATCTCCACTCTCCTAAAGAAAATGTTATCTGTGACGGGTTCCCTTTTGTTTTTCACTCAGGATGTCTGTCTGAGGATCTCATTTCCAAAACCCTAGCTAACCAAATGACGCTAGGCATTTTGAAGCTTAGACTAATGGCTTTCTCCCCAGACCCCCTGAAGTTCCATTGCTTTGGGTTACTGAGCAGAAGAGAGCTTTGTTTGAGGAAGATGTCCTGCTCCTCACTTGGCCTGCCTACTCATTTCACTGCCACTGTTGCTAGCTTTGATCTTCCAAATCCCTCCAGAAAAGGAGGTTGAATTGACTATCAAGAGATTGCATAAAAAATGACAAGTGGGCCAACTTTTTCCATTTGCCCCTTAGGTTTTGAGCTTTCAGACATCTCAGATGCATTTTCAAGTATTTTTCTACCACTGAGAAAGAAAATAAGTGTATTTTTTCTCTGATGGATAGAACAGCATGACCTGTAAAGAGAGCTGATACTCTTACACAATCACTCGGTGCCAGTAGCTGGGTCTTCAGAAGGAATGTCAAGGATCTGACAATTTCTATTAAAAGTGTAAGAGCTGCAACACAGCAACTCTATTGGCTCCGTCAGAAAAAGATGGCTGTGGGATAAAATGCTTATGATCTCTATTGGCAGGAGTTTTCTTCTTGGATCAGTCCCCACCAGAGAAGCTGCTGTTGCTCATCATCTTTTTAATTAACGTAACATCTCCCCTGGTCCCTCAGCTTTACCCCAAAGAGGGGTAAGTCTTTAAAATGAGATAACTGGAAAACCAAATTGTGATAATACAGTCTGGGGGTGGCAAGATGTGAATCTCTCACAAAAATGCTGTTATTTCTGATAACATCTTATCTGGGACAGTGATCACTTGCAGAGCCTTTGCAACCTCTTGTATCGCTGAAGCTTTGTATATTTGTAGTTTGCTGTGTGGATCGCAAGGCTCATGAAAGGCTGTGTTCAGATGGTGACATTACCTCACCCTGGATCAGTCATTAAGTTGTGTCAGGGGAGGTTCGGGTTGGCTGTTAGGAACAATTCGTTCTCCCAAAGAGCGGTGAGGCAGTGGCACAGCTGCCCAGGGAGTGGTGGGGTCACCTGGAGGTGTCCCAGAGCCATGGGGATATGGCACTGGAGGATGATGTGGTCAATGGGCATGGTGTGGGTGGGTTGGTTCCAACCTTAATGATTGTATGATTCTTAAGTACAGTGTCTATATCAATTGTTATTATGTGCACAACGGAAGTATATTTATTGTAACTTTATTTTAGTTACTAGAAAGTAAGATATTCCCAAACAACTGCTGAGGAATGGAAGCTCATGCTGTCATTCTTGCCACCAACTTTTCTGAACTGCAGAGAAGATTTGATTAGAGGCTTTTATGAATTTTAGAGTGTAAAGATACATTGGATGGATATGCCTTCACTGTGGAAAGTAGATATGGATTATTACGAGGCACGTTCTGTAATGGAAAGCCTCAATTTCTAGGTGGATGTGGATCCACCCTGAACATGTCTTTGTTTACTTGTAGGATTGCTTCCTGTTTTTTCTTATCAAAGACATTCAGCTGTGAATTAAAATAAAGAGGCAGGCTATGATGTTACTGTCTTTTAGGGATGTGAGGAGTCTTTTCACAGTGCTCTGAAGCTGAACAACTCTCCAGGGTTGTATGGAGTAACAGACTTCCTTATGTAACTCAGCTGTTAGTTCAACTCCATTGAAGCAGGATGAATCAGAGCTACAAAAAACCTGCACTGTTTTGAGTGATTTCCCTGGTTTCCCATGGAATTGCACAACTGTTTCCTTCTCTTCCCTGATATCTTTTGAAACAACTGGCTGAAGTCAACAGCATGTGGTTGGAAGGGAAGATTTTCAGTGGTAATTAAGCTCTTAGTAGTTTCCTAAAAGTAGGAGGTCAGGGAGAGGGCTGGGTGGGTTTGAACATTTACACTTTTGCCTGTAATCTTTTTACTCTTTCATTCATTCTTTCTCCTTAGGTTCTCTGAGGATTTTAATATGGTTTTGGGAAGAATAAATATCAGAATTCAACTGTCTGACTTGAAGACAAAAGTAAGGCTTTATTTGTATTCACCTGTCATATGTGTTGGAAGTGAATGAAGCGTGTGCAGACTTTTTATCTCTAAGGCTAGAAGGAACCACCATGATTATCTGGTTGCCATCATGTATGTCCTCCAAGCTCCATGAAGAATTTCTTCATCTAGACAGAAGTTCACGCTGAGTCCAGAGGATCACTTTTAGTAATGCATTGTATTCTAAAATTTTCTAGAGACTTCATGACATCTGAGGACATCCCAAAGTGACTGATTCAAGTAATTAATTACTCCCAGAGGTAGAAAATGTGCACTTTATTTGTAGTGAATTTATCTGCTCTCAGCTTCAGCTGATGGATCTCATACTTTCCTGATTGATTGAGATCTGAAGTGTATCCTGTATTCAGTACACAGAAAGCTGAGTAGGTCATTTCCACACTTTTAAGCATTCTGCTTCTTGAAATATGGAAAGCTTAGGCATCCTCCTCTGCCCCAGACCGATAAATCAAAAACAAACACAATGTTGTGAAATAGAAGAGTTTGTGCCAATGAGATTCTTCCAGGGAATGGAGACCAGAGGCATGATGATCTTTCAGGTAAAGCGAATGTGTGTGCGTGAAATTCTTTTGCCACAGTGATTATACGTCAGGAGAGCAACAGAGAAATATGAACAAAGGAAGAGATTCTGTTTTTCAGCTTTGCCTGTGGAAGAATCTAAACTTTCTGTCAAAATCAGCACTTCATTACAAGCGATTGAAGCCAGTTTAAAGCTTCCATTGAGAGCCATTCGCTGAGAGCATGAGTCACTGTCTGTGTGCAGATTCATGCAGTGATCGATGCGGCCAGCGAAGGGGTGTTAGCAGAGAGCCTTAAAAAACATGGAAGTGTAGTTTACACGTTGGGCACAATTAATCCCGAGTGTAATTCTAGCTGAAATCCTTTACCAGGCCTGAGTTGGTGGCAAATTCAAGTTTTAATTGTGCTGCTGTGATGCATCTCTTTGTGGCTGTTGCGCTCAAATGGCATTTTAAGGACAGATTCATTGCCCTGGCAGTGTTCGCTCCGTTCCATGCAATATGCAGTGCCCTCAGCCTGTTCCTGTTGTTGGCTGCTTTCTCCTGAGGCAGCACAGAGACATCCAAATGTTAAGCGAGTCTCTTGAAAGCACTTTGAAACACTTGTGCAAAGCCCTTGCAATACGTGCAGCACTGATTCTGCTGGCAGGGCCAGCAATGCTTTCTGGCAGCCTGCAGCACAACCGCGGTTCTGCAGCTCTGTGAGGCTCCAGCCCTTGTTGCTGGCTGCTGAAGTGACCTTTCCCTTGCACAGCTGCAGCACCGTGCTTGGGGCGGGCGTCCCTGGGTGCTCACTGCTCCATGGGAACACTGCAGAGTGCAGTGATACTTCACATCTCCCATCTTGCTCCCAGCTACATCCATTGTGCCCCGCGCTTCCTTCAGCTGCACCTCTTCTCGTCAGGGATACACACTGATAATTTACCCACAGGGACTCATCTGGACCAAGAATATTTAGAAATATCCGTCATCCTTTTAAGAATGTTTCTGGTTCTGGAACTTGCTCCCATCTAAGCTTGTAGGGAACAACTGTTCCAAGTAGGGAACTATCCAGACTGCTTTCCAGTGTTAAGCAGTTCGAGGTTATAAGTCAACAAACTGCAGCTACTGTAGAAGCAGTAAAGCATATAAGAAAAATGGGTAAAATGAGAACAGAGCTAAGAATAAATAGGCCAGGCAGCCTTGAGTACTAGTTGAGGAATAAATGAATTACTGCATTGTTGCCAAACCCTCCTGACTGCTTGGGCTAGCAGAGGTCAGAGCTGCAAGCTACAGAAGATGGCAAAAGACAGTCTCCATTCATTAAGCAATGAATCTGCATTATCTCAGCTTGAACTGTCCCTTACTGTCGGACTGATTTTCCTCTGACAGCTAAGGGCCAGATTAAAACGAGTATTTATTCATTTGCATTCCATTTCTGGACTGCACGGAGCTTGCCGGAATAGGAAAGTGGATTTCTGAGGACACTCTAGTGCAAGGTAGGGAACAATCAGGGCAAAGAGAGTATGGGAGGGAGCTGCTTACCACTGAGTGCTTCCTATAGTACCCATGTTTTGCCTTGGTGGGTGCAGAGCACTGATCACACAACTCTTCTGAGGTCTGTGTCCCCTTCTGAGACACGTGGAGAACGTGGGAGGCAGCAGCAAAGCACGGTGCTATCTGTTGCTTATGTCTGATGCAAAAGCACAACTGAACCATGAGCAGTACAAGAGAATCTTTATGTGAGGTTCAACAAATTCTGCTTTAGCTTCTGTGAGAACAAACTCTGGCCCCGCAGGACAAACGTGGCACGTTGGGTTGGGTTGTTTCATTAGCAGAAGGACCAAGGTAACAGCTTGACTAGCAGGGCCTGTCCGGGGCTGTGAGGCTCCAAGGAGCGCCGGAAGGGTGGGGTTTTTCATATTTTATTTTCCTATATGCTTTTATTAATATGCCTTACTCTGGCTCTCAGGGTACTGCTGTTAGAACAAGAAACTCATTCATTCCGTGGTCCCCGTGCTGGGGCCACTTGTGTGTGTTAGTTACTGTCAGTGGTCGTGGTGCATTACGAGCGTAAGGATGGTGGGGAGTGGCCTGTGGCCCTAAGAGGTGCTGGCTGGAGGCTGTGACTGCTCCTTCTGATTTTACTAGAATGCACTCTGACTGGTGAAAAGCTGTAAAATCTATTTCCCATTCCTAGACCTATTGGTTGCTGGGACCCAGCTGTGACTCCTTGTGAAAGGGCTTTAGAAACAAAACTTGGGTACAAAAGAGTTCTGCGATGTTTATTTGTGTCATTGACTTGCACTGTATTCACAGGAGGAAAAAATATCCCAGGCTTCTGCTTTAACAGAAGCAGAATCCCCAAGCGTGCACGAGGTTACCACTACTACCAGCAGTTCTGGTTTACTGCTTTTTTTTTTTAGGTCCCTGTGAATCTCTCATTCTGAAATGAAAGAGAAAATATCCAGACTGCCCCAAACGGCTGCGTTCTTATGCCGTAGCCCTCTGTCGTTTTCTTTCATTTTGCGCATTTATAACAGCGTAAATGCTGTCTGTAGATTTATATTCCAAGTGAAATGTGTGCCCTGAATTCTTTACCTTAATTGGAAAGGTATCGATCACTTTCTCTGTTTTCACTGTGGGCCTGATCCAAAGCTGGAGGAAGAACATTCCAGCAGTCATCAGCTCTGGTCTGCGTGTGACAGACACGGGGCTGACTTTTTGCATGTGGTGGGAACAGTGGATTTTCCATTCTGTTATTTTCCTTTGTCAAGGGACGTGGAGTGCATACCGGCTGATTTTTTAAATTATTTATACAACTGCATCCTGATAAGATACAACTTCCTCCAGTTTAAACATAGCTACTGTTTGTTTCCATAGCGTTCAGCAGTGTTTATGAGGCTGGGGAAGAGCCGTAACAGTGCAGTGGGTGCTTTTCAAAAAATTCCCCCATTTATCTTTTTCTGAAAATGTTTGGTCAGATTCTGATCTCGGCTACACCACTAAATCAGCAGAGCTGCCTCATAGCCACCAGTGGGCCTGAGTTTAAATCAGCTGCCAGCAGTCCCTATGATAGGAGTAAGGCTGGAGAGATCATAGAATCATCAAATCATGGAATCATTAAGGTTGGAAAGACCTCTAGATCACCCAGCCCAACCCCAGCCCACCCACTGCCCACGTCCCTCAGTGCCACATCCCCACGGCTCTGGGACACCTGCAGGTGACCCCACCACTCCCTGGGCAGCTGTGCCACTGCCTCACCGCTCTTTGGGAGAAGAAACGTTTCCTAATATCCAACCTGAGACACTATCTTATCATAGGACTCTCCTTAAAAGGCTGTACGCTGCATAGGGATGAACATGTTTAAAATGACTTTTACCCAGCTGAATACATTTTTGGACATTCTTTCTATTTGGATTGCGTAGGCGACAGTTCCTTGCACCACCAAAACGTGTTTTATAAAAGCCCAGCTTTGGGTTTTGTTCAGCATTATACCTAACCCTGGATCTAACCATTGCTGCATGCTCAAAGTCTTCTGAGCTGAATCCAAACATCGTGAATTCAGGTGATTGTCATAGCACTGGCTATTTTGAATAAGTAGATAAATGTTCCAGTCAGTTCCAGGCATTTCAGGGGCAAGGGGCGATCATTAATCTTTATCACCCTATATGTTCCATCTTGAAGTTCTGGCATCAGGCTCTTGTCATATATAAATACCATTTTTCTATTCTAGGCTTCCATTTGCTACAAATAATCGAACCACTGCAGTGCATCGATTTGTAAAGTGCCTTGCAATATCTTGAGTGTGAAAGCAGATAAAATCAAATTCTGGTCTGTCAGCTCCTTAAAAAAAAAAGTCATCTCTGTGCTGAGAAAATTATGATGCTGTCACCTGTTTTCGAGCTGACATCTTCCAGTGGTATCACAAACACTCTAACAGTGCTTGGGAACTGGCAGAAACATTATAGCCACTCTTGGATTTATGGATTGTCTCCTTCCTGTCAGCTTTGCAGGCTTTCCTAACAGCCTTTTTGTTTTCTCCCCAAGACTGAAAGCCTTTTGTAATAAACTGGATTGACAGCAGAATCGGGATACATTCAGATTTTTTCATGAAATCCAAATTTCACTTTTACTGCAAAGGATCCCATACAGGTTTGGGACTGATTCTTATCGAGGACTGGGGTACAACACAGTGTTTTCTGGGCAGTTACAAACAGTTGTGCTGAGAGCATCCTTGTAGAGCTACTGATCATAGGTACAAAGTGGTGCATAACCAGCATCCTTTAGGTGCATCCTTCAGGTTGGATATTAGGAGTAGTTTCTTTGGAGGCAGTGGCACAGCTGCCCAGCGAGTGGTGGGGTCACCTGGAGGTGTCCCAGAGCAGTGGGGATGTGGCACTGAGGGACGTGGGCATGGTGGGGTTGGGCTGGGGTTGGGCTCGATGGTCTCAGAGATCTTTACCAGCCTTAATGATTCTGTGATAACTTTGGATATGGCTGGTGGGGGACTTTGCATCGGCTGGTGTTACTATAGCTTGCTGCAATTTGCACAGCTGTATAAATTTTACATTTATTAAAAACATAATGTAATATTTTACATGTTTTTATGCTAAGATCAAGAGCTTATAACAGTAACCTGGATAACAAAAAAATCATAACCTTGGAAAAACAGATGTATACACAGTTAACTGGAAATAAAGATGCCTTCCAAGATACAGGGCTCATGGAGAGGAAGTACACAAGAAGCATTACTAAGTTCTACCATGTGTTGTTTTGGTGTTTTTTTTCCCTTCTGATTTTGTTTTTGTTTCTAGAGGATGAATATATTAAACAAACCTTCTAAATTGCCATAGACTCTGGCAGTTTTGATGGTAATACACACTTGAAAGGCAAGAATAAAGCGTTGTGACCTCTGGCTATCTGTAATAAAGATAAGAGTTGAGAGTAAGAGCCAAAGAAACTAGCCAAAAGTTAAGAGTTAATTCTGCAACTCAACATCTCTCTCAGCCATCCACTATTTCTACTTTGTGATGAGATTTGTAACAGATGCCTTGGATCCTAGAGGCATAGACGAACTGTTAATACCAGAATGTTAGCAGGCTTTTCCAAGTCCTCCTGCCTTATCTTGTGTGCTGATGAGGCGGCAGGATTCCCTCACTACAGGTAGGGTTTGTGACACTTTCACAGTGTCACAGAATCCTGCAGCTGTTCAAGGAAACAGTGAACATGGTTAAGTTAGTGTTGCCATGTACAGCCTTAGAGAAAGAAGACTAAACTTCATATCCTTACTACAAACTTTAGATTATTTTTCCTCATCTAAAAACAGTGTTTGGGCCTTGCATCCAAGCACGTAGGTTTCAAAAGGCATTTAAAAAATACTGCATTGATAAGGTAGAAGCAATATTTTGCAGGAAAGTGCTGCTTTGGATAAGGAGCAAGAATGCATGAGGTATCGGGTTCACTTCTTTGGGTGAATTAGCAGATTCATTACTTTGGATTTTGGCAAGTAACTATTTATAGGACGATCAGCGAAGCTAGCTTCAGACTTCATTTATAAATAGATGAGCATACATTTTCCTTCTATGCCAGAATTTTCCAAGCTACAGTTTCATGCTTGCCTTGTTCTGATGAACATTGCTAGTGAATTGTGGGAGGGCGTCAATAGAGGGCTAATGAAGCTGCATTCAGCAATAGATTCACCTTCTCAGTTAGCAAATACAGCTTATCAATTCCCATTTTGAAAGTGATGGAGGAATTGTGGATTCTACTTACCTGCACACAGGCAAAATGTTGATGACACTGCTGACAATGAGACTTTGGGCTTCTACGATACTTAAGCATGTTTTGTGTGCAGTTTGAAAGTCAAATGTTATGAGAGGATGGCTGAGAGCGGAGTTTAGAAGAAACCACAGTCCATGCTCGTAGCCACTAAAATCTGGTTTTGACTGTTTCTGCCTTTTTTGCCAGGTTCCTTCTGAATCTCACATCACTAGAAGTTCTTTGTGATCGGAGCAGCCCCATACTAGGCAGACAAAGACTGAAGGAATTGTGCTTAAACTCCTTCTATAGGATGAGAGGGAAAGGCCTCAAGTTGCACCAGGGGAGGTTCAGGTTGGCTGTTAGGAACAATTCCTTCTCCCAAAGAGAGGTGAGGCAGTGGCACAGCTGCCCAGGGAGTGGTGGGGTCACCTGGAGCTGTCCCAGAGCCATGGGGATGTGGCAATGAGGGACATGGGCATGGTGGAGGTGGGTTGATGGTTGGACTGGATGATCTCAGTGGTCTTTTCTGACCTGAATGATTCCATGATTCAATGATTTGATTATTCATTTTTCTTGGTCTTCATTGCTGAGAGATCAAAATTAAAAAGGCACATGTTGTAGGCCCCAGTACATTTTCAAAAAAGCAGTCTTTCTTGGAAGCAGGTGAGAGACCTCTGCTAAATGACATTCAAGCTTTTGATTGCCATTCCTCTTCTGATGCACAAGCGCAAACCTTGCTGCATTGACACCTTTTAGTACACAGAACTCAAACTGCTCCACAAAGGTTGTTCTGAAAGGGAAAGGAACTTGTATGTCACAGAAGTGTTCTGAATTACTTGCTCCTCATTAAATGTCAGACTTTTGGGGGAAACATTTAGTCTGTAGTCAAATGCGTGTGTCCAGGATGTACGTGCAACCCTGCAACAGCTCTCATTTCGCTAGCTAGGCCCTAACAGCAGGGTAGCCCTGGTAGTGCACAGCTTGGTGTGCTGTGAGTGCTACTCTGCTTTGCAGGGAGGTTTTGTGCAGCTGCCCTTGGGCCCCCACTGCTGCAGCCAAGCTATTATTGGTGCCTGAGCCGGCTGGCGTAAACCTACTTTGTGTCTGTCTGTGCAGCTTCAGGCATATCTTTGTCTGCAGTTGTAGACATTCTCTGTGATAGGGTTTCTGCCTTGTGGAGCCTGCAGGTCATGCAAGTAGGTCCCAAGATACTTATTTTATTTGTTAATGTACTGACTCAAACACAATGGAAATATCTGCAGGGATGTTGTGGTACGCTGGCCCTGTGCCTCTACCAGTTCTCGCTAATGCTTCCTGTTCCTCCCCAACGCTGCAGGCCCAGCACCAGGACTCCTGCCAGGACTCCTCCCGGATGCTGAAGATTGCTGTGATGCTGGCACAGATGCAGGAAGGCCATCTTCTCTTCACACCGTCAGCATTTCCACCACTGACTTTGGTGGCGTGGGAAGCAGAGAGCAACTGGTGAAGGCCAAGGCAAAGGCTTCTGTAAGTGCTATATGCTTGAGTAATTTTACAGGGGTTGATGTATTGGGCACATGGCAAAGCAGGCCCTAAGCACGGTGGAGGCTTGATGTAGAGAAAATGGTGACGATGGCATCCGGGCAAGGGGAGTAGCTGGTGATGTCCACACCGCTGAGCTGTTCAGGCCCAGCACATAGTCCAGGATCACAGAATCGCAGAATGGTCTGAGCTGGAAGGGACCCCTAAAGGCCATCCAGTCCAACCCCCTGCACTGAACAGGGACACCCACAGCTCCATCAGTGCTCAGAGCCCCGTCCAGCCTGACCTTGGCTGTCTGCAGGGATGGGGCACCACTGCCTCTCTGGGCAGCCTGTGCCAGTGCCTCACTGCCCTTACTGTCAAAAACGTCTTGCTTATATCCAATCTAAGTCTTTCCTCTTTTAGTTTGAAAATCGAGGTTTTGGCCTGGGTATGACACAGCTACTGCATTAGTTGGAAACAGAAATACAGAGCAGATCATGGGAACAGGTTTAATCAAAGTTCACCTTCAGTCAAAGCTGATGGAAGGTGAGGGTGTAGCACAGAGCTGGGTGCTGGTAGGATGGTGAGAAGATATAGTTTTGTGAAGAAATGTGTGCAGTGGAGAAGCCATTGTGCTGCTAAACAGGCTGTGCACGTAGTGAGGAAGTGAAGATTTTTTTCCTTTAGGCAAATTATTGCCCATCTTTGATTTTCCTTTCACAATCTTGGCCAAGTCTGCCAAAGTCAGACGAAGCACGAGTCTAGGTCTGCGCCTTTGAGCTTCATGTTGTGTATAAAACGGGGCACTATGGGTGGAGGAAGGGTGTGCCTTGTGTGAGGAACGTCCTCCTCCTCAGTCACGCTGTGAACCTGTGTGACTGGAATCCAGGTAACACTTTTCTAACAACATACTGCTTTTCAGTGGTAGAGCTGGGAACGTTTTGTCGCAGGGTTGCTTTCTCTGTATGTATTTCTTCTGTCTTTTTTGGCAGCTGCCACCAACCTCAAGCAGAATTTTTCTGGTTTTAGTGTTGCCTTCCCAGTTATGGCTCTCTCAGTGTGTGATCTAGATCTGCTGGTTTTGTTTCCATTTGGGAATACCTAACTGCAAACTCAGTTCCCACAAAGATACGACTGAAATGCTCTAGATCCTGAAATGAGTAAGAGTCCACACAAAGCCCTTTCGGTTTGTTTTGAGCAGTGTGTTAGGTTATCTAAGGTGTAATTTACTTCAAGATAATCTTTCAGAGATTTTGGAATGTGTTTACTTTGACACACCCGCGGAGCGTCCTCCTCTCAGTGGAGGTGTTAATGTGCATGTGGGTTCGTTTCTGTGGGGTCAGAGTCTGACAGTACTGTTGAGCACAGCAGCATGGTAGATTTTCAAAAGGAAAAAAAAAAAAGATGAAATATTTCTTCATTTCTCCATTTTCATGTGAAGTGGTGGGGTCACCGTCCCTGGAGGCGTTCAGGAGCCGTGGAGGTGTGGCACTGAGAGACACGGTCAGTGGGCATGGTGGGGTGGGCTGGTGGTGGGACTGGATGATCTTAGAGATCTTTTCCAGCCATAATGATTCTGTGATTCATTTGCAAGAAATCTGTAGCTCTATGGACAAAATGCACAAGGAGGAGGATCCTCAGGCCTCAGGCTAGTTACAAAGTAATGGGCAGAAAGGGAGTGACTTCAGCTAACATTGCTTTGCTGACCCTTTCTACTTCATTTAACAGTGGTTTCTAATATTGCCACTCTTTCTATTCCTTTCAGTTTGATTAAAGGAAGAGGAGTGTGGCCACCAGTGTGAGTGATTTGTCTGAGTTCACGTGCTGGAATTAGGAGGTGCTGGTATTTTCACTTGTAAGTATTCCCACTTTGTCTCAGCTTCACAGGCTTTGGCTTTCTAACCGTGCAAGCAGAATATTCGTGCTGAAAATACTGACAAATAGTTGCAGACATTTTTTAATGAGAATAACACTGTCAAACCCGGAGATGCTGATTTCAGCTATCACTAACATCTGGGGCTGCCACGTTCTTTACAAAATGTGGGCACTTTTGAAGGAAGAAAGTGACTGTAAGTAACTGGGATGACTGGTTGGAGCCCACAGCGTCCCTGCTGTTCTGGTTTCTGCTTCTTCAGGCATTCATTCCTACCCAGTTATTTCCATGATAATCAATGGCCCACCCAATTTTGAGCTATGTGGGTTAAGACAGACAGAATCTTTAAACACACTGAATGTTCGTGCTAACTCCCATCTATTATGATCTTTTTTTT
Organism: Pavo muticus; assembly: GCA_016647715.1. NCBI lineage: Eukaryota > Metazoa > Chordata > Aves > Galliformes > Phasianidae > Pavo > Pavo muticus. The sequence continues at coordinate 1,630,491 of JACDJE010000216.1, forward strand.
CCTGCCTACTTGTGTGAGAGATATTAATAGTTGAGTAGAAGATGTATTTTTCTGATGTTGCTTAACATCCGAGGGGTTGAACAATTTTGTATTTGTATTTATTTTGTGTACATCATTGGGTTCTCTGAATTCCTGCTACTGATGGTAAAAGCTACATTCATGCTGGATCAAAACTCAGCTGAACGTTATCCTTCCAAGCCTGAAGCATTGTAGAGCAAGTACACGTAGGCACTTGCTAGTTTTTTGTCCATTAGCCAAGTTATCCAGCTTTTTCCAAGAGCAGAAGCCTTCCTGGGTTAATGGAAATTCTGATTTGTGACATATTTTGAGATACAGTCCATGTAATTCTGAGACAGAGTAGAATTTTTCATGTTCCTCGGGGCAGGCTCGGTGAACGTTTTGCTCAGGAGCAGTGCAGAGCCTGTCTCAGTATCACCGGTGGGAGCATTCAGGAAGGTTTGGACAGGTTGCTTTCATTTATTTGTTTTTCTTTGTGTACCGAACTTCCTCAGGTGTCTGAAGTGACTGACTTGTCCTCTGTTACGGTGGTGGGTGAGAAATATTTGTGGCTGGAATTATTAAGGTTGTTAAATGAATAAAGGCTCGTTTTACTTTTTTACTACCACTACCAAACTGCCATGTTGTCACTGCATGGAAGCAGGTACCTCCTAGTATTTGTCTAGAAACCTTGATCGTGAGCTCTGATCCTACAAGATATTGCACAAGCAAAGAACACAAACGTGGCTGATTTTCAACTCTTGCACAGATTGGCTGAGCTGCTCTGTCCCCGGCACTGGCTATGAACCGCCACAGTCAGCAGAGGTGGGTGTGGCTCTGGTCAAAATTCACGTAGGCTTGACAATGGTAGGATATTTCAAGGGAATAAGGATTTTTTCCTAAGTTGGAAGGACTTAGGAACAAGAGAAGGTGTGAGATCACGTACGGTTGGCGAGCCAATGGTAGGACCAAAGTGAGATGGTGGGAGTCTGTGTGAGAGCATCGGCCGCCTGGCTGGGCATGAAGGGCAAACAAAGGGGCAAAGCCCAGCTGAGCAGGGTGTTCAGGGCAGCGAGCTGCATGACAAACATGGCAGGCCTGCTTGGTTGTAGGTTAGAGGCTCTCCCTTCTGTATGCTTTGAAGGAATGGCTGGCCACAAAGACAGGCAAAGATTTTCACTGGGGTAAGATGACTCCCAAATGGAGAGGTAGATCCCAAACAGAGAGGCTTTTCCTGAATGCATGTGTTACGTGTTTTAGTTTTATGGGCTGGGTTCACCTTGCAGTGAATACAGAGGGAATGACGATAGTTACTGACTGGCTGGGGCTCCCATGGGGAACTGGGTGCAAGGAGGGGACCGGGGGAGGCAGCCGTGGAAACTGAGGGAGAACAAAACATCCCAGAGAGCCAGGCTGATAACACTGTCACGATGGAAACGAAGCAGTATTCCAGAGACCAGGCCAGGAAATGGATGTCACAAACCTTGGCAAAGCGTCGGAGCACCGAGGGGTCGGAGCCAGATAAGGGAGAACTGAGGGTGGGCTCGGGGCGGTGGGCTCCAGACAGCACGGAGGGAGCCGGGGGGGAGAGGGAAGGAGGAAAG